>JAJOZX010005468.1:0-37349 GCA_023014485.1 Bathynomus jamesi | reverse complement strand
TGGCCTTCGGATCATTATAAACGACGAAAGTGTAGCTTTACTGTTAAGCTCCCATCACCGAATGGGAAATTTTTCCCTCAATCGTTCTTATATATATCGAGATGTTGGTTAATAGATTAGTTGCAACATTCACATAATGAGGCTTGTCATATGTAATGCTCAAACTTTTCCCTCTATGGTTGGGGATGTGTGCAATGAGCAGCAGGCGCGCCTGGCTGTCCCCAACAAATTGATGCTCTACGATATTGCTGTAAATATCGCACATGTCTGGGGAAGGATAGCTTTCACCCAATTTTTCCATCTTCAACTGATACATTAAGCTGGACAAGTCATGCTTTGACTCGTAAAAGGTATCTCTTTGGAGAGCTGCGCTATATCGGCCTTCAGCCACAGTTGTGAACAGCTCTTTATCTTTAATATTTCTACTAAGAGTTGATTTTACCTTCAATGTGCATGCAGGCGTGTCTATGTTTACGACTTCGAAAAGTAAATCGTTTGTCAGGTACGACTTTTCAAGACTCTTGTGTAACCCCGTCACAATGTCCATGGCTGTGTCATAATGACCGATTCCTAGCGATACATTTTCACATTCATCGATTCTTGTAAGGATCAGAAATATGATTTGCTCATTTTCAAGATTTAAAAATTTGGTAACTAACTAGAGTTCACATAAACCCACCTCATACGAATCACGCTCCAATTAAATGGGTCATTGGAGTTCTGTCACAAAGTTGGCCAGGGTGTTGTTAGGATGTACAGAGAGAGAAGAAGAGGACGGGAGTGTGACATAGAAGTGGATAGGAGCCATGTTGCATGCTAATTAAGTCTCATTATTGCAGCAGCTTTTATATAGGTGTTGAAGCTTTCTGGGTAACCCAGCCATTTCACCAGGTACATTTTTCTCTTCCCTGAAACTTTGCTGCCAAAAATGTTTTCAATTTTAAACACACTTTTTCCTAAATTAAATGTCACTTTCTGCAACTCCTCGCGTTAAAAGCCTCCAGCGATCTCTTCCCCATTCAAATCTTCAACGTAATACATCATTATCTCGCCTTTAAGCCTCATAGCACTAACTTTTTAAATCTCAAGTGTCCATCCTTGCTCAAATCCCTTCGCGAATTTATTTCCCGAACGTGATAGCCTTACATAATCATTAATTTTCAAATGTGTAGAGTGTGGTGGCGGTGCTCCATCTCTTTTCACCTCTGGGCGTCTATCTCTTTCTAAAACTTCGTTAGATGTTGTGCCAATCGTACGGTGGTGTGAACTGTTGTATGACGACGCCAATGACCCGAGAAAGTTTATATATCTGTATATGTTTTTATATGTAAAATAGCGATGCATGCGTTCCTTTCTGGTACGTTGAACTCTTTCAGTTAAACAGGCCTTATGTATAGAACTGCTAGTGTTGTAACTGATATTAAACTCCGTCAGCATGTTCTGAAAAGCGCGACCTATAAATTCTTTCCCCATATCCGTACAAAAATAGCCAGGAACCCTATCTTCTTTTATCATCAACGTTTTGGTCGCTTTAGCAAATGTTTCAGGCGATTTATTTTTCAGTGGAATTAGCCACAGATATCTAGAGAATACATCTATTACAAATGCGATGTAGCGGTATCCATCATTATACACCTCTGTACAGTCTATTAACGCCGCCATAGGAGGCGGGGTTAGAAATATCATGATAACGTTTACTTAATATGTTAGCCATTTGCTTATTTTAGAGACATATGGAAAAGGTTGGTCGTTTGTTCTCTTCTTTCTCCTCTTCAGAGACGCTGCTGCTGGGGGCGATGACGTACTCAGTTGTGACACATGCGAGACTTCATCCAAGTCTTTAAACCTAGTCAGATTACGTATCAATGTTTTGGGGACATTTATTTGTTGTAGTCTTGCTTTAGTATGCTTCCATCCTGTTAGTGAGGGCCTGTCCCACTTTCTCACCAGATCATGAACAATGTCAACGATTCTTTCAACAATGACCTCCCCTGTATCGGCCCACTGTATGATGGGGTCCTCACTCAATAGATTATAAAGACTTAAGCCTTTTTTCCTCAATGTACGTGGGAGACTGCTTTTTAATACATGTTCCATGTGTTGTGTTCCGTTACTCTTTGGTTGGTCATCTCTAACGTCGTGCCCAGGTCCTGTGTCGCCATGCTCAGCGTTGCAGGCGCTGTGCCTATAACCACGGGAGGTCTGTCGGATTTTCATAATCTTCGTACTCATGAAGAAATTTCTGCAAAGCCTCTTGGTACAAGATCCTTTTCTCATCATGTGACTTTTCAGTTTAGTAGTTCTAGCAACTCGCTTTCCATTCTTTTAAGCCTGCTTTTACGGGGTTCTAGAGCCGTGTCTGGAATCTTTGAACTTTGCAATGAAGCACACACCTCATGCGGAATCACTACCACCTTCTTCATTATATTAATCTAGTAAGTAAAGGCCCCAAAACTGAAAATAAGATGGGGAGGAGTGATCCCCCTCTTTGTACAATAATTCGCTTTTTCTTCCCCACAGTTTGGCTTTTATGAGCGAGCGCACGTATTATGTTCTTGAAACGACGTAAGCGAGCCCTCTGAGGAGGTTTCATTGGCACATTACATTTTATGACATTAAGACAGATTTCATAGATGCATTTTAAAAAGTCGGAGTCGATATTTTTAACAAACATCTGTTGCAGTGCCCGGGGCAATCGTTGATAGATTTTTATTAAATCACGATATTTCTTCAGCCTATTTGTCATTCTGGAATATACACCGTTTCAGGTTCGTTTGGGAATATATTCGATCTTAGAAACACCCTAAACGTGTTTCGCGGGTGAAGGTCACAAAGCAAATATCCGTAACGCTGACTTGTGGCTTCTTAAAAAACCTCCAAAAACTCCTTACGCTGATTCGGGAACATTTGATTGGCTAATACCCCAATTTGTGACATCTCTACGTTGTGCGAATAAGACTAGATATTGTGTATTTAAAGACACATCGCGCATGTATCTATTTTTGAAAAATAGATTCTGAGTAATGAAGAATACACTTATGTTGAGATGGTGGGAGAACACTGTAAATGTCTCGGCAAACGTTTTATCCATTTCCAACATGAGATCGTCAATTACAGTGCCTGTATGCTCATTATCTTTTAACGAATTAACGTTATATACACCTTTGTGGAACAAAATTTCATCTTGGTACTCGTTGAACACTGACTGATACGTCGAATAGCACCATATTACTTTATAGTCCGGTTGCACGGGGTGGGAACCCTGCATTGTTTGTTATAAAAAAACTTGGCATATTTTGAAAGCCTATACCACCCCATTCAAGAATCCATCGGGTGTACACGTGATCCCCGCTTGGCTTTTTCAATATGGCCGCCATTTTCCAAGATGGCCGGCGAAACTGAAAAATCCCATATCCTGGTCAATACTTGATGGATTTTGATGGTCTTGGTGTCATTTCTAGGGGTTTTTAGGATGATGAGTCGATCTGGAGGGGTTGCAGATACTTTGGGAGTCGTTTTGACCCACATTCGTCAATACTCAAGGTCATTGGAGGTCAAACGCCCACCGAAATAAGGAATATCCCATATCCCGGGCAGTCATGGATATATTTTGGTGATCTTACTGTCGTTTTTATGGTTTTGGGCGAGACTGAGTACTTCTATAGGCACATGATAACAATAGGATATCATTTTGCAACTCCATGGGTCAAGTCAAGGTCATTTGAAGTTAAAGTTTGGCCTTGAAATATGACAATGCCACATTTGACATCACTGTATTTGTTTTATTTCACTGACAATTTCTACAATCTAGCTAACTGCTGAGCACTTAACATCTTTTCTGCAGATAAAACCAGATCATAATGCTTAAATGACATAACCCACATTATATGGATATGGATATTCGGATATAAACCACAATTTATGCTGAAGTGCAGGGCACATGCATTCTATGGAAGGTTGCAAAGCTACAAGATATAACCTCGTAAGCAAAACAAAGCTCACACCTAGCTGGGGGATTGGCATTGACAACTTTGATGTAGTTATTTACATTAGGTAACCATTTATTGGGGGCAAATATCAAAAGACATGGTTGTGTCAGGATCGTCAGGATCATCAGTCTGCTCTTCGTTTGTGTTTTGGGTCAATGGATTGTTGCAATCCAAGCCGCTGCCACATGCACAGAACATTGTGTAAGGGATTCCGCATCCCATGCAGCCGCAGCGACTCCCCCTGCATGCTGATTGTGATTCACACCCACATCTGATTAGCTTCAGAACTTCATCTGGTGCTAAGCATACTCCTTCACCAACTGTTTTTGGGATGAGAACTCTGCTTGTTTCGTCTCTCTCCCACCCATAATGCACAGGATCAAGTGGTGGTGGGTCACATTTTAGTGCATCGAGCAAGTTCGCCACAGTGTAGTAGGCTCTGAGCACATTTTGATGGAAAGCTTCAGTTGTTGGTGGTAGAGAACATAGTTTGGCTGCAGCAGTTCCCGACTTCCCTGTCTTCTGAGCCTATACTCGCTGACGACACTCAGTAAGAGATGAGGATTTCTTATCCCCATAGCATGCAACAATGAACGCTGTTGCCTCTTTCTCGATATGGTCAAAGCATACATCAAGGGACCCCAGCTTGTCTAGCTTCCGACCCTTCTTGGCTGTGGCAATGGTAGTGGCTTTGCCGATGCCATGTATTGCTGCAACTGTATCACAACCACTCAAAGCGTGTAGTTTGAGGATTTGTGGGATGATGTCTTTGTGCTGGGTTACAGTTGGTATTGGTATTGACTTATTCTGGCAAGCTCTCTCAACCTCAACATGAAAGGTAGACATACAATCTTTATGATATCGGGCTTCTTCACCCGGTAAATCTCCTTTCATGCCCAACAACCTACTGAGTACAACTTGTCCTTGCTCATCATTTTTCAGTTTACACTTTTCTATCAACACATCTTTGTAATTTGTTTTTTTATCACCAAGCTTATCGATCATAAACCTACATGCTGGAATGCGGTATTACACCGGAACTTTGATGTCATATTTCTCGGGTAATATACACTCACTGACTTTCAAACAAAAGAGACAGTTTTTTAGGGTCATATACTAGGCCTTCACTGAGAACAGCACTACGTAGTCTTTTTGGCTCCACTGTAGGGGTACCACATTCTCTCTCTTTCATGAATGCTGATAAATTCCGCTTGGACACAAGTGGAAACACAGTTCTTGTGACAACAAAGGATTTTTGCTCCATCTTCAAATAGAGGCTCTAGTCTCGCTCGAACATCTGGCTGCCTTCTGATGTCGCTGCTCTCTATGATTTTCTGAATCCTCCCACAATTTGAAAGACCTTTCTGACCTCCAGGACAGCTACGCAGGAAATCCTTGAAGAAACATTCGTCTGCAGCTTTTGTAGAACCTGAAAAATAAGAATTTTGTTTACCCATTCTTCAGAGTACAAATCGCATTGAAATAATTTATCCTAAGCAAATGAAAACTAAACAATGCTCACCTGGTTTATTTTCCATCTTCAGCAGTCAAAAAAACATTTTGGAATCAGCACAACCAAGACATCATCAAACTACCAGGTGGGCAGCACCATCAGCAGTAATCTCAACAACCTGAAAAAAATAAGAGGAATAATTAGACATATTGGAATTCACCTTACCATGGGGAAAATAATCCCTGATTTCATTTTAAACCCTATAGAATTACTCAGTCTCGCCCAAAACCATAAAAACGACAGTAAGATCACCAAAATATCTTCACGACTGCTCGAGATATGGGATATTCCTTATTTCGGGGGGCGTTTGACCTCCAATAACCTTGAGTATTGACGAATGTGGGTCAAAACGACTCCCAAAGTATCTGCAACCCCTCCAGATCGACTCATCATCCTAAAAGACCCTAGAAATGACACCAAGATCATCAAAATCCATCAAGTATTGACCAGGATATGGGATTTTTCAGTTTCGCCGGCCATCTTGGAAAATAGCGGCCATATCGAAAAAGACAAACTGGGGTAAGGTGTACACCCGATGGATTCTTGAATGGGTGGTATAAGCTTACAAAATATGTAAAAATTTGCTTTATAACAAACAATGCAGGGTTCCAGTAAAATCAAGGTCTGTGCTACCGGAATATTATGCACAAATTTTGAGAAATCTCCCCCTTATCTTTAATGATTTTAAGCATAAATACAGTTTTACCACATCCTGTAGGGCCAGATATAATACATGTGGAGAGGCTTGTGAACCTGAATTTTTCTACAGATTCCATCTCTGATACGTCACACCCATAAGTGGGTCATTTAAAAAATATTACAAATTTTGAGTGCTGCTCCTTATATTCTTGTTTTTCTTCTTCCAAAGAACTGTGAATGACGACGATGTACAGCCAGCCCCCCATCATCGATATCACAGATGAACCCGATGGCCGTGTAGCTACAGAATCTATGGAAAAACTACATATGCTTACAACATGGTATCTTATGTGGTACCTTTACTTCTTAAAAATATAAATTATTAATTAATTGAATTAAATATCTACAAAATTGCCTCGGGATTGACGACATAGCCTATTGGGAATTAAAATAATTGCCATACATACATAGAACCCAATATGGAGGCATTGGGCCCACATAACCACAAGAAAAATGTATTATTTCGTGTTCAAAATTTTCCACTGCTGACTCATGAAAATTACATCGAGAGAAGAGTCAACGAACTTTGCAAATTCAGCAAATAATAAAAATACCAAGATTTATATGAACGGCTCGCTTGGAGCTTGCTTATGTTACAGCGATGCTTTAAGCAAGGAAGATATACTTTATCTTCTTATAAGTTCTGAGTGAAATCCTCTTAACCCATTAACGCCCATTGTCCTATTAAAATGACTTTTAAAAATTGATTATTATTCTAGCCAAAATCGATAATTTCATATTAATCATCATTTATATTATTAACTAAATAAATTTACTAGCAGTTTAAATTTTAAAAAAGCAAATAATTGTACATAAGTTATTTGAAACATTTTCCGAAAAAGTGCTTTTTAGGGATGAAACTTATATCACAAAATGACTTGCGCAAGGTCTCATTGTTTAGAATAAGGAGATAGAATTAACAACACAGTGCAATGACATAGTAATAAAGGTTTGAGCATCAATATATTGATACATTTTTACTTTCAAAGTGTTCTGCTATGTCCCATTTCGTCACTGTCTTTTTAATAGGACAATGGGCAGATGACTTCATAAAAATCAGGTCACTTATGAAGTTATGAATCATAAGTATATATTCTAGATAAGAAATGAATTAGTTAGTCATGTCACATGCAATTTTCATGTTTTGCTCGATGACGTAATACAGTAAGGTCGGTTGATTTTGGAACTGTGATCTTGGACTAGTCTAGATAGAAAGGTATTAATGTATAAAAAACGTTGCACCAACTCATATTTGTGAAAATGATTGTATTTTTTGAGGATTGTTAATTAATTTTAAGTTGTAAAATTGCCGAATTTTACGCGTAAAATCGCGCGCGCGGCATTCGCGCAATGTAAACAAACAAAATATCGGACCTTATTTCATCAAAATAATCAATTAAAATTCGGCTTTTTTAACAAAACGATGCTTGAAACTTATTGAAAATGTATTATGGATGTTTATTAGTATCATTTTGTATTTTTTAATGATATTTACCTATAAAATGTGTATTAAATTAAGTTATTTTATGATGCGTTCATTTAATTGTGTTTATTTTCAGATATTTCATAAAAATGGGTAAAAAACGGAAGTCTGCAGTGTTAACTCGAAGTGATAGTGCCAAAAAATTCAGTGGCCATCTTTCCCCTTTGGATAAAACAGAGCCTCCTACCCTCCGCCAAGTTATTCAGTACAGTTATTTCCTCCAAAACAGCCACCCGGACTTGAAAGACTATGATATTGCTAAAATGATAGCAAAGGATGTGATTGAGATCTGGCAGGCAGTGAACCCGCGGCTGCCCCTGTATGAGGAATATTATGTAGTGAAATTGGTGGATAAAGTGTGCTTCAAGAAAACAAAAGAGATAAAGAGGAAATCTCTTTCTACAGTCCAGGAGCAGAATCTGGAGGAAAAGCTGGATAAACTTTTGACATTTCTCCTTGCACCTGTAAGCTACCTGTTCGTCCCTGTGATGACAATGCTGTGAATGCAAGAAAGAAAATTGTCAAACACAGCACATAATCTGCACTTGTCCTCCCAGTAAGAAGGTAATGCTATTATTTTTTTAACTTTTAACTGGCCTAACTTAGTGCGATTGAGCGGAAATTGCACACCATTGGCTGTTCACTCCATCAGAATGAGTTTCCTTTCAGAGCTGTTTTCAAGCATCTTGATGGCAGTACCAAACGTCCCACTGCTTTCACTGGTCCGCTGGTAAAACTGTGAAATTGACTACCAAGATGCAGTCAGTTGGTTTGAGATCAAAAGGGACAGCAAGTTCCACAATCAGCAGCTGTACATCTTCAACATGATCCAGAGGATGAAGCAGCAGTCTGAAGAAATCCAGGGTTTTGCTTTCAAGAACCTGAAGTACAATGCTTTTGCCTCGCTGCCCGAGAATGTGCTGTACTCCATGATGAAGTCTGATGACTTGGAAGTGAGAGAAGCTGCTCTCAAGAAAATTCTGTCCATCAGGTAAGCATTTATTAATTTTAAAAAATGTGAAAAAAAATTTGATTATGGGGATTTATTTAATAAAAAAAAGGCCCGAGTTCTATAAATCCCCATAATCGAATTTTTTTTCAGATTTTCTTATCCCAATTTCGCCCCCTCCCCTCTGATAATGAAAATAATCTTACCTTCTTTCTGAAAAAAATTCGAGTATGGGGATTTATAGAACTCGGGTTTTTTTTTTAATTTAAGTTAAATTAAATCAGCAATTCTGAGACTAATAGGGATTAAATCTTAAACTGGAATAAAAAATAAATTAATTATTACTCTTTCAGAAGTGGGAAGCCAGCCAAGAAGAGGCTGAAGAAAATCACAGCCACCAACATTGCAGCTACCCACTGGTCAGAACTAATCAACCTTTCTCAAAGTGGCATCTGTGAACCTGCTCTCACAGAAGACTTTCCTGACCAGGAGCTTGAAGAAGCATTGCTGAATGGCACCAAGCTGGAGCTGCCTGATCTGCCTTCACATTCTCAGAGTGTTGAAAGGGCCATGAAGCTGACATCTGAAGCTTCCCATACTGTTTATGGACTCGAATCAAGGCACAAGCACATTCTGGCCAAAGCCCTAAGCCGCCAGATGAGGCCTTCCTTTGCTTCTAAGGGCTCTTACAGTGAAAATTATGATGATCTTGGGATCTAAATGTGTCTATTTGACTCTGTACATGTTTTTTTACTTTTTTTTCAATAAAATTGTAACTTTTTTCAGGATTTTTTTATGAAAATAGCATGATTTTTTCGGCCGAAAATTGCGAAAATGTGGTATTTTTCGGTACGATTTTTTGACGATTTTTGAAACGGTTTCCTCAAAAAACGGTTAAAGCTAGGGATCTAAAATTTTTGGTGTTATTGTCATATTAAGCCCTGACTAATCTTGACTAGTCCAAAGTCGATATCTAAAAAAATGCGGAAAATCAACCTACCTTAGTAATACAGGGTTCCGGGTACTGAAAGGGTTAAATTTGGAATATATGATATTCACTACATAATCTACAATCTGGTCCTTTACATCCCTTCAGAATAAGAAGATTTCAAAATGTGATGCAATTGTAGGTTTTTATTGAATGCATTCACAACATTGCGCAATTTTAGATAAATGACGTATTCTCAGAGAGATGATGTAACAAGCAAGATTCATTTTCATTACATGGTGTAATTTGTTTGTATAAAGAAGACTCTGCTGAATATAATTTATTCTTGAATTTTGCGGCTTCCATAATGTCCATACATCGAAAAGCTATTAACATTGAAGAGGCAATACGTATGATAACAGAAGATAGTGATGAAGATTACAAAGAGTGTGATATTGTTATAATTCCTCCAGAAGTCGACAATTTGTCAGATGAAGATGAACCTGCAACAAGTGACATAATAGGAATTGCAAACGTTAGTGATACTCCAGGATGTCTTGAAATTCAACATACAAGCAGAAACATGTCATCTTCATCTGAAAAAACTAAATCCTCTTCGAAAACAAAAAAAACGGACTCTGACAGATGTGAATCCTAACTGGAGACAAAAAAGCCCTACCTATGCAAATATAGGTAACAGGAAGAGCGATCATATTGAAAATTTCAGTAGAATGAAGCAGTATTGTTTTCAAAAATCAAATGTTGAATTATTTGAACTCTTTTTCTCTGATGCTATACAGGATCATATAATAAAAGAAAGTGTCAGATACGCAACCGAAACAAAAATGAAACAAATTTTTCTCTATGTCAAGAAGAACTAAAAGCTTTTATTGGTATACTTCTTCTATCAGGCTACCATAAATTACCTGCTGAAAGGCACTACTGGTCGACAGAAGAAGACTTAGGAGTGGATATTTCAAAAAGAGCTCTTGCTAGAAATAGATATCTTCAAATAAAAGCAATGTTGCATTTCAACAATAATGCATTAGCTCAAACAAATAAGGATGATAAACGTTTCAAAGTAAGACCTCTTCTAGATATGATAAGAGAAAACTCCAGGCAGTTTGGTGTATTCGAAGAAAATATATCTGTAGATGAAATGATTGTAAAGTACTATGGCCACAATTCTCTGAAACAGTTCATTCGTGGAAAGCCTATAAGATTTGGTTACAAATTATGGGCTGTATGTGGTTCTTCAAGTTTTTGCTACAATTTTGACTTGTACTGTGGAAAAACAAATGATACATCAATGACAGATCTCAATTTAGGATCCAGAGTAGTATTGAACATGATTGAGAATACAGCAATTCCTTCCTCAACGGCAATATACTTTGATAACTTCTTTACAAGCAGGGATCTCCTAATTCATTTACAAACTGTGAATTTGCGAGCAACAGGAACCATAAGGGACAACAGATTTGTAAACTGTCCTCTAAAATCAACAAGTGACATGAAAAAGACTAAGCGTGGTAACCATGATTTCTTTTATGATGTAAATGGCGAAATCTTGTTTGTGAAATGGCATGACAACAAATGTGTAACTGTAGGAACAAATTTTGATAGAATAAAGTAGCTAGATGGGATAAAAATGAAAAAGCTAAAGTAAAGGTTCCACAACCAAATGCTCTGAAAAACTACAACAACTATATGGGTGGTGTAGACCATCACGATTGGCTTATAGGAAAATATTCTATTGGCACCAGGGGAAAGAAGTGGTACTGGCCATTGTTCACCAGAGTTGTGGATATGTCTTTAGTAAATGCTTGGCTCCTTCACAAGCATCTTTTTGGAGAAAATGCTGTTGATCTTCTGACTTTCAAAAGAAGCATTGCAATATCTTATCTAAAGCTCAACACAGGTAGAAAAAATATTGGACGGCCATTAACTCGCAGTGTGGGTAACAACAGTAGATATGATGGACTGAACCACGTTATTGCACGGAGGGATCAGCAAAGACGATATCAAAATAAGCCATGTACTGGTAAACCAAAAAGCTTTTGTACCAAATGTAATGTAACACTTTGTGTCCCATGCTTTGAGCCATACCATTCAAAATAAATCACTGTGAAAGGATTCTATATATTTTTATTTTCTCCATTTTTATTTTGGTATTTTCATTGTAAAAGGATTCTTTCTTTTTATTTTTTCATATTTTTATTGGCATTGTATGAGGATTTTTTATATATTTTCTTAGTCCTAGTTCAAGCTGTTTATATGTCAGGTTCTCAGATATAGCTTTTGTTTGTTATAAAAGTTTATTTTATGAAAGTGCAGCATTATTTCTACTTTTATGATACATTTTTTCAATAAAATTTAAAGCATGCTTAATTATGTTTTCTTTCCTCACATCTGCCCATTGTCCTTTTAAAAGGACACCTGAATTTTCGTTCCCTTGTGTGTCATTTCGATTATACTTCACTATTAACGGGTTTAATATATATCTAATGGCAAAATAAAAGCCAAAATATGAAAAACAATTAAAAAATAAAATTGGGCGTTAATGGGTTAATATAAAACCTAATAACTATAAAAAGGATAGGCCTATTCCTTCAGGTATTTAAGTGTAGTGACTGCCTATATTAATTACATCAAAGCAACTCGTTGTGCAACTCCATCGTACTGCGGCCCTACATCGAAAAACATCGTTGCGCCCTACATCGAAATAGAAGTGAGGCCCAACGAAATAACAAGGTAAGGCAATTCTTTTCTTTACCATTAGGCAGCGCAAATACCGAAGGAATATAAACATAAAGAGGTCCTTTAAAGACCTACATATACATAACTCTCTAACAAAAAAAGTAGGGCTTTTGTCGTTAACTCTCCACTGTAATCTGCTGGAAATTTCCAACGGATGAGGGTATCAGGCAATCAACCCATAGCCCTATTTAGTTTTGTCACATGATGGCCCATGTAACTGGGGAACCGATCCCTTTTCCTTTGCACTAACACAAACTTTAACTTTACACTAACCGTAAACAAAGCCTTGCTCATTTAAAAGGCTTAACTCATTTTAGGTCCTATAAAACTAGGCCAATTTCAACCTAAGCCTATTTAGTAGGCCCACTTTACCTTACCTAATAGGCCTAATATACTCATACACTAAAGGCCTACTTCAAACTACAATTTGCACTTTAAATATACAAGAGTCCTACCTCACAAAGTAGGCCCTACTCTTTACACTCAAGGCATATCCTTACTAAAAACACTACATTTTTAATTCAACCTGTGGTGTAGGTTATAAAATTTATTTAAGTAATTTAACTTACTCATTAACATCAAAAAAAACTCAAAACTTTAACATCACAAACCTAAAGCAATTGCACGAATTCAAACCTACACCCACCTAACACACACATCCTAAGTCCTATTTGACATATAGCCGTAACACATTCCAAGTCCTATTTGAGACATAGGCGTAACACATTCTAAGTACTATTTGACAGACAGGCGTAACACATTCTAAGTCCTATTTGACATAGGCGTAACACATTCTAAGTCCTATTTGACATATAGGCGCAACCTATTCTAAGTCCTATTTGACATATAGGCGCAACCTATTCTAAGTCCTATTTCACATATAGGCATAAAACAGATAAGACTTGATATAAGGGTCTCAAATGCAACATTTGAGGATCTTTGCTCAGCCAAATTGGTTAACCTAGTAAAAAACTCAAAATAAAACCCAACAACAAAATATACATTTAAGCACATACATACAGTATATAATGAAAATGAAAAGGTTTATTGGCAGACTATAGTCCATATGACAAATATTATTAATACAATGACAGTTCATATACTAAGGATAGAAATATATACAATTGATTAGAAATATACTGCACTGTCGAAGTTAAGTGGAGCTACAGACAGACGTTTTCGTACCAAGAAGTCCATAGCTTAGAGGATAAATGGCAGGACTCATGGATAGCTTGGATGATCGGGTTGGTTGATTTTTTAATTCTTTGCATTAGACTGTGTTGAGCACGTCTTGTTACCTCCGGGAAGCTCGGGACATTGCGGGTAGCAAACATTTGCGAAGCTGAGCATCTCGGGGGTAATTTATGTAAGAGTCTCTGTTGTACAGCAAATTTAGGGTTCTGCCAGAACCTTTTTTATAATTCACCCAGAGTTGCTGACCGTATATATTACTGCAGAAAGTACGAAAGAGTGTGTCTTTAGCTTCACTTGTACAGAAACGAAAGTTCCTTATGGTCATATTCGCTTTAGCACACAGGCTTCGAGATTGTTTTCTTATATCCGAGTCATCACTCAAGGAGCTGGTAATAGTTTGACCCAAATACTTAAACTCTTGTACTTCCTCAATTACTTCACCATTCATTTTAAACCTTATATCAGCTGGCTGATTACAGCTTTTAGGATGAAATTGCATAACCTTAGTTTTTGTAACATTAAAAAGAATATCATGTTTCTGCGAATACACTTCGCAGACATTTAGAGGGACTTATTAACACCATATCATCGGCATAAACTAAGTTATTTATCCTTGTGTTATCTATACAACATCCTACTGTTGCCTCATTAAGTGAAGCAATTAATCCGTCAATATACACATTAAACAGCATAGGGGAGAGCAAGGAGCCTTGTCTCACCCCGCAAGAGGAGCCAAAACACTCGGATAGTACATTGCCCCACCTAACAGTGAAAGATTGGTGGGAATACCAAAATTTCAATAAATTTAATATGTACATGGGAACCTTCCTGTCTTCTAGTTTTGCAAATAAAATATTGTGGTTCACCCTATCATATGCCTTACTTATATCAAGGAAACAGCTATAAATGGTTGAATTACTGTCAATGTATTTAGATATTGTTTCTTTAAGTACATAGATACACAGGTCAGTTGAGTGGGACCTTTTAAAGCCAAACTGATTAGATGTCCATAGGAAATCATTTAATCGGAGTAACAAGAGTTTTTCTAGTAGTTTCGAGAAGCAGGAAGCGACAGCAATAGGCCTGTAATTATTGCTGGACAGAATGTCTCCGTACTTATTTTTGACCAGGGGCAAGATATATACCCTCATGAACTCTGCAGGGATATAGCTATGAGCAAGCATGGCTGATAGGAGCAATGATATATGCAGACATACTACGTCATTTGCATATTTTAAGTGCTCATTCGATAAGTCATCTACCCTGACGCAGAACCAGTCTTTAACTCTTTAATTAACCTCTTTACTTCAGAAAATGATATCAAAATATTTTCCCTTGTCCCTCCCACAATCGTTTCGCTGCAATCTATCTTAAGATTATCCCTACTCACACTGTTAAGAATGTTAGAGTAGTGGTTTTTCCACAGCTTTGCAATTTCATCCTCCCCCGACACCCCATCGATTGTCGGAGGGAGGACATTTTTGACACCCGTTTGATTCTTAACAAATTTCCAAAATTTGTTATTATCGTTATTTATGCGAGCTTCACAGGCTTTTGATGCTCGAATAGACTCTTCTTCCTGTTTACATCGCCTTATGGCCGCCTTATACTGACCCCGACTTCTACACATATTCATGTATACTGGTCCTAATCTGGGTCTACCATGAAAGCACCACAAATCATAGGCGTCTTTCGATTCCCTCTTCAGGGGGCAATAAAATCATTCCATCCAGGAATAACCTTAGTATGATAGTTGTAAGATTTAATCAGGGGCTTCCTGCTTCTCTTAACAGGGATATTATCTTACTATAATACCTATCTATGAGTTTACAGTGAGAATCATTTGAGCAAGGATTATTACAGGCAAGGTGCAAAATTTCTAAATTATTAAAGAGGTGACATGTTCTGTCTTTGTATTCTATTCTCTGCTGCATATTAACATTGGACCAATCGACGCGATTATTCTTACCTATTGAGTTCTTGTTAAGTCGTGTTGCGCATAAATTGGTAACGTTAATTAATATTTCTAATGGTCTATGATCAGAAAGAAGGAAATCATGCAAAATATGAACTCTAACAATTCGATCCTTTAGATTATTACTAGTGAGACAATGATCAATCCACCTGGTGGTACCACTCATATCGCTAACGTATGTAAAATTACCACTGGCTACCCCTAATACATCTACATCACTTATACTTAAATTGGCCGACTCGCACATGTTACCCAATTCTACAAAGAATTCCGAGTTCACATGTGCGTTAAAGTCCCCCATTATTATACAGTGAGAATATTTGGGGTTATCTGATAATGACTTAATTTTGTACAGCAAATCAATGTATTCATCTAGATTACTGCCGTTGTTGTATGGTAAATAGCAGTTTACAATTAATATGCAATCATTGTTCACTTGTAATTCAATGCCTAACAACCTTACGTTATCGCTTGTTAAAAATCTTATATGTTTTGACAAATTTTTCCTTAATAAGAAAGCAACACCACCAAAAGGCCTACCGTACATTAATTCATCTGACAAGTCTACTGCTGATGACGCATGGTACATAAAGTCATCATGGATGGTAGAGAGGAATTTTAGCTCTTGCTTAGGTAGCCAGTGCTCCTGCAGGAGTATCAAATCTGCACTGTCGCAGATTTTATGAACATCTACAGTTGAATTCCTCACTGACCTTACATTATATGAGACTATTTTCAACAAGTTATCCGCCATGACTGATAGAGAATTTATTATTAGTAAGATTATATTATTATTAGTAAGATTATTATTATTATACACAGTACAACTTTCAGGCATTACCGTTAGGGCGCCTATTATTATTATTATTATTATTATTATTATTATTTTGCCTGTTATCAAATCTCCTGGAAAAGTGAATAAACTCCTTAACAATAATACCGTCTGGCCATTGACTCATATTATACGGGTTGAAATGCGCATTTACACCTTTAATTATTACTTTAAAAGAGTTATAATACGGAGATTTCGTGTTTAGTTTATTAACTATCACTATACTGTGTTCACCAATGATTTCTTCTATCATGTGTCGAATATCGCTTGCCTCGTTCGAGAGCTGAATTCGCGACACAAATAGGGTGAGATTCTCCATCGGTGGCCTCGCCGCGGAGACCGGTTGAGGAGACCTTTGGGACGGGCGCCTATTAACAGTTACCCACCCGTCCTGCTCCCTCGATCTCCCTGAGGCAGGGTTCGCCTGCCTGGGGGATGGGTGGCACAACCTTTGGGGGATAGGAGGCCCCTCCCTTACTCTGTGGCTTGGTGAGGGTCTGTTAGCGGTGTTTATACCCTGACGGCCGCGCGTGCCTCTCCTTCTTCGGTGGGAGAGGGGGGAACTGCGCACCGAGCGAGGCGTAATCGAACACCTCTCCTCTGCAGTGGGAGGCAGGGAAGAGGGCAATGATGCCTCGACTCTCGGCATTGGACCGTCCCTGTTCCTCATTGTGAGATCGGGAGCAGGGTCCTTTCCTGAACGGGAGGGGGGTTGACCGCTACCCCTGCATGCTGCGTTTCCACCCACCTTCAGGGGGGAGTTGGAGGCGGGGATTTCGTTTCCCTCGCTGCCCGACGCGCTTCTTGGAGATCTGGCTTGCTGAACTACTTCCGAGTAACTGGGCTTTGGGAGGAGCGTCTCTTTCAACGCATCTAACTCTGACCGGAACTGTTCTATCGAAATCGCGTTTTTCTGATTTGACACCACGTGTTGGTGTTTCAGTTCAACTATCGACTTTTGTACCTCATTATACTGTTTGAGGAGCACCGAGACGTTTACGTCACCCATAGAGATTACCGGTATTCTATGGAAGTTAGTAACGTAAAAGGTAATATTATTCTCATTATCCCGGAGGGTCGACACTTTATTTATAATGTCTTTCAGGGTATTCTTTTTTAGAATTACCTCTACGAGTTGGGAGGGAAGCACCGAACAGGGTGTTTAATTGTACCCTCGCATGTTCTATTTCTTCTGAATCATAAAAATCATGACAGACAGATACAAGAAGGTCTGACCTAATATGATCTACTTTGTCGAATATAAAACATAACAGAGGATTTTCTACAAGATTTACAGCAGACGACCCCATTGTATCTGTAACGGCTTGGGGGGGAGCGTAGCTGGTGGGGGCTGGTTGGGGGTGGCGATGGGGTGGAACGCCGAAAGGGGTCCCAGTTTTTCGTCCCTTTAAATCATGCTCGGGATACCAACGGTTCGATGTTCAGGAATCTTTTCACATTAATTATGTAACTATTTCTATGACACAAAAAGTATACACGCGGAATTACTGTACGATTATACCGTAATGAAACATACGTTTCCCGCGATCACCGCCAAAACACTTTACTATTAAATGGAAAATTCGCAGTGTATATGATGGGGGTAGGGCGGGAGAGGGGAACGGGATGGGGATGCTAAAAGGAGTGCCCACTCCTTGTCCCTTTAAAACATGTAAGCGTGTAAGTTTGTAAATATATCTAAAGCAATAAAACCTATTTATTTGCTTGGTCTTTCATTTAAGATTTCAGAGCCTTTCTCTGGCCTTTTGAAAATATTTTGAACCGTTTATGTAGTTAAAATTCACTCGTTCATTCGTTTAGTTCGTTCCTTCGTTCGTAATTTTTCAAAGGGCTCACCCGCTCGTTCGTTCGTATGCCCGCTATTTCAAGGTCACTGTTTACCTCCCTCCTCATAAGTCCAAGAAGGTAGTGCCGTATGTCGTTAGAAAATTTTGAGGATATATTATATGTATTATTATTAATTAAGTATTGTGGACCATCTAATAAGATTGTAACTGGGTAATCTTGGCACAACATACAACTCCAAGCATCCAATTCTTCTTTTAAAGAAGAATCACTCAACATATTTCATCAACAGACACATACATTCCTTGCAAACAGATTGAATTCCTTCAAAACCTCAAACCTTCCAGACTTACCTGTAGGACACATAACATTTACTCAATCATAACTACGGGTATTGTCTTCATTGGAGTGATGAATCCAAGTTTTGAAGACCAACTGGATTCAGAGGAATGCAAAAAAAAATGATATATATACACACACTCACACACACACACACTGTACTCTTTCCATGTGTTACAAACACAACAACCTGTCTGAACATAACCAAGGATCGGAGAGTAAAGGCTTTTATTGCTGCAACCTGGTTCTGTGCACATATTTTTGTGCCAAAAATTATATGGTTAGACAGTGGCACATACAAACAAACTACTCTAAAGGGTTTTATGGCCTACTTTGGCCATAGCCCAAACTACTCTACTCTAAAGGGTTTTATTGCCTACTTTTGCCATAGCCCAAACTACTTTATTTTAAAGGGTTTTATGCCTACCTTGGCCATAGCCCAAACTATTCAACAAGGGGCTGATGGCGTATCTTGTCCATAGTCCAAACTATTCAACAAGGGGCTGATGGCCTATCTTGGCCATACCCCAAACTATTCAACAAGGGGCTGATGGCCTACCTTGGCCATAGCCCAAACTATTCAACAAGGGGCTGATGGACTACTTTGGCCATAGCCAAAACTAGTCAACAATGGCCTTATGGCCTACCTTGGTCATAAAGCAAACTATTACAAGCGTCTTATGGCCTCCCTTGGCCAGAGACCAAACTATTACAACGGTCTTGTCGCCTCCCTTGGCCAGACCAAACTTTCACAAGGGTCTTATGGCCTCCTTCGTCCATGGGCCAAACAACAAGGGTCTTATGGCCTCCCTTGGCCATGGGCCAAACAACAATGGTCTTATGGCCTCTCTTGGCCATGGGCCAAACAAAGAGGGTCTTATGGCCTCCCTTGGCTAGAGACCAAACAACACAAAAACAGTACAGGATTCAAAGCCCCAAGACCTCCAGATCTACCTGTGGAGGAGTAACATTTACTCTACTAACACTACGGTATTGACTAGTCTGAAGTGGTAGGAGGTTTCAATACAGTGCAAACTCTTTTAACCAAACAACACAACATGGAAGTACAGTACATTTCAATTAACTCACCAACGTAGAAGTCACTTTAAAACATAAAGAGTTAACAAAACAAAACACAGCAAAACTCCAAAACAACATTAGTAAACCAGCATTTAAAAACTGGTGACCTATATAAAACTTACCCAAATAATGAGCAAAGTTAAAATGCTTAGTAACTTTACTTTAATTCCATAAATTTCCTATACCTAAGGGGAGTCAAACTGGTTGACGTAACTTTAACTAAACTTGAGAAGCTAGCCTCTTGAACTTTTATATTTAAATAGGTCTTGAGTAACCTTTCTCTTCCTAAATTCCTACTTCATTCTTTGTAATCCATTTCACATGGTTTAAAACAGAGAGTTTGTCAAAAAATGTAATCTATAACATACAAATTTTTCTCCGGCCGCCCCCCAGTATATGGAAAAACTATATATGCTTACAACATGGTATCGTATGTGGTACCTTTACTTCTCAATTAAATATAAATTATTAGTTAATTGAATTAAATATCTACAAAATTGCCTCGGGATTGACGACATAGCCTATTGGGAATGAAAATAATTGCCATACATACATAGAACCCAATATGGAGGCATTGGGCCCACACAACCACAAGAAAAATGTATTATTTTGTGTTCAAAATTTTCCACTGCTGACTCATGAAAATTACATCGAGTCAACGAACTTTGCAAATTCAGCAAATAATAAAAATACGAAGATTTATATGAGCGGATCGCTCGGAGCTTGCTTATGTTACAGCGATGCTTTAAGCAAGGAAGATGTACTTTATCTTCCTATAAGTTCTGAGTGAAATCCTCTTAATATAAAACCTAATAACTATAAAAAGGATAGGCCTATTCCTTCAGGTACTTAAGTGTAGTGACTGCCTATATTAATTACATCAAAGCAACTCGTTGTGTAACTCCATCGTACTGCGGCCCTACATCGAAACAGAAGCGAGGCCCAATGAAATAATAAGGTAAGGCAATTCCTTTCTTTAACATTAGGCAGCGCGAATACCGAAGGCAAATAAACATAAAGAGGTCCTTTAAAGACCTACATATACATAACTCTCTAACAAAAAAACGTAGGGCTGTGGCATGCGAAAGTTCAAAGCGGAAGCATGATGAAGAACCCTCCACGTCAGGTATAAAGCGTGCTGGGATTGCGCCGGTTGTTAGACCCCCAGCAATAGAACCTCAATCCTCTACGTCAGGGGTTCCCAAATTGTGTTCCGCGGAACACTTCTCACGGTATACAAGTGTTCCGCGGAACACCAATTTGGGAACCCCTGCTCTACGTCTTACGACACAACCCCCACAATAGTACCTTCCTCAAATATGCCCCATTATTCTTGTTCAGTTCCGAGTACTTCCTCCACAGCAGCTTCTCGTTGTAGAGGATGGTATAACATTCCAGTTGGTGCGCACCGCTAGCCCCACCCCTGCCCTGACTAGAAATCGGTACGTGGTGAGGGTTGACCCTGGATCCCTGTATATCAACGGACTGCGACGCGTAGTTGAACGTACTCCACAATACGTTCAACTACGCGACGAACGTGAAGTCCAGACGAGGTTGTCCTTCAGGTTCGGGTCAGATGACGGGGACGATTTTTGGGTAGTAATACCGTTCAGACGTTTGGCGGCTGTAGGCATAGAATATATCTTGGGTCGTATAATGCAGGCCTCTCAAAGTAGTACAGCCTTCAATATGGACAACTTCATGGTAGATATTGAGTATTCCGGGTTGCGGGTCACAATGCCACACCTTATACACTTAACTTCAATCCTCCGGTTATTTACAGAAAGCATTTAAACGTCGATCGTGGTTGTGGCTTTATAACAATAGTCTTAGCTCATATGTTCACTGTGCTAAATATGTGGACGCAAAAAATTTAGCTGCATGCGTTTGTGCAGCGTGCTCGTAAACTGGCTTCAGATTGTAAGCTTGAGTTTGAGTGTAATATGGGTCCTGAAGAACTGAGAATGGCCGAGCAGGAAATTACTGCACGTATAGTAGTATTTGGAATGGATGATCGTCGTAGGACTGTATATGTTTTTAAAAGCAGCGTGAGAGATCGTACAAGACCTCTACTTATTTTAGGTTTGTCAGGAACATCGTATCTCCCCATCCGTAACATAAGGGCTCTCTACGCCAGTTATGATAAAAGTCGAAAATATGGAAGGCATCATGGTTTGTGTAAGGGGTGTTTGAGTTTGCTGATGATATGGTGAAGCGTTGTAAGGATTGCTACATGGTATGTGAGTAGTGTAAAAGCCCCAAATGTGAAAGTCGTGTAGTTGAAACCGAGAAGAGGGAATGTAATATGTGTAGACGTACTTTTTTCAACAATAAATGCTTGGAACTCCATAAATCAATTGGTACTTGCAGGAAAATGAGGATTTGTAAGTGCGGTATGTTTCACATGATGGATAATTGGGGGAATTTCAAACATAAATGCGGTGGAATTCACTGTTCTACAGTACATGTCATGAAAAATATAAGGCGGATGGAGTGAAGCATGTGTTATATGAAAGATGCTAAGCCTAAAAATAGCCCCTGTATAAACGTGTACTATGATATAGAAACTTATACGAACGCTGAAACCAAAGAGGTTATTCCACATTTACTCGTAAGTCAGACTATCTGTGATGAGTGCATGGAGATCGAGTGTGGCGAATGCCACAAATGTGGAAAACGGACAAACGTTTTTAAAACGACTGCACACGGCTTCCCTGTGAAACTCTTTGTATCCTATATTGTCAAATTAGCGAACAAGTTAAAAAAAATGACTGTGTATATTCTCGCCCATAACGGGGCGAAATTTGACACACAGTTCCTTTATAAGGAGGTGCTTTAACACGAGTCGTCTGCGATATTTACAGGTGATCCCTTGAAAAGAGGCAAGAAACTAATACAGATGCAGATAAGAGGTAATGTACAGTTTAAAGACACCCTGCTGTTCACACCTTGTAAATTAGCAAAGCTACCCAAGGTCATG
Source organism: Bathynomus jamesi (assembly GCA_023014485.1). Lineage (NCBI taxonomy): Eukaryota > Metazoa > Arthropoda > Malacostraca > Isopoda > Cirolanidae > Bathynomus > Bathynomus jamesi. The sequence continues at coordinate 14,825 of JAJOZX010005468.1, read as the reverse complement.
GGCGTAGCCGCTGAGGTTTCAAAAGGGTATTTCCTTTACACATTCCTCAATAACGAAACTTTGAATTACGTAGGACTACCTTCATCCAAACATTACTTTAACTACACCAACATGAGTGATAGTGAGCGTGAAGATTTTGACTGCTACTACAACAGTTTTAATGAAGCTAGTCCATACAATATACCCGATGAATGTGAACGTTATTGCCTGAATGATGTGCGTGTGCTTAGGGTATGTTTCCAGGCCTTTAGAAGGATGTACATAACCCGTTCCAAATGCGATCCGCTGCAAGTCGCGACCACGATCGCCTCATTATGTTTTACAGTTATGGGCACAAGGCTATTTACTGGCTCATACACCTACAGCAACAGACCGGGGTATACATAAAACATGCCCACAACACGGGTGAAGTACTCGTTAAGGTCAATGGTCGTGCTTTTTGGGTTAATGGCCTAAGTGAGGAGCCAACCACTGGCGTGAAGACTGTGTATTCCTTTAACGGCTGCTGGTGGCATAGATGCCCGCGCGTTGAATGTGCCGTCACAGGGACCTTTATGGAAGATCCTCCGCCGAAAGCCTCACATGGACCAGTAACCGTGATCAACTTATGGGCTCCCAGTTCACTCACAAAATCGTGTGGGTGCATGAGTATGATGCATGGATGGAAACAGATGACCAGTACCGTGAAGAAATAAGGGCCATCAAATGTTCAGTGGTGCTGGACCCCCTCAAATGCGGTGACAGCTTGTTTGGAGGTCGTACAAACCCATTCAAGCTATACATTCCACCTACGGTGGGCGTGAAACTCCATTACTACGACTTCTGCTCTTTATACCCCTACGTGATGAAGAACAATCCGTACCCAGTATGTGCGCCTGAAAAAATGGTGGGTCTCACCATATCAACCATCGAGGAGTTTTCAGCTAACTTGAATGAGCGCTATTTTGGACTCTCTTTCGTAGACGTGCTCCCCCCCTCGCGATTTACGGATGCCGATCTTACCCGTGGCTATAGATCAGAAGCTCATGTTTCCCCTGTGCGTGAAGTACGCAGAGGAGAACAACGGTGATTGTATCCATACAACCAACCAGCGTAAGATCAGAGGTGTATATACAAGCCCTCAGCTGGCCCTAGCCGTTCACCATGGGTACAGAATATTGAAGATACATGAGGTGTGGAGGTTTCTGAAGTTACCCAACCTTTTCACACCATATATAAACGCTTTTTTGAAGGATAAAGTAGAAGCATCAGGATGTCCGCGAGGGGTTGATACTGAAGATGAAGAAACGGCTTATTTTCAGCGTTACCGTGCTCATGAAGGTATACAGCGTGACCGTTCCCAAATTGTTAAGAATCCTGGCAAACGCTTTAGTGCAAAGTTGTGTCTAACAGAATACCGGCAAAGGGGACGTTCATTTGGCACAAAGTTATAGTGAAGTCTGGGATTATGCCAATGCCCCCGATAAAGAGGTTATGGAGATCGTGAATGTAGGTAATACTTACATAATAAAGTACAACATCACCGAACTGGCCACAGATATCTCACGGGTTACAAACATAGCTGTAGCCAGCTTCACAACGGCCTACGCCCGCATCAAACTTTGGGGTCTACTGCACTCTCTTGGACGGAGGGTGCTGTACGCTGACACAGATAGCGTGATATTCACAGCAAGGGAGGGTGAATACTAGGGCGGAGTGAAAAACTCATTTTTCGAATTTTCAAATTGGCTAGTGTGGAAAATGTGTGGAGTAGTTAGGAAATAAGCTGTATAAATGTAAAATCATAACATTAATATCTTCAGGTGCCACAATGACCTTCAATATTGACAAAAATTGAAAAAAGCAGATTTTAACCAATAATTACAGAGTCCACGATGCACAATAGACAAGAATTTATTCACACTTGTATAAAAATAGCTCAGTCAACCTTTAAAAAAAGTTTCTATTCTCTAAAAAGCAAAGATTGATATGTTCAAAAAAGAAGCACACACGAAACTTTTTGACATTGCAGCGTGCAAGTGCAAAGTACTAACACAATGTTCTTGTCCCAAAGAAAAAACGGTTCCAAAGGAAGAAGTGACGTTCCTCTTAGATCAAAGGAGTGAAAGAAAACTGTTTATTGATAGAGTAGATATTACACTCTCAAAGAAAAAAGCATCTACGTTGCAAAGAAAGCAAAAAGAAGCTGTGAGGCTCACCAAAGAATCTTCACAGGAGAAATTGCAGGATACAAATGTTGAATTATCATCATCGACATCAAACAGTGAAAGTGAATCTGGCGAAATATCAGACGATACATTTCCAGAGCCAGTTAGCTCGAAGAGAAAGCTCGAACAACCTGAAGAACAATTATTCAAGAAAAGGAAAACTACAAATCTACCTTCAGTGGCTACTGCTTGTGACAGGACTGCAGTTTCAGATCGAGCTGCAGCATTCATTGTTAGTGCAGTATTGCAAGATATTGGAGAAGTTTCTATTGACAATACATCTGAAGTAGTGGATAGGAGTAAAATCAGAAGAGAAAGACAAAAGAAGAGATCAGAAATTATGAAAGATCAAAATCAGGTCCCAATCAGAGGAATCTATTTTGATGGTCGAAAAGATTCTACACTCTTCCAAGAAAAAAAAGAGTCCAAAGTATATCAGAAGAAGGTAACAGAAGAACATATCACTTTAGTGAGAGAACCTGGTTCAGATTATTTGGGCCATTATTCTGTGAATTCTGGATCAGCTGAAGAAATATGTAAAGGAATGTTTGAGTATATTGGAAATAATGACATGAACCTGGAAAACCTTGTTGCCATTGGATGCGATGGTGCAGCAGTCAACACTGGAGAAAAGGGAGGCGTTATAAGGCTTATAGAATTGAAGCTGAAGAAGCCAGTTCAACATTTAGTGTGCCAGCTCCATGCCAATGAATTGCCATTACGCCATTTAGTTGCAAAGCTGGATGGAAAAACATCTGGCCCCCGCGGATTCACCGGTCCTATTGGCAGGGAATTAGAGAACTGTGAGAGTCTTCCTATTGTCGAGTTTGAAAGGATTGATGCTGAGGAACCAACTGTAGACTGTGAAGATCTTAGCACCGACCAAAAATATCTAATTGATATTCATCAGGCCATAACAAAGGGATATTGCTCTCCAGATCTTGCTCATCGTAGTCCAGGCAAAATGGCACATTCACGATGGCTGACTACAGAAAATCGTTTGCTTCGTCTATACGTTTCAACTGTAAGTCCATCTGAGAACCTCATGAACATTGCTTCTTTTATAATGAAGGTCTACATCCAATGTGGTTTTCTATTAAGCAAAGTACGTCTTTTGTCAATGGCTCAAAACATGTTTTCAAAACTATTGAACTAACAAGAACACTGAATGACGAAGTAAAGGATATTGTAAACCCTGTCATACAAAGAAATGCATTTTTTGCAAATCCAGAAAATATTCTAGCATCAATGATTCATGATGACCGCAGCGCCATAAGAGAATTAGCGTGGAGGCGAATAAAGAAAGCAAGGCAAACAAACAAGGAAAAAGTTGTGAGGCGTTTCACAGTACCTGTTATTCAATTTGAAGCTACTGATTATACTGATTTAATTAATTAGCAAAAATGCATTGTCACTGAACCACCTGTGACAAGACACCTGACAGAAAATGAGATTGAAGAATTCATAGAAAACAAGAGTACCCCTCCATTCGAGAAATTCCCTTGTCATACACAAGTAGTAGAAAGAATGGTAAAATTAGTGACTGAAGCATCATCAAAAGTATTTGGATTGAACGCGCGAGATGGCTTCATAAGATCAACACTTCAGTCACGTAAAAAAATGCCATCATTCGAAAGTAAAGCTGAATATAAAGTTTAAATAAAACGTTAATAGAAAAAAACATGCGCAAGGATGGGTGGTTGGGAGGGCATGGGTGGAGCTCGACACGCAGCCACCTCCTCGTGGTGAGTTCTGGATTATTTAGATCATTAATCAAAAGAACATTGATCTAAATAAACTAAGAGCTGCGTAATTCAGTAACTATTTTGGTAATTGGAACACTTAATATAATAATAACAAGTAAGTTTCAGTTATTGTACTAATGCAGAATATAAGAAAATCATTATATTTCACTTTTTTCGACGGCTTTGTGGCACCTGAAGATATAATTTCGCAGGACTAATATTTATGCACAGTCATTATCTATAGCACCCACATAGTTTCCGCACTAGCCATATTTGAATTTCGAAAACAAGTTTAAAAACCTCATTTTCGATCCGCCCTAGTGAATACATGCCTACTATTGGGGAATTCTTCGGAGAGCTGACTGACGAGATCAAGGATGAGTATGGTGATGGTGCATACGCAGACTAGTTTGTATCAACAGGGCCAAAAACCTATCGGGTACGGGTGAGGGTTTTTGATGATATGAAGTATATCGTGAAGGCTAAGGGTATCATGCTTAACCATGCGAACTGTCGAGTCATTAAGTGTGACTCGTTGAAGGAGCTGGTGTACTTGGAAGATGAGGGTGACCAACCACTCAAATTGACTGTGGGGACGCACAATTTTCGGGCGCAGAAATTGGGTGGTGTGAAGGAATTTAGGGGCACGAAGGTATGCCGTAACACCTATAGGAAGCGTTACCAGGTGCCTGGTACCTATGATACCATACCCTTTGGCTACCTTAATCCTTGATTGTATTTATATATATGTGTATTGTTAACGATATGTTTATTTATCACGTATATTTGCTTCAATTAAGGTTTCATTTTCTCCTTTGCGTGCGTGCGTGTGTGTGTACAGTAAAAAGCTAAGCTCCGCCCACTGTAAGATCGGTCACGTGACTCCTGCCACTACCTGAGCATATCTCTCTCCCTGCATGCTCAGTTGACCTCTGCATACCCTTCAGCTGAGACGTGTATTCTCCTGCGTAGACGAAAAATAGTAATGCTACCTTTAATATTGCGTGTTCAACATTTATGAAGTGGTATTGAGCAAAGTGTGAAGATGTGGTGGGTACTGAAAAACTCCTTATTCCACCCTCCTTTGATACTTTTAAGGCTACATTGAGCCGTGCGTAGGACCAAAATGTTCAAATACTCTACGGCTATTCTGGCGAGGGCATTGTAGGATTTCGTAGTACAAGCGATGTATTGAAGTATATTGTAGACCTAACCTTTATAAAAACTCACATATACCGCGAAGTAGAAGAAACAACACGTTCAGAAGATAAGCAACGGTTATAGATAGTGAGTCTTGTTGATGAGTTGTGTGACAAGCTATATTATGTCATGTTACATCATACCGACTACTCGTACCCTACAGTAGAGAATGTAAATCTTGTCATCATGGAGAATCTTAAGTATTTTTACCACTATATTAACATATATCATGACGAGGTTTGTGGTGAGGTTGTGGCTAATGGCCTGTGTGAGTTTTTAACAGACTTTAGAGACGAGTATCGCTTGTTAAACAAAAAGGAAAAACATTGGCATATGTTTCTCTAAAATAGTGCACCGGATTGTGAAGATGTTTAGTTTGTGGAAATGAACGTCTGGTGAGTGATAAAACATTAAAACCGGTATTGCTTCATGTAGCAGAAAATTCTGTTTTCCCAGTATAATGGGCACAAGTATTCACATGACTCTTTCATGTTGGAACAAACCCGTACACCCTTCAGCAGTTTATGGTGTGACTCGCTCCCCCCATCGAACCGCCCACCCGTGTACCTCACCCCTCCGAAACACACGAGTTGGAACAAACCCGTAGACGCTTCATCGGCGTGACTCACTCCGCCCGTCGAACCGATCCGCCCACCTGTGGCTCATAGTCATCTCAGAGCTTGAACCGAATGGACGTGCGAATACGATGGAACTTTCTTTGAGAAGCATTCTCAATGCCGCTTACGATATGTCCGTGACGAAGTCATTGCGGTGTTCAGGCGTGAAACGGGCACCATTAACTATGTGATGAAACGATTTGCAGGCAAGCAAGCAAACGTAATGTTATTTATTTAAGTGTTGAGGAGATGAATAGAATCTTCGTGATAGTTGAGAAGTGGGGAGAGGACCGTTATAAAATACCTTCAGGTGAAGGTACAAGAAGAGTGCAGATTAGTGATGCCCCCTCATATGCCGTTGTTTGCACGTTGTGTATAAATAACGATCAGCCATGTATTGATATACGACTGATGTCGAAGAATGCATCTGATAATAACGTTCTTGTCCCTACGCGAAACCGTTTCATCTTCAACAGAATGTTTGAAATTGTCGGATTCCACAAGCTGAAGCCTATATTAGACGCTCGTGTTACGGATATGATTTATTTTGACACGGTTCTTCAATACGCATACACCGCTCTGCTCGACGGATTTATCGAATGTAGGAATGAACAAGGCGAGAATGGTCTAGAGCTGGATGCATGTTTAAAAGGTTTAGACTCTTCGAAATATCCCGAACTTTGGTACAAAGCACTTGAGCGGTACAGGGCAAAGCTCGCCTACACTGTTCACCCTGAAGAGCTGTATATCTATATAATGAGTAGCTGTCGTACCGACTTGGACGATTATTTTAATTGCCGCTATGCAGAGTGAAGAAGAGTTCACGCTTGAAAAGCTCGGAACGGTAAGAAAAAACCCTCGATTGGAAAGGAGTGTTTATAAACTTGTATTTAATAATGATGTTGTGGCTAACGATGGCCTCTTTGTGCGTGCTTTTGATTGTATTTTAGCCGTGTTTAAAGATAACCTGCCAATTGAATGTAAAGTGAGCACAAAAATAGTATTGAACTATATGAATGCCATTTATATCGAGTATAGGTATCCTTATAACTTGAGCGGTGAAGTAATGGTTGGACGTATTTTCCGTGTGGTGCAAAGCAATAATGATGTGAATGTAGACTCGATTACGTGTGAGTTTAGTGTTTTGCGCAGTAGAACATAAAGTATTTTGATGTATATTTATTTTCAATATATTTAATTATTTAATTGTGTATATATATATATATATATATATATATATATATATGTGTGTATATATGTATATATATATATATATATTTCCTGTACTAATATACAACTGATTATACTCCTTCATTTTGTATATTATATTTTTATTATTTTCAATATATTTAATTATTTAATATAACTGTGTGTATATATATATATATATATAATTATACATATATATATTTTTCCTCTACTAATATACTGATGGTTATACTACAACGTTTTGTATAATTTTGTTTATATATACTGTATATATTCCTCTTTCGTATTTCTTATGCTATTATTATTTTTTTCTCATATATATTCCATCGTTTCTTTGTATATTTATTTTGATTATATATTTATCGTTCGTATTTCTTATGCTATTATTATTTTTGATCCTATATATTCCATTGTATATTTATTTTCTATATATTTCGTGAAATTGAATCCATTAATTCGTCTAAATAAACAGAATGATGTAATGGTGTTTTATTTCATTCTTTTGATTGTAAACGACATTTAATTATATCAAATGGCTGCCTTCTTAAACGGCTGACGGATTTCTAAGCCAACTGCCCAAAATATCTGGATAGCGCAATCTGGCAACTCAACCCTAATAATGTTCAACTGAACAAGCCATTTACGTCTTCTAAGTCAACTGGCTGGTTAAGCCAGAATATATGCTTTATTAAATAAATAGCGCAATCTGGCAGCTCAGCCAGATAAGCCAACTGGCTGATTAAGCCAGCTGGCTGGTTAGAACATATTAAGACAACGGCCGATCGGCTGAAGTCTTAATATGCGCTTGGCTCCTGCCAGGCGAAACCTCGCTTCCTCTCTCTCCTCTCTTTCTCTTGGGGATAACTCCGCCTCCAGGTTGCATAACCCCTTGTTGCTTTTGCAACATTCCCCCTCCCCCTTTGTTGCATAACATCTTGCAACATTTCCCATCCCCTTGTTGCATAACATTATGCAACATTTGCAATTGCATTGCACTCTCTTCTTTTGCGCCCATACTACTGCGGAGCTCTACGAATATCTCTTCTCACCTCACACTCTGTGTGCGTACCTCTTTCTAAAACCTTGTTAGGTGTTGCCCCAATCGCGCGATGGTGTGAACTCTTGTATGATGAGGCCAATGACGGTACTTTGAACTCTTTCAGCTGAAGAGGCCTTATGTGTAGAATTGCTAGTGTAGTAACTGATATTAAACTCTGTCAGCATGTTTTGGAAAGCTCGGCCTATAAATTATTTCCCATATTCGTACAAAAATAGCCTGGAACCCTGTTTTCTTTCAACATCAGCGTTTTGGTAGATTTAGCAACTGTTTCAGGCGATTTATTTTTCAGATGAATTAGCCACAGATATCTAGAGAATACATCTATTATGAATAGGATGTAGCGATAGCCCTCACTATATATTGAATATCTTTGCATTTCTGTTAAATCCGCTTGCCAAACAGTGTCAATCGAAGCCGCTGTTTTCCTGGCTGTTTTAAACCTTTTTCGCACCGGCTTATAAAGTGTATAAGTATCCTGCTCCCCCAAAAACCTCTCAACATCTTTTTTCCCTACTCCATCATTGTAAACACCTCTGTACAGTCTATCAACACCGCCATAGGAAGTTGGGCTAGAAATGTCATAATAGCGTTTTCTTAATATGTTAGCCATTTGTGTATTTTAGAGACACGTGGATAGAGTTGGCCGTTGTTGTTTGGTCTCTTCTTTCTTCTCTTCAGAGATGCTACTGTTGTGGGTGATGACGTACTCAGTTGTGGCACATGCGAGGCTTGCTCTGTCTTTTAACCTATTCAGATTACCCATCAATGTTTTGGGGACATTTATTTGTTGTAGTCTTGCTTTAATATGCTTCCATCCTGATGGTGAGGGCCTGTCCCACTTTCTCACCAGATCATGGATAATGTCGACGATATTGGATCCCTGTACCCTTGTTCCTTCAACAATGACCTCGCCTGTATCGGTGCACTGTATGATGGGGGTACTCACTCAATAGATTATAAAGACTTAAGCCTTTATTCCTCAATGTATGTGGGAGACTGCATTTTAATACATCCTCGATGTGTTGCGATCAGTTATTCTTTGGTTGGTCATCTCTAACGTCCGCCCCAGGTCTTATGTCGCCATGCTCAGCGTTGCTCGCGCTGTGCCTGATAACCATGGGGAGGTCTGCCTGGACTCTTTGAACTTTACAGTGAAGCATACATCTCGTGCGGAATCACTACCACTTTCTTCATCATATTAATCTATTTAGAAAAGGACCCAAAACTGAAAATAAGATGGGGAGGAATGACCCCCTCTTTGTACAATAATTCGCTTTTTCTTCCCCACAGTTTAACTTTTACGAGCGAGTGTACGTATTATGTTCTTATAACGACGTAGGCGAGCCTTCTGAGGGGATTTCATTGGCACATTGCATTTTATAACATTAAGGCAGATTTCACAGATGCATTTTAAAAAGTCGGATTCGATATTTTCAACAAACATCTGCTGGAATGCACGGGGCAATCGATGATAGATTTTTATTAATTCACGGTATTCCTTTAGCCTATTTGTCATTCTGGAATATACACCGTTTCAGGTTCGTTTGGGAATATATTCATTCTTAGAAGTACCCTAAACGTGTTTTTCGGGTGAAGGCCACAAAATAAATATCCGTAACGCTGACTTGTAGCTTCTTTATAAAGTTCGAAAACTTCCTTACGCTGATTCGGAAACATTTGATTGGCTAATACCCCAATTTTTGACACATCTTTACGTTGCGCGAATAAGACTAGAAATTGTGTATTTAACGACACATCACGCATGTATCTATTTTGAAAAATAGATTCTGATTGATGAAGAATACGCTTATGTTAAGATGGTGGGAGAACATTGTAAATGTCTCGGCAAACGTTTTATCCATTTCCACCATGAGATCGTCAATTACAGTAAAACTCCTCCATTGCGGTCACTGTTCGGACCTAGTGGATTTGGCCCTAATTGAGGACTGGCTTCAATAGAGGCAATGTGATGTAAAATGAAAAGTTCATTTTCATAGGGAAAATACTTTATTGTGTTTGTGCTTATATAAGGATATAGCTTTTTAATGAACAAGTAAACAAGTGTTTATAAAACGACATAGCTTTTTAATGAACAGGTAAACATAAAATGTAGTCAAGTTATTTTTATTATTTTATTTTTTTATACTTTAAAGAAGTCAGTTATATAAGATTGTTTGTTGCACAGCTTGGAGTACACAATTTCACTCATAATCTGCCTCTACCTGTACAGCTGATGTGTAGCTTTTTGTCAATCCTTTTTTCATGGGAAGAGTTTTAGTTGTTTGGCCCATTTGAGTGCTTCAGAGATGTTTTTGATTAGGCACTCGGGTTCATGGTCAAGCTCTGGTTCTTGGTCAGGGTTGTTGTCGGTGGATCTCTCGTTGTTAACGAAGTCGGAGACGAGTTTCTTCTCCCAGTCATCCTCAAGTTCTTCAGTCGCAGGAATGTCTTTGTCGAAGTCGGCAAATTCTGCAGCTGTCATCGGGTCCTTGATATTAAGTTGTTTGGATGCCGTGACGATGAGTTGGCTGAGGGGGATGTCATCCTCTGGGTCTTCTTCTGGCGCGTCAGTAGGAAAGCCGGCCTTTTTGAAACATGACTGGACAGTGGTGGGCTTGATGTCTTTGATAGAAGATGATATCCACTGGATTGCGTCAAGCACAGTAACAAACTTTCCAGACGCATTGTCGGTCTCGTTGTCGGCTTTTGCGATGACGGATCGCAGAAGTCGCTTGCGATAGTGTTGCTTGAAGCAAAGGATTATTCTCTGGTCCAGGGGTTAGAGTTCCGATGTTGTGTTGCTGGGTAAGTAAACCACTTTCACGTTTTTGTTGGTGTATCCTTTGGGTGACCAAGGGCATCATCCACGAAGAGAAGCACGGTACGCTTTTGTCGTTGCATTTTCTTGTCAAAAGCTTTCAGCCACTCGCGATAGAGTTGTGCGGACATCCATACTTTCTTGTTGGCCTTCCATGTGACAGGGAGTGTGTCCACGTTGATGTTTTTGAAGCAGCGAGGCTTTTCGCATCTGCCTATGACAAGAGCTGGTTCAAACTCGCCGAGCATGTTGCAACAAAGGGCAGCAGTCAATCGATCTTTGAACTTCTTACCGCCCTTGCATTCTTCACCACGAATGCGAAGTGTACGGTCAGGAAGCTGACGGTAAAAAACTCCCGTTTCATCCATATTGAAGACATCCCAAGGGGAATATCCTTCAATGATGGACGGAAGTTTTTCCTGCCAGTGTGTGTGACAACACCTTTATCCACACTTCCACTTTCACCATAAATGCGTGCACCAGAAAGATTATGGCGCTGTTTGAAACTACGCAGCCAACCCGTGGAAGCTTTGAACTCCGTTAGATTGAGCTCTCGGGCTATTGCCAGAGCTTTCTCTTGCATCATCGGCCCACTGACAGGGACTAGCCGAGAACGTTGTTTGGTGAACCATTGCCACATCAAATCATTTAGGTCATCGTTTGCTGTTGATACACATTGCCTTTTGCGACTCAAGTTGGCATTTTCGTCATAAATATCGGCCATAAATATCGGCTAACTGTCGGCTACTTTTGCAATCACGGTTTTTCACCAGATCAACCTTTTGTTTCAAAGACGGTTCATTACGAGATATTTTTGGTTGCCATTTTTGTTACACGTATTGATGAATTAGCACTTCTGTTTCACGATGTATCACTCAAAGCAGTTCATAATTGAATAAGTGCTTATGTCACTCTTAAATCTGAGCTACTAGTATCTTTAGAAAAACAGAGAAACTGTCATCGACACTAACTGTGCGCGTGGCTTTCTGTGATTGGCCGTATTTGATGTACGATCCCGTGGCTCCGGGACCAATCAGGCAACCACAATACGGACTAGAGGCATGTCCTTATTACTGGCTTTTTTGTAGCATAGAAACAAAGGAAGGGGAAGTTGGGGCTAAATATTTTGGCCTTAATGAAGGCTCTGGCCGCTTTTCAGGCGTGACCGCTCACAGTCGTTTTACTGTATAATGACGTTATGCTCATTTCCCTTTAACGAATCAACGTCATATACGCCTTTGTGGAACAAAATATCCTCTTGGTACTCGTTGAACACTGATTGGTACGTCGAATAGCACCATATTACTTTATGCACAAGTTTTGAGAACATCTCCCCCTTATCTTTAATGATTTTAAGCATAAACACAGTCTTATCACATCCTGTAGGGCCAGATATAATACGTGAATTTTTCTACAGATTCCATCTCTAACACGTCACACCCCTAAGTGGAACATTTACAAAATGTAACAAAATTTAAGTGTTGCTCTTTATATTCTACAATCTTGTTTTTCGTCTTTTTCCACAAAACCGTGAATGACGATGAGGTACAGCCCTCCATCATCGGTATTACACACGACCCCGATGACAGTGTAGGTGTGGTTACAGACTCCAACTCCGCTGACGAACACTCACCACCGATACCTCCACCACGTGGCAGTTCAAAGCGGAGACACGATGATGAAGAACCTTCCACGTCAGGTATAAAACGTGCCAGGAGGGCACCGGTTGCTAGACCCCCAATAATAGAATCCCAACCCTCTACGTTTTACGACACAACCCCCACGCTAGTTCCTTCCTCAATTAAATTTGTACCCCCCTTATTCCTGTTCAATTCCTGGCACATCCTCCACACTAGCAGCTTCTCGCTCTGTAGAGGAAGGTATAACATTAGCGTGAAGATTTTGATCATTACTACAACAGTTTTAATGAAACTAATCCATAAAATATAGCTGATGAATGTGAGCGTTATTGCGTGACTCATGTGCGCGTGCTTAGAGTATGTTTCCAAGCCTTTAGAAGGATGTACATAAACCGTTTCAACTGCGATCCGGTGCAAGTCGCAAACACAATCGCCTCATTGTGTTTACTGTGTTCAAGAACAACTTCATGCCTAAAGAAACCTTAGCCGTCATTCACAGAAACAACACTCGCCGTTATGGGCACAAGGCTATTTACTGGCTCATACACATATAACAGCAGACCGGAGTATACATAAAACACGCCCGCAACACGGGGGAAGTACCCAGTAAGGTCAAAGGTCGTGTCTTTTGGGTTGATAGTCTAAGCGAAGACCGTCACTGCTGAGAAGACTGTGTACTCCTTTAACGGTTGCTAGTGGCATGGATGTCCACGTCCTGAGTGTGGAATTGTAGGAGATATCCACGGTAGATCTCCTACCGATATTCTTGCATGGACCCGCGCCCGCGATCAGCTTATAGGATCCCAGTTCACCCACAAGGGCTTGTGGGAGCATGAGTATGATGCACGGATGGAAACAGATGGACAGTACCGTGAAGAAATAAACACCATCAAGCGTTCAATGGTGCTGAACTCTCTTAAATGCAGTGATAGCTTGTTCAGAGGGCGTACAAACCCATTCAAGCTATACTTTCCACCTACGGAGTGTGTGAAACTCTATTACTACGACTTCTGTTCTTTGTATCCCTACGTGATGAAGAACAATCCGTACCCCGTAGGTGCACCTGAAAAACTCGTGGGACCTGACCTGCCCACCATCGAGGTGTTCTCAACAAATTTGAACAAGTACTATTTCGATCTTTCTTTCGTAGACGTGCTCCCCCTTCGTGATTTATGGATGCCGATCTTACCCGTCGTTATAGCTCACAAATTCATATTTTCCCTGTACGTGAAGTGCGCAGAGGAGATTAATGGGTCCTGTAATCACACAACCAACCAGCGGAAGATCAGAGGTGTATATACAAGTCCTGAGCTGTCCCTAGCCGTCCTCCATGGTTACAGAATATTGAAGATATATGAGGTGTGGAGGGTTCAGAAACTCCCCACCCCGTATATAAATACTTTTTTGAAGGATAAAGTAGAAGCATCAGGCTACCCGCGCGGGGTTGAGAGCGATGGTGAAAAATGGGCTTATATTTAGCGTTACCGTGACTGTGAAGGGATACAACTTGACCGGGCCTAAATTGTTAAGAACCCTGGCAAGCGTTTTAGTGCAAAGTTATGCCTAAATAGTCTTTGGGGCAAGTTTGCACAAAATAAGGTAAGGGGTTATGGAGATCGTGAATGTTGGTAACACGTACATAATAAAGTACAACATCACTGAACTGACCACAGATACCTCACGTGTTATGGAGGAGAGGGTTAAGAACTCTGGCAAGCGTTTTAGTGCAAAGTTATGCCTAAATAGTCTTTGGGGCAAGTTTGCACAAAATAAGGTAAGGGGTTATGGAGATCGTGAATGTTGGTAACACGTACATAATAAAGTACAACATCACCGAACTGACCACAGATACCTCACGTGTTACAAACATACCTGTAGCCAGCTTCACAACGGCATACGCACGCATCAAGCTTTTGGGACTACTGCACTCTCTTGAGCGGAGGGTGCTGTACGCTGAAATAGATAGCGTAATATTCACAGCAAGGGAGGGTGAATACATGCCTACTATTGGGGAATTCCTCGGAGAGCTAACTGACGAGATCAAGGATGAGTATGGTAATGGTGCATACGCTGACTCCTTTGTATCAACAGGGCCAAAAACTCATGGGGTGCGGGTGAGGGTGGGGAAAGAGCTGAAATATATAGTGAAGGCGAAGGGCATCACGCTTATCCTGGCGAACCGGCGGGTCGTTAACTTTGACTCGTTGAAGGAGCTAGTGTGCTTAGAAGATGAGGGTGACCAACTACCCCAACTGACTGTAGGAACCCACAATTTTCGGGCACAGAAACTGGGGTTTGTGAAGGAACTTAGGGGCAAAGAGGTGTGTCA
>JAJOZX010005467.1:317500-321144 GCA_023014485.1 Bathynomus jamesi | reverse complement strand
CACGTACGTATATATATATATATATATATATAGAGAGAGAGAGAGTTTAGTTACTGTACTAACGTCGTTCTCTCGATGTGACATTTGACTGAAAAGTTATTTGGAGTTAGATTAAGTTAGGTTAGGTTAGGTTAAATTAGTTTTTTAGAGAGTGAATAATAGAATGTAGCGAGGAAAAAAATGGGTCCTTTAGTTAAGCCGTGAATGTTATTGTTTGATGAGAGCAAAAAGGAAGGTTTTTTGGGGTGATTTTGCTCGTTGGGTTTGTTCCCTTGTCGAGTGTCATTGAAGGTTCCATCTGTGCCCCCATTTTAAGGGAGGACGTCTCCGCCTCCGATGTTCGCGGCCTCTCTCAGTCTCGTGCTTGTTAATTACCTCCCTTTCAAGTGTCTCTCTCTTTTAATTAATTCCCCATCGTCCTCCCCCCCCCCCTTCTAATACCCCTGCCCCCCTACCACAGCTTCTCAAGGCGCTCGAGGCACTCTTGATACTGCTCAGAATATTGATGAGGCCACCTCCTGCAGGCTGCCTCAACGCCTTAAAAAAGTCACCTTCCCGCGCCCCTTACCCACTCTGCCCACTCTGCCCACTTCCCCATCTCCCTTCCGACTGCCCCTTTTTTATGTAACGTACCTACCACCCTTAAAGAGAGACTAGCATACAAAGTGCGACACTATGTTACACTAAGTTCGCTTGCCCAAAAGATTTTCTTACCACATTTTCTGATTGCGGTTAACTTGGGCATTTGATACAAGCGCCATCTGTGCCCTTTGCGACCAGATGCCGCGTTGCAATTTTGCAATAGCTGTGTCCATTATTATTATAACCGCGGACCCCATCAAAGAACCTTAGAATCCTAAAGCTGGCATGCATCTTAGGGGATAGGGAAGAGGCTGAGGAGGGGCATCAGCATTCAGAGGCTCTATCTTCAAGGATAACTTGCTGATGGCATGAATTCCCCCGTTAATCGCGAGGGGCCCTAACTCGGCGGTGGGGTTGGTGGGGAGGGGGGGGGAGACGCGATGGAGCCACGCAGTCTGGTCGGTCAGCAGTTGCCGCGAGTCTTTTGTTTCTTTGTTATTGTTTTTGTTGTTGTTCTTGTTGCTGTTGCTCCTTGCTGCCGAACCTTGCGTTTCTTAAAAGTGGGCCGAAAAGGGGCTAGTGAAATGGGTTATTGGGGGTTAATAACTCTTGAAAGGAGGTGGTCATAAGTGCACCCGCTTCTCTAATGAACAAATTACCATCATCTCACACGCAAGCCATGAAATGTTGACCAATGCTTATTAATTGCACTTAAATATCTGCGTAAGCAGATTGCCCGACAATCTGCAATATTGCAGCACTTATAACATTGTAATCTTTACCATCTCGAGTCTTAATAAACCAATCATGCCGTTTCAGCTCTTTAGAAAATATCGCTAATTGTGGGAAAAATGTGGATGATTGTATATATATATATATATATATATAATATATGGCAGGCATGGCCTAAATTTTCCTTTCCTTTTGAATTCATTTTCTGGTCCATAGTTTTCTACTCATTGTAAAGTTTAGATGAGCCTCATTTTACAACTTTACATCCATATGTTGACCATTACCGGTACATGAAAAACCGCGAATGCTCCATCAAACATTTTTTGATGTTTCATTAATTTACACTCATCTGTAATGCAAAGTACGATCTGCATATCACATTTAGACGATAATGCAGCTTCGTATAACTGTACACTCATTTTTAATACTTCAATTTGTAGTTTCTAGAAAGAAATCGGCCATCCATTTTATAATTGATTAAAGATAACTTCAGCTGGATTCAATTATTACGCGTTAAGCATTATATATTATTTTATACTAACTATTAAATGACCTGAAAAAGGAATAAAAAAGCCTATAATAGGTTGTGAGTGAAGAAATGTATCTTTGCTGTCAACCAATAAGCGATCCTCTATATTACGCCACTAAAAGCAATCCTCTCACGGTGGATTTTGATCATGGACTCCTCAATCCTCATGTGTTCACATAATGAAGTTATTTCCTTAGAAATGAATCATTCTTCATAAAACAAGAAATGATTTGAGCTTTCAAATTTTTATGTCAGTCTTTGAAGCGAATGAGGTTTTTTGCAACCTTGGATGCGAGTCCTAGACTGGCTCTGTTTCAGCTCTTCGTGGACGAAATGAAACTTAAAAATTGTTACACGCATCTATCCTCGTATACATTAATATACTCTCTCTCTCTCTCTCTCTCTCTCTCTATCTCTCTCTCTATCTCTCTCTCTATCTGACACTATAATTTCTTTGCGCATACAAAGTGATTCATAATTCATAACAATTTTCCTTTGTGGACCGATTAAAAACAACTTTTCAAAATTTTTTGGAAAGTTGTGTTTTAAAGAAAACGCAAAATGTGTTACATTTATAATTTAAACGTGTCATTAAGGATCGAAGAAGTGACGTTTAAAACGTAGGATTATAAATGAACTATATACATATGCGTCTCGGTAGTGTACTGGTTAGCATTGTTGACTATGAATCCACCGGCCCGAGTTCGAAACCCGGTGACGGCAGGCGGCGCGCGGCAAAATCCAGCTGTTCATCCTTCCACACAATAGAAATTGGTTGGTAGACAAATGGGTTTATGGGTACCCTGGGTAACCTAGTAGTTAAGACGCTGGGCAACTGATCGGGAGGTCGTGGAATCAAGTCCAGGCGAGGACTTTGTAATTTCTGATGTAATTTCTGACCGGCCGTGGTGGGGCGTGGTTCGGATTCCACGTTAAACTGTAGGTCTAAGGTGGAGTGACAAGGTTGGTCAGAATGAAAATTCGGGCGGAAGCAAAACCAAAGTTAACGGGAATCGAACTCGGGCCAGTGGATTCGTAGTGAGCTATGTTAACATATATATACACAGTATATTAGAACGCCTGCTGCGCCTTGTATAGCAAAAGCCTCTGAAACACAACCTAGGGGAAGACTGGGAAGGGTGGATGTGTTACTAAAACCCTCCCTGCTCTCCCTTAATGTGTATATTAAATTTGGTGTAAGTTACTCTAGCCTTTTAAGCATGTATAAACGAACATAAGGCAGACAGACAGAAACATCATATATATATATATATATATATATCGCATCGATGGTGTAGCAGTTAGCATTACTGACTATGAATTCTTCGGCCAGGCTTCGATTCCCTGCGCGGACAAGCGGCGCACAGCTCTCCCAGGTGTTCATTCTTCCTTTCGTTGGTTGATAAATTGTTCATCCGCAAATAAATAAATAAACACACACACACACACACACATATATATATATATATAATATATATTATGATTGTATGTTTAATTCATCTAATGTAAACCTCACTTTATCTATACATATTCCAATCACTTATATGCACATAGAATACACACACACACATATACACACGCACATGTGCACTAATAAATCCACTTAAAATGAATTGAAACAGTAGATTTCATGTAATTCAATCCTTCGATATTGGCACACGTGTGCAAAGGTTGGATTACAACAGGTAAAAATTGGTTGGGAGTAAAATAATAAATGTCCACTGTAATGGTCTCCTTATCTTCGTCGGGCTAATGTCTTTTGATATGACAATCAGTTGACGGGTTATTGTGGGTTAAGTTA
>JAJOZX010005467.1:0-315000 GCA_023014485.1 Bathynomus jamesi | reverse complement strand
TTATTCCAAGGCCTTTCGTGTATTCAGAAGTACATCTCGTCAGGGAATGACGTCATTCCCTGACGAGGTGTACTTGTGAATACACGAAAGGCCTTGGAATCATTTTTCTTTTTTCTTGTGGGTTTGCATCATATATATATATATATATATATATATATGTATATGTATATATATATATATATATACAATGTCTCGGTGGTGGAGTGGTTGGCGTCGCTGACTACGAATCCATTGGCCCCGGGATCGAGACCCGGTGACGGCAGGCGGCGCGCAGCAACACCCAGCTCTTCATCCTTCCACACAATACAAAAGAAATTGGTTGGCAGATAAATGGGTACCTTGGGTAGCCTAGTGGTTAAGACGCTGGGCTGCTAGTGGGGCGTGGTTCGGATTTCACGTTAACCTGTAGGTCTAAGGTGGAGTGACAAGCTTCAACTTCGTCAGAATGAACAATTCGGGCGGAAGCAAAACCAAGGTTGACCAAGGTACATACGGTGTATATATACTCGTGATACAACTCAGAATGGTCTCGAGAGAGAGAGAGAGAGAGAGAGAGAGAGAGAGAGAGAGAGAGGAGAGAGAGAGAGAGAGAGAGAGAGAGAGAGATATATATATATATATATATATATATATATATATATATATATATATATATATATATATATATAATATTAATATATATATATATATATATATATATATATATATATATATATATATATATATATATATTATATGAGTTCAAAGTTTATGTACTAGTTTCCTAATGTGTTTAAAAGACATTAATAAATTAAGCGCAGCCATTAGTGACATATCGCCAGTATGCGGACCAAAATAAGTTTTATATATGGGCAGGTAAATTTTTTTTTTTTTTAGAACTTTTTGGTGACTTCATTCGTCTCTCCTCGTCACTTCGATGTTCTCAGAACTGCTGTGAAGAGTTTACATCTCTCGTTTTGAAAGATGCAGAGCGTTGGAGTCATTGAATTTTATTAAACATCATTACGGACTTAGATTACAACTTTTAACTGCTTTATAACGTTTCCCAGATACTAAATTTACCTGTTGTGTTTTACTAATTAACGAGTTACCTGACTATAACGAAACGTGCGCTTCAAATTGCGCGTTTACGTTTGTTTCTGATGCTGAAATCCGCGTAACCGCTTCCAGTTGAGATTTTTTCTGGAATTACCCCCTTTGGAAATATCATGAGCCGTTGGGAGTTTTTTTTATGTGCTTTAACCTTCCTCTTATATAATGCTGAAGGGCAGAGACACCTGTTCTCTTTTAGATTCCGATATTATAAAGATTTGCCACTGAATAGACGCACTTGTCATCCTAGTTTAGTAAACTTGACAAAACTGTTGTTATTGAAGCACCAATTATTCAACATTTTAAAAACAATGAATTTTGATGAACAATTCATCTTTAAAAAGAGGAATTGTTCGAATTTTACGTTCAGAGGAATGCGAACAATTCACCTTTACGTTCTGTTCTTATTCCGTTAATTCGTCAGACAAGTTTTCAGAATAACAGTTGGTCGTACAAACACCACAAACCACTAAATGTGAAAGATGTTCATTAACGTTTTCCTCTTTCAAAATATCTAATATAAATATTTAATATATAGATAAAGATAGAGACCCGTGTGTGTATATATAAATATATATATATATATACCCAGTGAACAAATACCCAAATACCCAAACTCCTTATTTAGAACATGCAGGAATCCGCAGTGGATTTATGGTCGGATTTCCCTGGCTAGAAGTCTTCTCCTCGCGTTTGAAGGCATAAGGCCAACATGCCATTCATAACTATCCGACATGGAAGATGAGGCGAGGTGTTTATCATTGCAAAATAAACAAACGCTATTCGTAAATACGCAGAAGCAACTAAATGAAATACTGTATGTTTCGAAACGTTTTTAAACCTACATAAATTATTATTTACCAACTAATTATTTATTAATATACAACAAACTCGTATTCATACGCACAACCTTTAATTCCGAATTTGAAATGTGAACTATTTCACCTTTGCTTCGCAATACTCCCTAGTTTAATCAGCTAACTTCACTCCGATATGAATCTGAATAATCCTGACTTGGTTGTAAAGATTGAAATTTGATTACAAAAATAATACACTTAATTATTAGTCATTAGAAATAATTATCGTAATAGTTTAGCAGTCTTTAGCTGTTCTATACTTTTAAAAAGTTCAAACTATGTCATTTATTTGCCATAGAATGTGTTTCATTTAGGAACATCTTAAAATAACATCGTACGACTAATCCACGAGCAAAATTATTTTTTTTTTAATTATAACGGCATAAATATGAGTTGCTTTTTATGCACACACACACACACACACACACACACACACACACACCACACACACACACACACACAAAGACAGTGTAAGAAACGTTTTGCAAGAAATTGTCGCGAAGTCAAAATTTTGTGGATTTCTTAAAACTGCAACAAACTTTGGTCAAAATTAATTGTGACATTAAAACAATGAAAGAAGGTGTACAATAATTTAGAGAGAGAGAGAGAGAGAGAGAAAATATTGCTTGTCAAAACTAGTTCACTGTATGTAATTAAGAAGTTGAGCGATGAAAGCCAATTCTTCGGAACAATAATCCTTCTAGTATGCCATTGACGAAATCCGTCTCATAAATTCTATCATCTGATAGGGGCCACATAAGAGAACTTCTTTATTAACGTGTTTTCCAATATCTAACAAAGTTGCTTGTATAGGAAACGGACACTTTGTACAAGGTTCATTCAATTCATGGTAAAACAAGGCAGCGTCTGTAGAGATGATTTAGAAATTCAAACCAGCTTCCTTTTACATTGGCCTTATGGCCTGCATGCTTATAACTCTGCATCGCATCGCGGGGCGAGTCAATTACAACAAAGAAATAAAAAAACTTACGAGTCTAGAAATTTTTCTCGTAGCGTTTTAAACCCACAACATTTGAACCTCATTCTTGAGAATTTTTAAAATGTTTTCTAATTGCATAAAGATTGGAGACATGAATACAAAATATACAGTTGGTTTAACAAACTGAAATTTCTTATGTAGTTTTAATACTGTTATTTGTAGGTTAAAAGGCTACTTCGGTATTTTATTTTATAAATTTATTCCCATCCTCTTAATAATACCTACGTGTTATCTTTAATGTTACGCAATTTAATACTATAAAATCTCTTAACCATTATTAAAAACTTATTATATTTTTCTCATCGTACGATTTTCTTTCCTTACGGCTTACTGGATTACCTCGTTCGGAACTGGTCATTTTATTACGATTTATAGTAAACTGCAATAATTCTCAGACTGATAAAGCAGTGGAATTTGGTTTCATTTCGGAATCGGGGCATTATACCCCGAGGCGAGTGTTTGGTGCCGTAACGTCTGTCGGCCTCAGACTTGGCTGGCCTATCGAATCACTCCGCTTTGAGCCTGTTGGCTCTTTAGCTCTCTCCCCCATCACAACATACACCTCTCTTCCTCTACATCGACGATGCGATGGAATGACTAATGAAACCCATTTACAACTCGTGAATATCGAACTTTTGCCACACCACTTCATTCACCCTTTTATACTCTTCGTAGGTTACTAATTAAATGATGTACAAATCCACCCTTTCTGATAGATCGCGTTTCTCTACCACACCATTTAGTGTTTGTCAACAATGAAATGGCTTTGCAGGTTTAATCAAAAGTTACTTGATTTTAATGTATTATACATTATACGCTATTGGTGGAGTGCGTAGAAGTTAATATATATATATCATTACAATATTAGATGGAAACAAATTGGCAACAATAGTTTTGAAATTGTTTAGGAATGAAAAACCCCCCCCGAAAAAATTGAATTTTCACTTCAGGACTTTTAGCTACGCAACTACATAGAACTTTTATTTAATTTTTAATTTTTTTGTTTTTTTTAACTTAAAATATATACGTTTAGCCAATAAAAACTTTTGAACTTATGTCTCGTAATATAGAAATTTTAATTATATATATATATATATATAAAAGAGAAAAAATTAACCTGTTTTGTAAAACGTATAATTTGAAAAAATTTACGACAGAAAATGGAACATTAAATTTACAACATTTCAAATCGTCCTTGTGAGATTTTGATATATATATATATATATATATATATATATATTATATATATATATATATATATATATATATATTATATATATATATATATATATATATATATATAATATATATATATATATAAATAAAGAAGAAAAAAGTACTTTATTTTTTACCTCAAAAATTTAAAGTCATTGCATGGAACTCTTTTGTTTAATGAGAGAGTAACCAAAAGGACAATCATTTATCCATTATTATTATTAAAGACAATGTTATAAATCCCGTTTCATAAGGGACGCAATTCCATACGCCCCACAGGGTAACCTTTACTTAACATCATTAGTCATATTAGCGCTAGTTCTTCTAGCTTCTTAGACAATGAAAACTGATTTAATCTTATTTTTTTTTATCTGAGAACAATGGCTTGAACGATGTTCATTTTAAAAAGGGCAGATTTAAATTATTACGATACAAATTACTAAATAAAGATTTTCAATCAGTGCCGCTAATTTGTATTTATATTATTTGAGTAGAGTAATCCCCCCCACCCCCTTGATTCAGTTCAGTTAAAATGCCAGTGAATGGGCGCGAGCAAAGACGCAAAACATGAAACCATTGTCCGTTTCAATACGCCGCGAAAGCGCGTATGAAAACATTATTCTGTTATTTTATAAAATAAAGCACCGCAATTATAAATAAATACCGAAATACACCTTTCAAGGGACGGCTTGTGTGAATATGGCCTACAACTGCAACTCAGTATAAAACAGATGTGGGTGTGAGTGTATCGTTTACATGCAGTCTTTTAAGGTATCATTTACACCGTAGCTTTGCTTACGCAGAAGTGAATGAGCGAAAGAGTGAATGAGTGAAACCCTTTTCATCATCGAAGAATGGATTCTCACATCTGCTTTCAAGAAGGAAGAACTTCTATGTATTTCTTACTCAATTTTGCACGTTTGCCACACCTGGTAAAGCATTTCGAGGCTTTGCGCTCAAATTGACAAAACAAGTTGCAAATTTTGGTATTTCCTGAATGCATCGTATGTCCCATTTCAGACACTGAACTTATTATTATTATTATTATTATTATATTTCCAAAATAATTAAATAATTAATAATATATATATATATATATATATATATATATATATATATATATATATATATATATATATATATATATATGGTCAAAACGGTAGCTTGCCTCAATAATACATTTGAATATCTATACTTAACACAGTTAACTTCCATTCATAAGAAATACGTTTGAGCGAATGATAAATTAATAATTGGTTTGGAATAAAAAATGGAATTAATTACTAGATGAGAAATTCTTCAGACCAACAGATTTGGCGCCGTTATGTCTGCAGTGTTCGCCGAAGTTGATGGCAGGGATTCGTTGAATTTAGAAGGGAATGTGTGTTGACTTTCGGTGTTAAATGTGTTTCAGGGAAATGCTACATTGAATGGCGTTCAATTTAATTAAAACAATAACTTTTAAAAGCACGTAATATCACGTTCTTTTATTTATTTATTTATTTTTTTTTTTATAACTCGGGGAATACAAGAACACCTTTTTCGTAGGTCTGATCCAGGTGCAAAATCTTAATATATTTATGTTAGTCATCAACGTTCTTTATTCCTCGAAATTGTTCTACGGTTAACTCACTGCTAACTATAAGAAGTTAGCATGCTTACACATCTTAGTACCGGGACTGTGGCATAACCCTAACTTATGACATTTAAACTAAGGCCATCTGGGAGAAGTACTCAGTCTGAACAAAGACTCATGAGAATTCTCCAAACAGGGTCAAAATATCCGATTTTGAAGTTAGCAAATTGGCACTATGAATCATTAGACAATTTCTTACTCCTCACAGTAATTACTTTGAGAATAGATTTTCTTTAACTGTCATTGCGTGTAAAAAGAAATTAAACTTATGATGCATTCCACATAATTTCATATGGGATACATGAATTATACGAAACTTGTTTAAAATTAGGCGTAAAAGAAGATAACCGAGTTCAGACTCAATAATCCTGAAAAAAAAAAATCTATTTTATTATCATACTTGAATCATACCTATGTATACGTGAAGCCACGTTGAAGAATTCAATTTTATCTGATCAAAAAGTTCCTTTTTGGAGGCTAAGCGGTCGCTCAAAGAGATTCCCTCGACTTATTGTAAAAAAAAAAAAAAAATAAAGATACCCATTGAGTTTGTTATGCTAGTGACTTTTGGCATCTTATACTCAGGGGCGGTCAAGATAGAGAAATAATTGCCAATTTTGCTGTTAGCTTTAGTCGACAAACGCGAGCCTTCCCTGCTTTAGCTATAGAGCAACAGAAGAAGTCAGTGTCGCTTCGGATTGCAAGACCTTTAGTTCTCTCAATACTATAGTGACTAGTTTCAATTGTGTTTCAGTGGAAATTGAAAAAATTAAGCAAAAATTTAAAAAAATAAAGAAAAAATTCAATAGTTTTTAAAAAATAATTGTTATAAAATGTGCCAGTATGGTATTATCTGAGAGAAAAATATATTTTTTAAACTTTATTGTACATTTGTTTCCAATAATAATATACCGTATGTATTTTAAAATTTAAAAATAATAATATTTTGGGTTGTATATATATATATATATATATATATATATATATATATATATATATATATATATATATATATATATATATATATATATATATATATATATATATATATATATATTATTTTTTTAAATATATTTTAACCGTATTGGTATATGATATTACATCAATTTCAAATATAAACAATTTTTGACGTAGAGAATAACATTACTCGGGGTCCTGTTAAAGTATGTTACAGTATTTGATTCAGTAATTAATGGTTGTAGGATTTTACTGTTAATTTTCTATTGTGTTTTCTACAAACACTGTAAAGTTCCTCTGTAACCTTTGCCTAACTTTAATATCATTTTCTATTAATTTTTAGTGTTGATATTTTAAATTATATTTTTTTCACTTTTAAAATGGTATAAATTTTTAACACATTTTGTCACCGACTTTACCTTTAATTCAATTTATATTTCTCAATTATCATAATTAATTATTATTATTATTATTATTATTATTATTATTATTATTATTATTATTATTATTATTATTTATTATCATCTGAATTGTGATTTATATTTAGAGGTTTCTTATCGCATGACAGAACTTTGTCCCTTGTAAGATTGGAACCCAGATATATATATATATATATATATATATATATATATATATATATATATATATATGTGTGATATATATATATATATATATATATATATATATATATATATATATATATATATTTATTTTGCGTATTTGATAGACTCTCGATAGATTAATGATAGACACAATTAGTCATTACATAATTTGTTCTATAATTAGACCAATACAATAAAAGAATAACATATATATATATATATACCTAATTTTTGGCACAACGTTTCGGGTGCTTACTCACAACCTTCATCAAGTCTTTTAACCCTTTAACGCCGGAATATTTTGTACGGTTAAGTTATGAGTGCGTGTATTTGAAACGTTACCAATTTGTACCTGGCGTCCATAAAGGATTAAAGTCATGTTGATAATTCTGCGGCGAAGGTAATTTTAAGAAAATGCAAAAAGCCTGTAAGCACCTGAAACGTTACCTTCTTGTAGTTGCAATTTTTTAAAATTTTAACACACACACACACACACCATATATATATATATATATATAAATGAAAACCAATGCAATGTGCCAATAATAATAATGATTGGAGGAGTTATAGAGAGAACTGCTTGGGTAACTGATAAGGTCCATAGTGGCGAAAATTTTTACTGTAAATAGATGAGAGCGACCTTTTGCTATAGCTGTAAACAGAATGGGAGATGCGAATTACAGTCCCATCTTTAAGGACTCCGCCAAGCACCAGAATAATGCTTAAAAGGCTTCGCAGAAAGGTAGCCTCAATTTTGTTGACAATCATAATACTTCATCTCCCTTTCTCCCTGTTTAGCCCGCTTGTCTGTCTGTCTCCCTTTGTGGACTTCCCGCTTTCATTTCTGGAGTCTAAGTTTTCTCTCTTTGTCTTTCTTTCTCGTCCCCCTCCACCCCCCCCCCCCCCAACCATTCTTCCTACTTTTGTCTCCTGAATGAACTTGGCGCGTCTGGGCGTACGAGATTACTTATCGGATATGCTTCCCACAGCCCTACTCCGCTCGCCTTATCGCAAGGCTGACCTTTGCCCTGTAGCAGCCTTCAACTGCATTCATTTGCATCCTCACGCCTTAAGTATGGCATTGCATTGCAATATGGGCTTAGGTGAGCCTCAGATAACATTCAAGTTTTGTCTGTGTCAGGTTGGAATGGATAAACTCCTATTTATTATACGGTGTGGAACGAGATTCTGAAAGCCATGGCGAGTTTCGAAAGAGATCTGAACGGATGTTTTAGACAAATCTGAGTTATAACTGTTATTAATTACGTCTGTTTTCCTATATGCATTAGTAGATTTTATTGATACTTTTATTAAATAGATCGGAGAGGCTGCGTCACCTCCAGATGGCTCTCCCCATTTGGCTAACCATTCAATTTAAGGATAAGTCATCCCCCATATTTGGAATACCTAGCCTAACCTAGCCAAGCTGTCCCGCTTTCATAAACAGGTGTCACCCGTAACTCTCCTTGGTTGGCCTAGGAACTATCCTTTTTCCATATTGGCCGAGACAAAATCTTCCTTCTTAAGTGGAAGTGCATGTAAGCCTTTATCATTTGAATTTTCTTTTATTGGAGTAAATTACTCACTTCGCTTCCAAGCCCCAAATCGAACATCTGGTCAGAGCGATTCACAGCCGTCACGAATTGCTCTCAGACGATGCTTAGTCTTTTTTCTTTCGTTCGTTCATATCACTATTGTAGCTTTAATTTAATTAATATCCCGAACAAAAAAGAAGCTCAGGCTTCTATTCAGATCAGTTTGTGGTTTTAATGCTTAAGCTTTGTCTACATCACATTTTTTATCGTCAAACATACTTTATTGGATTAAAAAAAGAAGTATCGTCTGCATTTTTTTTTTCGTTCGTTTAGAAATATCCCCAGTTGACCGATCAACTGTTTTTGGTGTTCTCTGAGCGAAGTGTCAAAGAACTTTCGCTCTTAGGTAACTGTTGCATAAGGTAAATAATGAGAATTTCGTTCCTCAGTTCAAGTTCATTGTCAAGGTCGGGCAAGCTGAGGTCGGAAGGCTAAGGGGACAGTCAGGGGGGATAGGAAAGGGGATACAGGGGGGTGATAAAATAAAGAAAGCGGAGAATTTTGGGGGGGTAATTCCATTAAAAAAAGAACATAAAAATAATTGCAAAAGTACCATAAGTTTTAAATATATATATATATATATAATATTATATATATATATATATATAGAGAGAGAGAGAGAGAGAGAGAGAGAGACCCCCTTACTGAATAAAAAGTAAAATTAAATTTATTCCAATTTTCCAAAAGAGAAACATGCTCTGAACTTTACATTTCAAAACATGTTTTAACTGCCGTCATTCAAGGATTTTCGACTCAGTTCTATTGACGTCAACAATTTTTTTTTTTTTTCCACGTTTCATACAGTAACTTTATATAGTGATTAAACATTTATAACTTAATTTCTATTCCACACCCAGATATTTGTATTATATTATAATATATATATATATATATATATATGAAGAAGGAAACCCCTCTTCAGGAAGACGTAAATTTTAGTTCTTAATACCTTAACGTCTTCCTGAAGAGTGGTTTCCTTCATAGTTCGTCGCGACATTGCGTTATTTTACATCATATATATATATATATATATATATAAACTTTGAGAGGCGAAAGCCAGTAGTAAAATTGTGAAAAATATTTTGTAACTGGATGACGTCAGAGAAGTTGGGTTAAAATGTTTGCTATTGGCAGAAAGGAGGACGAATAAATTTAGTTTAGTGCCCATATACCCGCCGATGCCTCACTCGAACTCAATTCAGTTGGGCATAGAAGAGGTTTTCACCTTGAGATTCCTTTGCCTCTGGAGGGTGTCCTGTCTCTCACGCGAATTGACAAATACGGGTTTGTCTCACTCAATTCCAATTCCATAAATCTCTCTCTCTCTCTCTCTCTCTCTCTCCCCCCCCCTCTCTCTCTCTCTCTCTCTCTCACACTCTCTCACACACACACACACACACACACACTTCATATTCAGTTTTTATAGGCCATTTCTTATTTTTACCTCAAAATTCTTGTTTCTTTATTGTAGAAGGTAAAAGTATACACTTGGAATGTTCTTCCTTTAAAATGAGTATTTTTGTATTAAAATTAAGCGTTTATAAATGAATAAAGAATGAAAATAAGGGTTTTAAATTTATGAAAGATTTTAATAAAAATTAAAAGAAAAAGTCTTAAAGTTTGAGAAAAGATCAGATTTGCCAAAAATGCAACGAAATTTCAAGTAAGCAACAGAAATTTCGACCCGTAATGTTTGTCCTTTCCTGACGTTATCATCATTGCCTGTATGGTTATTTATAGCTAATGAGATCACTGATTCCCAACCGAGTCTCATCATCTTTCTTTTGTTTAGGAGAATTTGTCCCCAGCAGAGAGGGCTGCACTGACTCTCTTTTTACGCGCAAAGGCTTAAGATTCGCGTGGGGAGGCAGGCCTTAGGCCTCGCACCCTTTCGAGCACAGTAGAGTAAATTACTCACTCCAATGATGCCTAAGTGCCTTTGTGATCGTGCTACTCTTAAAATTAATGATATTTCCCCTTTTTTATATTAAGAAGTTATTCAAAATGAATTAGAATTATGAGGACCTTTTCCTTCTCAAATCACTGACGGTGCAAATGTTTTTTTTTATTTTTTTTATTTCTCAGTTCGTGGGAAAATGCATTTGACGAACATATTAAGATTGTGTTTCTGTTTCACTTGAATCAACGAGCTTTTTCTATACATAACGCGCTCATTTGTTCTGTGCTGTTAGACTATTTTCATTAATAGCAGTGTTCGAATTTGTAACAGGAATTCAGGACGGAATCGTAAATCTTTGTTTTCAGTACGATAAGCATACAAAATGCTCTGTTCACTTTCACGGAATGATTTTTAAGTTTTAAACCAATGATCAACGTTTTAGTACCAAACCACCAGGATATATATATATAGTGTGTGTGTGTGTGTGTGTGTGTATACAAATGTAATAATCGTACATACATATATGTTTGAACTGATGTGGGAGCGACAGTGTTGCTCATCCCTCGCCCCAACTCCTGAGTGTGTTTGCAACAGATACGTTATCAAGGGCACGATAAGGTCGAGATAAGCGACTTATATAAATAAAGCAAGAGTTCAAAGATTACATTCGATTTCATTGCAATGAGAAATGATACACTGAGGATTACTTTTAACACGATGCTTTATTGTCGACTTTTGTATCAGTATTTAAATTCTTTTCAACTTCCTGTCCTACCTGTCTGTCTGTGACACGTTTTGTCTCAGTGCGCAATCTGCTTCCTGAAACCGAGGTCATTTTTAGCCCTACACCGTTCCCTGTGACACGCAAGGTCACCTGATTTTACACTGGCACTCAGAGCCTCGAATGCCTTCTACGATCTTGGCATTGAAACGTATTTCGCTTCACGTGTAGCAACGCAAAGGTGGATGACTCCCTTGCTGTCACTTCCCTTCCTTTATGCTCTCCTTTCTTTGCGCACGTAGCTGAAAAGAGAGAGAGAGAGAGAGAGAGAGAGAGAGAGAGAGAGAGAGAGAGAGAGAGAGAGAGAGAGAGAGAGAGAGAGAGAGAGAGAGAGAGAGAGCACTGAATTTAAGATTATAAAGTAATTCTCATTGACTTTAATGCACAAAACAAAAGACGTAAACTTCTTTCAATCATTCTTGGGTGAATGGCAATGCGGGGTTTGTAAATACGACAGTTTGAAAAGCTCAGTTATATTTCTTTCTTTGAACCAACGACCCTTGTTGTATGTACCATGTTGGCATGCGAAAATGTCAGTAAGCTACTTACTCTCTTTGCAAGATTGATCTATCATATTTTGCTGGAAGGACGCTTGTAACAGAAACTATAATTATTTTTCCATAAATTAAAAGTATAGTTTGAATTTCGAGTAGAAATATTTTGATGTTCTCTTTCTCTTCCATCATTGTTCTTATTTCGCTGCCCCTTGTAAATACCTGACCTAAATCTATATTTATAGAGATATCGTTATCTCTCTCTCTCTCTCTCTCTCTCTCTCTCTCTCTCTCTCTCTCTCTCTCTATCTCTATCTCTCTCTCTCTCTATCTCTCACACACGATACCGCTATAAGATCTTGCCTCCCTGCAGTCAAATATTTCCAAGAATTGCATCATTATTTAGAATTAACATTTCCTTTGAAAAACTGTAGATTCGTTTGGCAAATAAAGAACTATGGAGGTATCATTCCCCCCCCCCTCTGGCCCCCCAACCCCATCAAAGAAAGGGGTTGAGAACTTCAGAAACGAAATTTAAATTGCTGGGAACGGGGTATTCTCGAATTTTCATCAACAAAGGTTGATTTTATTTTTGTCCCTTCAGTAGTAGGAAGAGAGGATAAAAGAGTTGAATGACCTTGTTTCGTACAAAATATTTGTCCTCAAACTAATTGTAAATAATATTTGGATCAAAGCCCGCCATGATTATAACACGTGACTTTTACCGTAACCATCTGGAGCACAAATTTTACCTGTGACGTCAGTGAATGTTAATTGCTTTAATTTTCAGTCTTTATATATACTTTTCGTGCTTGAACTCGGAATTCGATCGTGAGGAGGTGGTTATTTGTAGCGATCACGTGATAGTGGGTTTTGCTTGTATTGTCGCTATAGTCTGGGTTAAAACATTTTAATTACCATTTACCTCAGTCTCTGGGTGGAAGCTCAAGGTCAAATAATATAAGGCACAGTGCCAAGGGCCAAACGAGCTCCGAAGAAATTATTCGCGCCTCAACGAAGGGTCGGTGAGGTCTGTAAACCCCTCTTGGTTGAACCCTCGTTCAAAGAACTCTCCGAGTCTTTGGTTGCACAAGTTATTTAGAAATTTTTATTTTACACACACACACACACACCTATATATATATATATATAATATATATATATATATATATATATATATATATATATATATATATATATACACACACAATTTTTTGGACATAATTAATGTTTATGCAAATATACTTTATGTGACCTTAGACTGTTTGTTTTGGTTGTGGGAAAACCAAAGTACGTTTCCGTGGCGACACAATGCTAACATCCACATCCACATCCGGAATGTTTCTTTTTCCTTCCTCTATTCATCCAAATAAAAAACCACACCTGATAGCAAAGATAAAAGATTTGTTTGCCGACAGACTGTGCATTAGGTACAAGCCACCCTCAGACGACCTATACATGACTGAAATTTTTAGGGGGGATTTTATTCAACTGCGCATTTTCTTATAGATTTAGAGTTGCCTATTTGGCCACACCTCTATAGGTCATATGCCACTTACTAATGTTAAGAGTTACTAGTAGGAGCAGTATAGCGTTATATTTTGCGTATATTATATATGTGTGTACAAAAATAGATTTCGTGTGTATCTTGTTAAAATGTCGTTATTCACTTACAATGATTTTTTTTGTGATTGCTCATTATGTTAACGGTTAATCTAATCTTAATAATTTGCAGATATTTTTATTCTGTGATAATATGCGAAAAACTTAGCATCCATACCTTGTATATACCACGTTCAAAGAAGTGCCTATTTTGAAGTATATGCAAAGACTAATTTCCAATGCGCAACCCAGTGTCATTAATAGTAATTTCTCTAAGTCACTTTATGAAGAAAACTAGAACAATTATAAACCATAACACAGTTAGTGACACTAATATTACTTAGTTAATAGTTAATGAGTTAATTTAACTTTGAGATTCTTGTCCTATTTTATGCCAAACTGAACGATTTAAGATTTTTTTTTTTTTTTTTATTATATTCGACTTTTATTATTTATATTTGCGTTTACGAGAAATAATTTTTTGGTGAAAAGAGCCATTCGGGTTTCGATGCTAAATTGCGGAGTTGCCATGATTTCCCGTGGGGGTCATGGCGGGGGAATGTTACTCCCAAATTTTCTTCTGGGAAGACAACTTGTCTCAGTTCTGGTAAGTTATGTTTACCTTTCGTCATTAAGTTATCATGGTTACATAGAACAAAATAATTATCATAGTCATTATTTGAAATTCTAAAATCATTGTTTCTCATTATTAAAATGATTATAATACTTAAATAGGATAGATTTGCGTGAAGATTTTGTCTGACATGAGAAAGTGTGAGATGTAAGATTGTAAAGGAGGGAGGGTTATATCTAGTGCACAAAGATTTGAGCAACTGGTTCGCTTCATCGTAAAAAAATTTTTTGTGAGTTTACCTGAATCGGGTGAAATTTGAATGAGGATATATGAGTACTATGAGCTTTGCGGTGTTTAATATACAGTTCCTCATCTCTTTAAAACCACGCATCCAAACTTACAGGAAAATACTAGGCCCTATGCGGTGAACTGGCGAAAAAAACGTAAGATCAAGTCTAAATGGAGAGACACGTTCGGTTAAAATAAGTGTTTGAAATTGTTTCATCAAACGAATGATAATTTGAATTAGATGATATTCGCATTTCAATTGCTTTAATTACCACCTTTTAGACTTTATGAACTTAAAGGACAGCCGTCTCGGCAGACATAGTAAACATTTCAAATTACGTGTAGAATTTTTAAATGTCTTGAAAATTGTAAAAATAAATTGGTTTGTGATCTAGTTCATTAACTGTTGAGGCAAACACTTCCACGTTAGTTAGGATTAATGTTTTAAAATACTAAGAAATAAAACTTTCTTCAATACTTATTTATTCTCAGAAGGTTTTCTTTCGTGTACCTAAAATACAAAAAGGCGAGTGTTAATGAATAAATATATTTGATGATAACTAAGTTTATACAATCTCATATTTTTCAAAGATGTTCACGCCGATTAAAATTCTGAGAAGTGAGCAATTTGATTTTCATTAAAACAAGATTGATTATTGAAAGAGAAAATCAAAGTATGTCAAGTTTAATGGTTGCAAAAAGACTAAGCTTAAAACAGCTGCCTTTGTTTTCATGACACTAAACGACAATTTTATTTCAGTCTTGTCTTCCGATATTAAAGTGATCGTATAGTTAAATTTGATGCTGTTCTTGCACAATTATTCTTCCTGATGATGCCGAGAACCACATAATAAACGCTAAGCCATTGCTTTTAGATAACAATGAAGCGGAGCTTAATAGTTCCATATTACTGAGGACATTGAAACTGCTTATAGTGTTCTTTTTCATTGTTAAAAGGTCTGTCAGTCGTGCAAAACTTTTCATTTATTTTGTTGTGTTAAATGTTTGCATACGGTGAAAGGTGTACACCAATACTTACATACTATTGTGTATACACACTCTTTTTGCACTTAAATTTAATTAAAGGAATATTATCTCACTTCAGTTTATTATCAGTGAGAACCTTCTAAACGAACGAAATCGCGAGTTTTCCTTGACCAGAACTATGCAAGCAAGGAGTTTACACCTGTCAAACCTTTATTATAGCTAGATTTGACATTATCCCCCAAAACTTGCCTGGATTTCACCAGCACTTCTTCTCTACGTTACATAAATATATTATCTAAATATTTTATATGCACGAGTAATTGAATACTGAAAATAACAACATAAACTCGTGTGTTTTGCTCTCCTCCTTTCTGAAGTGAACATTCACTGTACTAACTTTTGGGTGTCAATTTATATACGACCGATATCCCCCCCCCCCCCCCCACCCACCCCCCACCCACCAACACACACCGCAAGAGAAACATAAGTAGCTATGGAGCATGTATTTTATGCAAATTATTACTGAGAGTAGATTTCTTAGCCATCTGGATAAGCGAAATACCTCCAGAGTAAAGTACTTCATGACAGTTTTGATTGATGTACTGTGTTGTGAATGTAAAAATTAGGAGAACTTTAAATTAATTACCCCCCCCCCCCCCAAATGGGATCTTCTCTTTAAATTAACATTATTCTTTTATAATTGTTTAATTGTAGTATTAATTAGTGATAGTATAAGTACATAACATTCTTTTGTACGTTTTTACAAACTAAAATTATTGTTAAAAAAATCTTAACTAATTCTCTCTTCAACGCGGTTTGCTTATTTTCTTTGG
The DNA here is from genome assembly GCA_023014485.1 of Bathynomus jamesi. Lineage (NCBI taxonomy): Eukaryota > Metazoa > Arthropoda > Malacostraca > Isopoda > Cirolanidae > Bathynomus > Bathynomus jamesi. The sequence continues at coordinate 298,587 of JAJOZX010005467.1, read as the reverse complement.
AATGTCTGTGGATCACTCGCTGTATTATCGTATTTTAATAAGACTTTTATCATTAACTTTTATTGTTTATACAAAGGGAGTATTAAGCGTAAGTTTTTTAATATCCCAAAGTAAGTGTACTTACAACATAACCAATGTTTTTGCAGTAGTCCAACCTGTCACACTTAATCCGCACAAAAAAGTTAAAGAATCGGATGAATATACCGGACTGTTTTTTTAAGTCAAATATTTTTACCTCCCTTAGGAACCAGATGTGCCGAGAGTCACTATCCTGACGAAGATTCTCGCTGCATACTTTTAATTCGCCTAATATTACGTTTTATTACCTTCTTCAGGAGGAACAGATGAGAGTGGAGGCTACGGAAGAGCCTATGTCCCCCATGTCCCCGCTGTCCCCCTGCTCAGACAACGACCAGGAGCCCTTCCGACGCAGGTCAGTCCACTCAAAGGTCACTTCAAAGGTCACTTTCTCTCTTCGCACTGACCTCTCTCGCACGACATCTGGTGAGAAATTTGTGTAAAAGGTTTCATTAGCGGATACTACGCCAGTTATAAGTGATTGGGTATTCAGATTCCAATTTAGAGAGGTTGGTCGTGGTATGCAAAAGGTTGGAAGTGCTGTTAAGAACATCTGTTTGAGTCGTGCCCGGATTGAGGCCCGGACTGACAAAGGCCGGTTTGAGAGAGCCAGTGGAACCCTTTTGTTTGGCATTCGATGACTCATGACCGGGTCGCTGTGACGTACGTCGAGTCTGGCACTTATTCAGGTTTTCAAATCGGTTCCAGACAGCCTGTTTTATCTACGAAGCGGAATGCCTTTTCGAAGGGAACTAATTTATCACTTGGCATCACTGTTATTACACATCAAATTTACACTTACAATTGCTAGTATTGCATCACTAGAAAATTGGTAAAGTGTTTTAAATACCAAAAGGTCATAGTATTCTTATAATAGAGAAAAAGAATTGGGCATTACTCGAATTTTATATTATTCATTTGTATATTCCTGATTCCCTTAGTGATGTACTTTACAGGGTATAGGGGTATCGTTGTGAAATTTCAAAGTATCATACATGTTAAGGGGTTTGTGCTGCTTAAATACTATTGTATCACAATTTCATTCATATATATATATATATATAATATCTTTAACCTACAATTGTCAAATTGTCAGAACGCTAAATATAAAGAGTTGCAATGAACTGACTCTTTTTGTCACTTGGTAGACACTTTTTGGATTATAAGAAAGAATCTTACTTAAAAACTCCTTCAAAATTCGTTTCTAGAAATAATGAATAGTATTGAATGAATTCTAATGAAGCAGAAATTAGACAGGGTATTTTCCCCCTTTTTTAATTAATTAACAATATAAATAATATTACGTTAAAAATTGAATTGGAAAGGATTTCGTATTAAACTTTTTTCTCCTACTTACCTTACGGGGACGGGGTGAATGAGGGGGGGGGAGGAGGAATTGTTACGCATACGGGTACCTAACAATTAATGTTAGAATACGTGCCAATAATAATATTTTGAGGCTCTTTAACCTCTCCTTTGTAACGACAAAGGTCATTTGACGGAGGGTAACTACAGCTTTATGTGGGATCGGAACCGCGGATCACTACATCATCTGAACGGAAAAAAACGGTTCCCCCATACAATTACTAAGCAGATTTGAGGTCGCTAAACACTTATCACGCTTGAAACACTTAAAAAATCTGTTTATATTTTTAAATTAAAAAAAGAATCATGTTTTATTGTAATAATAATAATAATAATAATAATATTAATGATTATTATTATTTTTGTCTGTTTACTTTTTTTGTTAGCTTAGACAGTGTCTCATCTGTGGAACAGCAAATTCCCTTTGAGTGTGCGCTGAAGGAATCTGTAAAATAAATCCATTTTCAATGAATAAAAAAAGTGCTTACAGCCAATCCCAAACATTTACTCATAATTCCCTTAAAAAGACTCATTCACATTTCTTAATGAAACGACCATTTTCCAGCTGCTTTTTCATCATTCATCAATGATAACAAATTTGAAATTACACACAACACACACACACACACACACCTTAGTTTTGCTTCCGCCCGACTTTGACTCTCGATGGTACTGGCCAATGATAATTCAGGAGTTAATGCGATTGGCCGCGTTCGTTTGGCCTGAGCACAACACACACACACACACACACACACACCACACACACACACACACATTAGTTTTGCTTCCGCCCGACTTTGACTCTCGATGGTACTGGCCAATGATAATTCAGGAGTTAATGCGATTGGCCGCGTTCGTCTGGCCTGAGCACAACACACACACACACACACACACACACACACACACACATATTATTTATTTATCGATGAATTCATAGTTTAAGTGGAAGTATGAAGAATTAAAGATCTTTTCACGTAGAGCATCATTCTGCCCATACGCCTATTTCAGGGTACGAGCAGCTGGCAGCAGCATTGCCAAGCAAATAGGGTTAGGTCAAAGTACTGACGAGGTTCATTACCACTGAAAGCAACAGAGTATAATATATATATATATATATCTTTGTGGTCATACTTAAAAAATAATTTTGTTCACTGAAATTTTGGTGAATGAAAAATTGTTAAAGAAACGACGAAAGCCTGATTTAATTTTTAAAATTAAATTATTTACCTTCACCGGATTCAAAAATGTTTTTGGAAAAGTTCAAATATTTAATTTAAGTGTGTACACAAACAAACACAGATTCTAAAAGAGATATTTAAATATTTATACGTAGGTTGGAAATTTTTTTTTTAAACACACACACACACACTATACTGTGTATATATATATATATATATATATATATATATATACTTATTTACTTACTTTATGTTACGTTATGAGGGTTTGAACGACGGTTCAAGATCGACCGACGGTCGACCCCTCTGCAGCATCCCGCCTCATTTGCGGGATTTGGTGAAGGAGGGAGTTGTTGTCTGTTTGTCCTGCCCTCGTAGCCAGGGTCTTTGCGCAGGAATCTGTCCAGCTGGTTCTTGAAGTTATTCAGGTCGGTGTGCTGGAGGTTCCTCACTTCTTTTGGCAGGGCATTAAAAAGTTTTGGGCCTCGTATTCTGAGGGTATTTTCCATCCTCGTTTTCATGGCCCCTGTCCAACCGCAGCTGGGACAGTACAAAATCTGCCTCTTCTCTCATTCCATTTTGTTTCTATTTCATTTCTAAAGTTAGGGACAAAACCCATGAGTATTTTCCATATGTATATTACAATTTTGTTTACCGCTCGCCTCTTCTTTCCAGAGAGTAGAATTTCAGGGAATGTAGTCGAGACCAGTAATCTTCACCTCTTTCCGCTATCTTAGACGTAAAAGTCCTTTGTATGTTCGCAATGTCTCGTCTTCTTTATGAACTTCTGAGTACTGAACAGTACTCAATTATCGGTAGGACTAGACTCTTCCGTAATTTGAGCATGATGTTTGCTTTTCTGCTGCGGAAGCTCCTCCAGATGATTCCCATTATTTTTCTAGCTGTTGTAATTTTGATGTTACAGTGCTCTCTGAATTCTGCATCCGACGACATTATTACTCCAAGATCCCTGACTTGTGGATTTGATGTTATCTGTTTGGTTTGCAGAGTTTTGTACCCTTTATTCTGTAGCACCTTTTTATTACTATATCTTAGAAGTTAGAATTTTTCTTCGCTGAACTTCATATTGTTGTCTTCTGACCACTTGAATAAAGTTCCAATGTTGTTTTATAATTTTTCTATGTCACTTTCGTTCAATATTTCGTTGCATATCTTTGTGTCATCTGCGAAACATAATACAATACTATCATTAATATCTACATAAATATCTGCAATCATTATTATGAACAGCAAGGGAGCTAATACTGTCCCTTGTGGGACAGAGCTCACGACTTCCGAGATTTCCGATTTAACTCCATTTACCACCAATGTTTGCGTTCTTTGCGTCAAGAAATTAAATATCTATCTTATCTTCTTAGCTTTCCAGTAATTCCTGTATTCTTAAGTTTGTGTGCTATAATTCCATGGTCACATTTATCAAAGGCTTTAGCAAAGTCAGTATATTATTACATATATAGGGTGAACCAAATGTAGGTGGACAGTAAATGATAACGTTTATTTTGAGAATACATATTTAATTTTTTTGTATACTATAATACAAAATAAAATTTAAATAAATTTAGTTATAATATTTAATATAATAAAACACAAACACCATAGTTATAATGAACACCATAGTTATAATATAATATAACACAAACCGTATTCAACCTACTGTCCACCTACTTTTGGTTCACCGTGTATATATATGTTTTGTCCTCGACACATATTTTTTCCTGGTAGTCTAATAGCTGTGATAGGCATTTATCTTCCAACCCTGAAGCCATGTTGACTTGCGTTATATAAGTTCTTTTCTTGTAGGTAGTAAGTAGTTTTGCCTCTAATTATACGTTCAAAGCACTTTATAAGGTGTGAGGTGAGAGCCACTGGCCGATAATTTTTGGACGTTGCTCTGTTACCACCTTTAAATAAGGGGGCAATGTTCGCGTTCTGTAATGGAAGTGGAATTTGTCCTGTGTCGAGTGATTTCCTCCATAGTAAGTATAGCGGCTTGGCAATACTCTCTTTACAGTACTTCAGAAACGTGGTACTCCATGTGTCTGGCCCTAGTGCCGAATTGTCTCGCATCTGTGATAGAACCTTAATTACATCTCCTTCCGTGAACTCTAAGTCTATTAATAGGTTTGTGTAGGGATTTAATCTTGGCTCGTTTGTATCAATGTCGAAAAATTCATCTGCGTTTTCTACTTTCTTCTCGGGCTTAAGAGTGCTAAACACGGAGTTAAATTGTTCCTTAATCCATTCGCTCATTTTTTCTGAGTCATTTGTGTATTCGGCCTTCCCGTCTATCAACGGACCAATACTATCTTTACACTGCATTTTTCTTTTTGCAAACGAGTAGAAGTATTTTGGGTTATTTTTTTATGTTTTCTGCTAACTTGTTTTTCTCCTCGTTTGTCTTATGGATGAATGTTTATTTAGAACCACTTGTTTTTCGCATAGTTTTTTATAGTTTGAGTCTCCGTCCTTCATTTCTGCACCTGTGGAGAGTTTTTACGGTTTGTTTCCGTTGTCTAAATAGTTTCCAAATTTTTCTTTTGAGCTTGCTACGTTTTCTTTTTGGTCTCTCCGGAACATGTTTCAGCAATATAGGTTTAGTTTCAGTTTCTATTATTTTTTTGGAGTCTTCTAGTGAATTAGCAATTCCCAATTTACTTCCTTTAAATCTTTATTTACACTTTCTCAATTTAGTTTCTTTGAATTTATATTTAAACCTTCAAATATTTTTTCTGATTCTCTGGGATGCGTTTTCGGACCTCTGGGTGCTAACTTCAATCGCATATCGATTAGGTTATGGTCAGAGAATTTTGTGTGCCTTACCTTTTTATTTATTACTAGCGGAGAACCCGCCCTTCGTGCGGGTGGCAAAAATATCCTAGCCGACGGTGGAATATTTTTTGTAGTTCGAAGACTGTTATTAGTTAGGTTAATTGAATGCCCGGTTAGGTTAATTGTACGCCCTTGACGATTGGTTAGGTTAAGTCGTGATAGTTTCGTTAAAGCTAACGAAAATATCACGACTTAACCTAACCAATTGTCAAGGGCGTACAATTAACCTAACCGGGCATTCAATTAACCTAACTAATAACAGCTCAAAGCTGAACGCAAAAGCAAATATTTTTTACACTTTTTAAAATTATAATTAAAAGTAGAATTCATTACGCCTTTTTGTAATGCATTAAAATACAAATATCGCCCATATATATCAAGAATCTTCTTCTCTTTTCGAGCGTGACCGACTGACAGACATTCCTGGGTGTTTATAGTATTAATTATCTCATTGTTATTTGTCAAAATTAAATCCAAACCGTTCTCTTTTCTGGTGGCTTCACAGATTTTCTGGGTAAGGGCATAATGTTCCATAACATCTAATAGCATTATGGCTTGGGTTCTATCATCTTTTGTAATGTTACCATGAAACCTTTTCCATGTTATGAATGGGAAATTAAAATCTCCACAGATTAAAATATTTGTTGCCGGAGTTTCAAGTAATTTTAACATGTTTTCTATTTAATTTAATTTATTTCTCTTAATTGGAATTAACTCTTTGTGGTGTTTGGTGGTCTGTAGACGTTCATAATTGTTAGGATCAGTTCTTTTACTTCTAAAATAATAATTTCGACTGTGCTGTTTGATTTGCTTACCTTCACCTCGCGTGTGTATGTATTTTTCACGTAGATACAACACCCTCCCCCTCGTCTAGCAATTCTATCTGCTCTGTATATGTTGTAGTCCAGCATTGCTATTTCAGTATCCTCGATGCAGTTTTCACAGATTTTTTCGCATTTATGTGTGATTCCGTTAGACATATGATATCTATGCTGGTTCCCATAGCTAAATTTTGTATTGTAATTTGCAATCTGCATGGTCATTCTTAAGGCCATGTATATCTGTGTATAATACATTTACAGGGTTTCTAATCTTCGTGTTCGGCTTTCCTAGATAATAGTCGTTTCCTGGTCGATGTCGGTTCCTGTTTGGTGTTATTGGTTGGGCCGCTGCATGTGGAAGTATTGGGGTTGCGGCACTTGATACCATTGTGGTTGTTGTATTATCGTAGGTGGTGTTGAATAGAAGGGTGATGTATGTAATGCTGTGGTCCATGTATCTGCGAAGTTCTGTCTTTTCTTGTTAGAAAAGACAGAAGTTGTGCTTTTATCGTTTTCATTTCCTCTAAAAAATATGCTTCATTGCTCTTGTTATTACCGTACGTCTATTTCGAATGTAATTTGTTCTTTCCCGTTCTTTCCTTTGAGTACCCTTAATGTAAAAATACGGGCATTCTATATTTAAGCATTGTTTCTCTCTAATTGACTGTCTGCACATAGGAGGGTGGAAAAACTAGCAGTTTGTTCGGGATTGTTCCGTACCTGCATCTTCCATTCCTCATCATATAAAAACATTTTTCTGGGTGATTGTGCACACCTTTCAACCTTTCAAATGTTCCGTGCGATGATTCCTCATTTCACGAAGGTCAAGCTTGTCGCCCCTCCTCTCGAGTTGGCCTGGTGAAGTAATGAGTTGGTTTCTTGTACTCTCCACCTCACATAGCCAGGTACGCTCGGCTCATCGGGGATTGTTCTGAGCCGGGCGTCTAATCTTCTTTTGAAGCTGTCCACCGCAACACCACTCGTGTTCCTTAGGTCTTTAGGCACTTAATTAAACAGTTTTGGTCCTCTCACAGCAAAACTATTTTCTTTCAGGGTTAAGGATGTTCCCTGTCTAGCCTTTAATTTGGGAACACGACACAGTCTTCCTTTTCTACTTTCCACTGTTGTTTGGGGAGTTAAGGGCTCAGAGTAAGATTAGGGACTAGGTTCTCCATTATTTTCCAAGTGTAAATAATGCTGTATTTCTCTCTTCTCCTTTCCAATGAATATAGGTTTAATTCGCGTAGCCTTTCCCAATAATTTAGTTCTTTGCACCCATTGATCTTGGCTGTGAAGCTTCTCTGAATCCCTTCTAGCTGTCTAATGTTTTCTTTTTTATATGGGCATGTTAGGACCTAGCAGTATTCCAATCTGGGTATGATCAGTGTTTTCAGTAGAGGAATCATTATATTCCTATCCCTTCGTTTAAAGGTTCTCTGTATCTGCCCAGTTATTCTCTTTTCTCTGTTTACTGCTATCTTATTTTGTGTTTCAAATTTCGCATCATCAGTCATTACAACCCCTAAATCTTTTGCTTTAGAATTTCTCTGAATTTCCTGTCCATTTGAGGTACAGTATTCCATGAATTTTAAGTCCTCCCTTTTTCCGTACCTTAACAGCTGAAATTTCTCAGTGTTAAACTTCATATTGTTGTCTTCCGTCCACTTATAAATTCTGTTCATGTCGGTTTGTAGAGATCCTATATCTTCTGGGTTGCTTATTTTTCTACTGATCTTTGTGTCATCGGCAAAGGATGTTACTGTGCTGTCTGTGATAACGTCCTCATCTATGTCAGTTATCATGATTATGAAGAGTAGTGAAGCTAATACTGTTCCTTGTGTTACTGAGCTGAGGACCTCTGATTCTGATGAAGATATTGCTTGTACTGTAACGACTTGCCGCCGCTCACTAAGGAAATTGGATCAAGTAAAGATAATCCCTCCCAACAGAAAAAGGAGGGACTATCTTTACTTGATCATTTTTTGGGAGGGATCATCTTTACTTGGTAAAGTTGGTAATACCGCTTTACCGCAATACCGCAATACCGCTTTAATTAAAGTCTTTGGATCAAGTAAAGTTAAGCACCCCCAACCTTTTTTAGTTAGCTTTATAAGGCTAACTAACGAAAATATCACGACCTAACCTAACCAATCGTCAAGGGCGTACAATTGACCTAACGATTGGTTAGGTTAAGTCGTGATATTTTCATTAGTTAGCCTTATAAAGCTAACTAAAAAAGGTTGGGGGTGCTTATCTTTACTTGATCCATTGTAATAAATGAATTTTAATAAATTTTGTTTTCAAATAAATCATTTTTTAAAAAAATTCTCTTAATTTTTATCCTTATGTCAGACTGCTTCACTTTACTTTACTTTCTGGGAGGGATTATCTTTACTTGGTCATTTTTGGGAGGGATTTGCTTTACTAGTGTGACCTGGGAGGGATTATCTTTACTTGATCCAGGAAATTATATATCCATTTTCCTACTTTTCCTGTTATTCCCATATATTTCAGTTTATGTATTATGATTCCATGGTCACACTTGTCGAACGCTTTGGCAAAGTCTGTGTGTATTACATCATAGTTTTCATTACTTTCCAGTGCATCAATAATGTTGTTGTAGTGTTCCATTAGTTGTGATAGGCATGATCTGCCTGACCGAAACCCATGTTAGTTATCATTTAATTTTTTCTGAGTTTCCGAAAAGTCATAGATTTTCCGTCTAACTATTCTTTCAAATATTTTAGTGAGATGAGATGTAAGCGACACTGGCCAATAGTTTTTGGCCTCGGATCGATCTCCTCCTATATTGGGACTATGTTCGCGCTCTTCAGGATGCTCGGTATTTCTCCCATGTCTTGTGATCGTCTCCATATCTAATATGGGGGCTCAGCGATTGCATTCTTACAGTTTTTGATCAGTGTGACATTCCATTTGTCCGGCACTGCCGTTGAGTGTGCTTTTAGCTTCCCTATAGCTTGTGTAATATCATCTGTCGTAAAGTCGAAGTCCGTTATACTTTCCCATGGAGTTCTTCAAAGAACGCGTTTCTATTGCAGATCAGTTTGTCAGTTTTTGTGATACTGAAAGATGATTCGTACTGAGCTCTTAATATTTCAGATACTTCCGTTAGATCATCAGATAAAGCATTGTCTTCGTTTTTCAAAGGTCCGATAGTCGTATGGTTTTTCAACTTCCTTTTTGCAAAATTATAGAAGTACTTTGAGTTAACCTTTATCGCTTCTATAGCGTCGTCTTCTTTTTTTTCTGTATGCTTCTCAATTAGTTCCTGTATGACGCAATCGATACTCAGCGGTTTATCATTTAATATTTTTCTGATGTTGTTATCTTTACAGTTACTTAATTTTGCAGCCACTCTTTTTCTCTTTCGGAACAATGACCGCTTATTTCCAACGTAAGGTCACTAGTATCTCTTCCGTTGTCTTGGCCTCGAAGATGGTTTTCCAATCTATTATTTCCATGGTGGATGCAACACCTTCCCAGTTTATAGCTTTGGAGTGAAAATTAAAAATTTCGAATTCGCGGATTTTGTAAAAAACTATAATAAAAGTTCTATTAGTCCACCATTATTTTCAACAACACATTGGAGTCTTCGGGGTAGATGGTGCACCGAAGTCCGCAATTCTTCTATAAGAAGGCAAATATGAATATAGCAAAATAAATCCAAATCAATTGAAATCTAAAGATAAGATTTGCAAATAAATCCACATTATATATAGATTGAAAGAAAATATTTGATTGGCTCAAATTTGATTGGCTTTCTGTTAATTAGTATATAGTTTTGGGCGCTATTTATGGCCAGCCATATATATATATATATATATATATATATATATATATATATATATATATATATATATATATATATATATATATATAGGGTGTCCCATAAGTTCGGCATCATAGGAGAAATTCATATTTTTCTATTTCTACAAACCATAATTCATATGCTCGGGATGCCAATTTCCCATCCACCATTCTGTTCAGTGACGAGGCTGTTTTTTATGGAAATGGTGAGGTAAATCGACAGAAAACCCGCTACTGGTCTCAAAACAACCCTTACTGGTATACCTCTTCAAAGGAACAAGGTGCATCTCGGGTGATGGTATGGTGTGGCATTTGGAAGGATCGCATCATAGGCCCCCTCTTTTTCGATGAACATGTCACTGGAGGCACCTACCTACGTTTCCCTGAGGTTTCAAGGTGTCCTGAATACGAATTTATATGTTAAATTGTCATAGAATGTCTCCTTCTATCGAAAACGAACAAAGCATTAAAACGAATATTAGAGCGGGTCTTTTTGCTAGTAATAGTAATAATAACCTACTAGTTTACTAGTTTTAAGGAGTAGTCTAAGCATCATCATCCTGTTTGCATATACGTCTTGTGTTTCGTATTTATCAATTCTTACGAAAGAAATCTTTTATAACTTGAAGAGCCTAATCATTTTCATTAATCAGTTAAATAACATAAATATCATCAACTGTTGCTGCAAAATACAGTAGAAGTCAACATCTTCCTTCCTTGACTAATCAATTTTAAAATTAGAAAGAGCCGTTCTGAGCAGAAAACTGAGATTTGTTTATAAAAAACCTCTGAACAGGTAGCTAGAACAACGTGAAAAAAGTGTTAGCAGCCGACGAAGAAGCTTCTAACAGTGGCTGCATCCTCCAGCGCGGGACACGTCAACTCGAAGAAGAGGCGACGTCAAACCAAAACATCAACGCGCTGGTGGCCAAACTTCCTCAAATCTCCGTGCAGCGGGCTGTCTACGGTTGGCCAGACTGGCAGTCGACGGCCTGTTGCGTGGCACGGTCAGAGTGCCGATCGGCTCCCGGGGCAGGACCTATTCTCAGCGTGCTATTTTTTCAATTACAGGGAACAATTGCGTGCTCCCCGAACTACTCTTACTCTCTGGCGACATTAAGACTAATCCAGGCCCCACTACAACTTACACATGTCACCATACACAGAGACATAGACACAATAGCACCATGAGACACATACAGAAGTATAATATTAACATATTACAGTACAACGTAGATGGCCTCACAAACAAAATCATGCAGCTTAGGGAATTCGTACACAAACAAAACATTCACATAGCACTTATACAAGAAACAAAACTAAAACGCACACACAAAACACCCACCATCCCTGACTTCACGGCGATCCGTTAAGATCGTACTGGGGGTAACGGGGGTGGACTCATCACTTACATACATAAAAGCATTAGCTACACTGATGCTACCCAAAACATTACAAACACAATCCAAGCAGATAACACGATAGAAATACAGACAGTTAACATTAAAACACGCAAAACACAACACCACACTAATCAACATTTACATCCCACCAGATAGTTCACCTCAGGTGCCAGCCAATTACAATCCACAGTTACACAATCTGGCCTCTCTCACTAATGTCATCTTAGGAGGAGACTTCAACGCCAAAGACACTAGTTGGTACATGCACAACCAAAACAACACCAGAGGCGCCAACATAGCCACACAACTAAACAGCCTCTTCATTCTTAACAATACAGAAGAACATACACACATACCACATCAAGCAGGATACTCAAACTCCTCCCCAGACATAACGTTCTGTTCCCCCTCACTAGCAACACATACACAACGGAGAACAGAAAAACAACTGTCATCAGACCACCTGCCCATCATCATTACAACACATTCTACACTCTGCCCCAACAGCCTTAGGCACACTTACAGAAATTACAAGAAAGCTGATTGGGAACAGTTCAAAATACAGATTGAGGAACAATTCACCACATTAAACAGCACACCCATCATAAACATCAATACAACACTCAAGACATTTAATCAGATCATCAATAATGCAAACAAATACATACCCAAGGGCAACATTAGGAAATACAACCCAAATTACACTAGAGAAATAGCCCACCTCATAAGGCAACGTAACAACCTCAAATATAACACACAAGCACCACACACAGAAGCCATAAAACAGCAGATACAACAGCTCAACACAGAAATAAACAACAAACTCAAAGAAAAACAAACGGAAACATTCAGGGAATTCATAACAACACTAAACCACTCCACAGATACATCCAGGCTATACAAGACTATAAACAGCATTACTCACTCTAACAGCGGCATTCACACCTCACACGCGGCTATCTGTCGCAGCCAAAATAATATCCCAACACACACAACAAGCTAACATTCTAGTTAATCACTACGCAAAGATAAGTCACTTAAACACTAAACAGAGACAACAACCAGAAACACGCAGACAGACAAACAGCCAGACAAGAAAACCTACAGACTCGACACGACCATTACATCCTTCAATACAGACCAGACCACCAAGATCATCAAAAACATTAAGAATTCGAAGGCTACTGGACCAGACAACATATCTAACATACACCTTAAACACTTGGGCCCACAAGGAATACTAGCTCTCACAAATATCAGCACATATTCATACCAACACTGTATTATTCCTGACATATGGAAACAAGGTAAAATTATTACACTACTCAAACCAAACAAAACTCCAACAGAACCAGCTTCCTATAGACCCATTACTTTACTATGCACACCTTCCAAAGTAACAGAAAGACTAATCTTACAAATCACCAACCCACACATTCCACTATCGCCTACTGAACATGGATTCAGACCTCACCACTCAACCACGACATTACTCACTAACCTCACGCAGCACATCATGGATGGCATCAACTCCAGACGACCAGCTCAACGTACACTATTAGCAACAATAGACATTAGTAAAGCATTTGATGCTATCCCACGCTTCCCTCTCATAAACAACTATCTTTCAGGAAGATACTCACATGTCACATTTAATGGCAAGTCATCCAAAAACAAGCTTTTTCCGAACGGGGTCCCTCAAGGCTCTGTTCTCTCACCAACACTCTTCAACTTATACATGCGTGACATTCCAACACCCATAGATAACAAGCTTACCTTATCATCATATGCAGATGACATCACTCTAACATCCACGTACAACAACATCGACACCGCTACAAATAACCTACAAACATATATAAACAGTATACAAGACTGGCTCACACACAATAGACTCAAAGTAGCGCCCACAAAATCAACCATCACCTTGCTTACAAGCAACACAAAAGAACACCAGGTAATTCCACAGCTTACACTAAACAACATCAACATTCCACACACTCACAGGACCAAAATACTTGGGGGTCACATACAACACATCATTATCTTTTGCAAACCACATTCAGGACATTAAAAACAAATGTACGTCAAGACTTAATACGCTGAGGGTACTAACAGGCACAAACTTTGGACACCAGCAGGAAACAACATCACTCATATACAAACAATATATTCGCTCAGTTATGGACTATGCTAGCCCATGCTGGGCACCCATTATCTCAAACACACATATAAACACCTTGCAGACTACAAAACAACGCACTTCGTATCATTACAGGATGCACTCAAACAACACCAATAGAACACCTGCACACAGAAACAAAAATACTGAAAGTTAGGGAACATTTAGACATGAGGGGAACACAATTCATGGCAGCAGCGACAACTAACCCACAACACCCTTGCCACTACATGTACAATCATGCACCAACACCTCGCACCATTAAGGTAACACCAGACAGACATTATAACCAAATACTCCATTCCATACCACGCCCCACAGACATCACACAGTACAGAAAACACATACACACACACACACCTAACCCACAAAGCACTGACACGACTCGGTCCGAATGCGGTCCTAGGTGCGAAGCCGCCACCCATTAACAGGTCAGAGATCAGCCTGAGCAGATCGGATCGAGTTAACTTAGCACGATTCCGATGTGGACATCACCCCAACTTACGGACATATAAACACAGACTAGACAACTCCATAGACGACACCTGCCACCTGTGCCAGGACACACCACAAACAATTGAACACATTATGATAAACTGTACCGCTCTAGCACAACAACGAACACAACACAACATCACTAGTGCGCTGAACCTCTGGTCCACTCCGGAGAGGGCGATCGGTTACCTGCGTGCCGCCGGCTTGCTCGATCAGGGTGGGCTGATCGGCTAAACAACAACAACAACAACCTACGTATGCTCAAGGAAGAAGCATTTCCCAGTGTCTTGAACGAAGAAGGAAATTTCCCAACATGGTTCCAGCAAGACGGCGCTCCTGCACATTACAGCACCCAAGTAAGGGAATACCTGTACCACCAATTCCCTGGTCATTGGATAGGACGTCGAGGGCCTGTGGAATGGCCAGCTAGAAGCCCGGATCTCACGCCACTAAATTTTTATCTCTGGGGCCAGTTGAAAGCGCTGGTATACGCAGAGAAAATTAGGAGTGTTGAACATTTGCGGCAGCGCATTATTGGGGCATGTAAACACCCATTACTCCTGACATCATTCACCGTGTGCTTGCTGACTGGGTATCACGTCTGAATTTGTATATTGAAAACAATGGTGGACATATTGAGCACGTTCTGTAAATAAAAGCTTTTGTTTTGCCTTTTTTATTATTTTTCCTATGATGCCGAACTTATGGGACACCCTGTATTATATATATATATATATATATATATATATATATATATATATATATATATGTGTGTGTGTGTGTGTGTGTGTGTGTGTGTGTGTGTGTGTGTGTGAGTGAACTCAGAATGGTTCCCTGAGGTTTTTTATGATACACACAGACCGTGCATGAAAAAAGGAACTCTTCTGGGAAAATTAAATCCACTATAGTCTGAATAAGCAATGGTAAATGACAAATACTATAGTTTTTCTTTTTCATGATGGAAAGCCCAACGTGGGCACCGGGTTACTCGCAAAGAGGCCCCAAAATATAGCTTCCCTCACCAGCTATCTGCGAAACAGATAGGATCCAGCTTTGGGACAGAATCTAGGGTTTAAAGCAGCCTAGCCCCGCTACATTTAGAACCTCAATATATGGAAAAGAAAAACTATAGTATTTGTCATTTACTATTACTTATTCGGACTATAGTGGATTTAATTTTCCCAGAAGAGTTCCTTGTTCCATGCACGGTCTGTGTGTATCATAAAAAACCTCAGGGAACCATTCTGAGTTCAATCCCATCATGAAACGGACATGTTATATGCCTTGAAAGGTGGACGCTCAATTTTGCCAGTTGAGGTTTAAGTTTTGGTTTTTGGCTAAAAATATAATAGTTACCCCTTTTTCTTTGATGTATTCAATCCGACGTGAATGCAACGAGTCTTTTGCTCATATTGAGGTTCTAAATGTAGCGGGGCTAGGCTGCTTTAAACCCTAGATCCTGTCCCAAAGCTGGATCCTATCTGTTTCGCAGATAGCTGGTGAGGGAAGCTATATTTTGGGGCCTCTTTGCGAGTAACCCGGTGCCCACGTTGGGCTTTCCATCATGAAAAAGAAAAACTATAGTATTTGTCATTTACCATTGCTTATTCAGACTATAGTGGATTTAATTTTCCCAGAAGAGTTCCTTGTTCCATGCACGGTCTGTGTGTATCATATATATATATATATATATATATATATATATATATATATATATATATATATATAATCATCCAAACCCGCAGGGAAGAAATTATAAAATTGTGTTTAAAAAGGCTAATTAATTTCGGCCGGTCACAACTAAGCCCTTTTCAAAACCATGAACTAGTTAAAATGTCTAAAAAAGTTATAAAACTTCCGTCCGCGGAAGAGCTGAAGTTAAAATGACCGTGTTAAGGCATAATCACGGACAGAGAGATGGTGGCTGTCGTACGTCTGGCAGTTGGCAAAGGCAAAATATTGCCCAGATTTCAAACATTCGAGATGAAAAACGTTTAAGTAAAAAATCAATCCTGTACATCTGGCAGCCGGTCACGACCCGAAATTGCCTTAAAATATTTTAAAATGTTAAAATAAAGCTATCCATTCTGTAGGACAACTTAATATTTGAAATGGTGTTTTCTCCTAAAATATAAAATGCCTCGTATATTTGTCTCTGTTCCTGGTCCCTGACCTTCATGATAGGTTTAGAATCCTGGAAGTTAAAAATATGATTATGATGTTCCCTATGCTCAACCAAGCTACTATAAGTATTACCAGATCTCAGGTCACGTTTGTGGAAATTAATTCTTCTCTGAAAATCAATTGTCTCTCCGATGTATTTTTGAGGGCAGCCTCAACATTGGATTTCATAAACTACGCCAGAATTGTTGGAGACTTTTGTAATAGGATGACGGATGAACGAAGACCATTTATTTGGTACAGCGGAAACCAACTTAATCTGCTGTGGCAAGAGTGAGGAAAGCCCTTTGTTAACCTCAAAGAGCACTTTCAGGAATGAAACGTCTTTATCCTGGTTCCTAGTTTTGGGAGAAAAGAAAGATCTCCTATCTGCAAAATAAGCTTTATCAATGAACAATTTGCAACAACCCAAACCTATAAATATACTTTTAATATGTAAAACTTCATTGGCAAGATAAATGGGGACACAAATCCTGAAAGCTCTCAAAAAGAGACCCGAAATAACGCCTTTTTTAGTACAGAGAGAGTGATTGGAAAAATCATGAATGTACCTGTCTGAATGCGTAGGCTTTCTAAATACTTTGAAAGAAGGTCTTTGGTTGGGATCTCTTAAAATAAGAACATCCAAAAACGAGAGAGATCCACTAATCTCCACTTCATACGTAAACTGTATTGAAGATACAAAACTTAAGAAATCCTACCAGTTCATTCAAATGTACACGAGATTCTAAAATAACACCGTGTCATCAACGTAACGGAACCAATTGACCCCCGGCACCAAAGATTCTTGCAAAAAATTAACTTCAAAGAATTCTATAAAAATGTTTGCCAAAATTGGAGAGAGCGAAGAGCCCATCGGTAAACATGTCTTTTGTCTAAAAAATGACCCATAATGAAACGGAATGGTCTCAGGATGATCATGAAGCCACTCTTCTAAGAACTGCAAGGTTGGATCCAAAGGGACTCTGGTAAACAAAGATACCACGTCAAAACTCACCAATTTTTTTACTGATAAGTCTGTACCTCGAAGTTTGTCAACAAACTCTGCAGAATTTTTAAGATGTGCTCCAGAGATTTGGCCTACTAATGGTGAAAGGAGGCTCGAAAGCCATTTAGACAGTTGTTCAGTAGAACTTCCCACATTAGAAATAATAAGGCGCAAAGGTACTGAGGGTTTATGCACCTTTGAAAGCCCACATATATAAGGAAGATGGGGCACATAAGATTTAAATTTTTGAAAAAGTTCTGGAGAGTCCATAAGGGTTCTTCCCAACTCCTTATTAAAAGAAGCCTGGAAAGTTTTTAGTGGCTCAGTTTTACCGATGGGCTCTTCGCTCTCTCCAATTTTAGCTAACATTTTTATGGAATTTTTTTAAGTTAATTTTTTGCCAGAATCTTTGGTGCGGGGGGTCAATTGGTTCCGTTACGTTCACGACACGTGTGTTATTTTGGAATCTCGTGTGGATTTGGATGAACTGGTGGCATTTCTTAACAGTTTTGTCCCTTCAATACAGTTTACGTATGAAGTTGAGATTAGTGGATCTCTCTCGTTTTTGGATGTTCTTATTTTAAGAGATCCCAACCAAAGACCTTCTTTCAAAGTATTTAGAAAGCCTACGCATTCAGACAAATACATTCATGATTTTTCCAATCACTCTCTCTGTACTAAAAAAGACGTTATTTCGGGTCTCTTTTTGAGAGCTTTCAGGATTTGTGTCCCCATTTATCTTGCCAATGAAATTTTACATATTACAAGTATATTTATAGGTTTGGTTTATTGCAAATTGTTCATTGATAAAGCTTATTTCGCCGATAGAAGATCTTTCTTTTCTCCCAAAACTAGGAACCAGGATAAAGACGTTTCATTCCTGAAAGTGCTCTTTGAGGTTAACAAAGGGCTTTCCTCACTCTTGCCACAGCAGATTAAGGTGGTTTCCGCTGTACCAAATAAATGGTCTTCGTTCATCCGTCATCCTATTACAAAAGTCTCCAACAATTCTGGCGTAGTTTATGAAATCCCATGTGGAGGTTGCCCTCAAAAATACATCGGAGAGACAATTGATTTTCAGAGAAGGATTAATTCTCACAAACGTGACCTGAGATCTGGTAATACTTATAGCAGCTTGGTTGAGCATAGGGAACATCATAATCATATTTTTAACTTCCAGGATTCTAAACCTATCATGAAGGTCAGGGACCAGGAACAGAGACAAATATACGAGGCATTTTATATTTTAGGAGAAAACGCCATTTCAAATATTAAGTTGTCCTACAGTATGGATAGCTTTATTTTTAACATTTTAAAATATTTTAGGGCAATTTCGAGTCGTGACCGGCTGCCAGACGTACAGGATTGATCTTTACTTAAAGATTTCTCGTCTCGAATGTTTGAAATCTGGGCAATATTTTGCCTTTGCCAACTGCCAGACGTACGACAGCCACCATCTCTCTGTCCGTGATTATGCCTTAACACGGTCATTTTAACTTCAGCTCTTCCGCGGGACGGAAGTTTTATAACTTTTTTAGACATTTTAACTAGTTAATGGCTTTGAAAAGGGCTTGGTTGTGACCGGCCGAAATTAATTAGCTTTCTTAAACACTGTTTTATAATTTTTTGTCCTGCGGGTTTGGGTGATCTTATATTGTTGCCGTAAATGCAATCAAAGTTTATATATATATATATATATATATATATATGATGAATAAAACCACGAAGGAAAGGAAACACAAAACTGGTGCTCAAGCGCTTTCGTCTAATGACAGCCTCAGGAACACTGAAGTACATAAAAGGGTTACATCCTATATATAGGTTACAAAAAGAAAAAAAAAAGAAAATAAATAACATACATACATACATACATATATATATATATATATATATATATATATATATATATATATATATATATACAGGGCGTACCAAAAAAATGTATACACACTTTAACAGCTGATAGCTCAATTGATGTTTCTTTCTTTCCAAGTTAAACCCATTAGAATTAATAATGGCAGTCAGACTAAGCTTTGAACAAAGGAAATTCATTCTAAAATGCTACTCGAAGTGTGAAAACGCAGTTGAAGTGCAAAGACAGTTTAGGAGGGAGTTTCAAACAGATCCACCAACGCGACTTAGCATCACTCGAATTAGAGATAAGTTTGAAGCCGATGGAACTGTTCAGAATGTCCACAAGAAGCGTTCCGGAAGACCACGGATATCGACAAGCCCCACAAAGCAAGAAAGAGTACTGGAAACGTATCACCAAAGTCCAAGAAAATCTGTGCGGCAAGCTAGTCGTGAGGTAGGAATTTCAGAATCGTCTGTCCAACGCATTTTGAAGCGCTGTCAATGGAAAAGTTACATTCCAAGATTAGTCCATGCTATTAATGAAGATGATCCGGACCGAAGAGTGGAGTATTGCGAGTGGTACTTGGCACGATGTGGATGTGGATTGGACGAAGGGGTTTCGTAGAATACCCTCCGCGTTCACCAGACCTCACACCACTAGACTTTTTTTTATGGGGATACTTAAAAGACAAAGTCTACGCTATAAAACCTGCAACAGTCGCTGAATTGAGAGCAGCCATTGAACGAGAATGCACACAAATACCAAACGAAATGTTTCGTGATGTTTGCGATTCCATTGCTTCGCGTTATCAGCAGTGCCTGGACCAGAACGGACGTCAGTTTGAAAACAGGCGTGACAAACAATTAAATAATGTCTGTAGATTCTATTACATTTTGAAAATGAAATGTATTTTAATAAACACTGCCTTTATAAGTATTTAAAGTGTGTATACATTTTTTTGGGACGCCCTGTATATATAATATATATATATATATATATATATATATATATAATATATATATATATATATATACACCCATATATATATATATATATATATATGCAATAAACGGAGAAGTAAAAATAAAAATTAAAAATTATTAAAGGATTATCAGAGAGGCATACAGATTTGTAAGGAAAA
This sequence comes from Bathynomus jamesi, assembly GCA_023014485.1. Taxonomy (NCBI): domain Eukaryota; kingdom Metazoa; phylum Arthropoda; class Malacostraca; order Isopoda; family Cirolanidae; genus Bathynomus; species Bathynomus jamesi. The sequence goes on along the minus strand of JAJOZX010005467.1, from coordinate 278,222 downwards.
ATATCGATTTTTAGCACAAGATCAAATGAATTATAAAAATACGAATTTATACTGAAATCTGCCCGGGTTTTAACACTGCGTTTTATGGTCAATTCGATGTATATAAAAATAAATGAAAATTAAAAGTTAATAAAGTAGCATACAAGTTTACCAAAGATTTAGTGTTCTAAACCCTTCTTATCTAAATCTGTTTTGAAGGAATTCAAAACACAGGATCGAGTTGAAAAAGACCTTTGCTTATGTTGAAGTTATTTGAAAGTTGGATAATGGCAGACTCAAGAATATTTCTATTGACAATGTTGCTAGAGTGGAATAAAACTGAAGCATTATTCCAATCAATACAGTGGGATAACTCTGACAAATGGACAAAAAGAGCACTGGACAACTGTCCTGTTCTAACGGAATATTGATGCTGTTTTATACGTGTGTGCAAATCCTTTCCCGTCTGACCTATGTAAAAGGAATCACATTGTTTACAACCAATTTTATAGATAATGCCTGAGTTATTGGTAGGGCTATTTTTTACTATGATATTTTTCACAATATTGTTATATGAAAATACTACATTAATATCCAAAAGTTTAAGTACATTCAATGCCTAAAAAGCCCGGGAAAAATGGAAGTACTAAAATATTTTTTGACAAAGTACGAGTGTTATTATTGACGCGATAGAAAGTTCGTTTTGCCTTGTTGAGACAAGATTCCATAAACGCAGATGATAACACAGATCACTTCCAATACCGTTGATTTTTTCCAATTCGGCATCGATGTATTCCGGACTGGCGATCCTAAGGGCGCGGAGAAACATTGATGAAAAAATGGCCTTCTTAGTGGGGGTGTTGTCCCGAGTAAAAGTGTACGTAGGACAAATTGTTTGTTGTTTTCCAATAGATACTAAACTTAAAACCTGGGCTTTCCCTATGTACACGCACATCCAAAATGGGATTGAATTGTCTTGTTCCACTTCTAAAGTAAACTTAATGGAGGGGACTTGATCGTTTAACTGAAGGAGGAAGTTATCCAGGTCACGATTCATGGGCCAGATACACAAAATATCGTCGACGTACCGCAACCAAGGGATGCCAACCCCCAGGATTCTCGGAATGTAAGTAATTTCGAAAACTCCATATAAAATTACTAAAGCAGACAAGGCTAACACCATAGTTATTATGGACAAAGTGGACTACATCGGAAAGATGAACGAGCTTCTCCAGGACCCCGCCACATACAGCAAACTTAGGAAGAACCGCAGGATGACGTCATCAATCATTTAATAGTGGCTTGAAACGCATTCTCAAAGATCATAAGGACTTAATTCCGCTTTTCATGTCCCTTCACCTTCTCTGCCCTACCTTTAAGGTCTTATTAAAACCCACAAACCTGGCAACCCTATGCGCCCTATTATTAGCTCGGTGGGCTCTATTGCTTATAAACTCTCCAAATGGCTTGTCAAAGTCTTGTCCCCCATTCTCGGAACTATCTCTGATTCACATGTAAAAAATTCCATGGATCTTACTGAAAAATTGAATAATGCACGACTGAACTAACGATAGATTGATCAGTTTTGACGTTTGTTCATTGTTTACAAAAGTGCCGATGACGATATGCTTAACTTTCTCTCCCAAGAATTACATAAGTATGACCTGCCACTACCTTCACACATTGTTTTGGAACTTATTAAGCTTTGCATCCAAGACTGTAATTCACTTTCAATAACGAGTATTATCAACAAGTTTTTGGGATGGCCATGGGCAACCCCTTATCGCCCCTCCTCTCCAATATTTATATGGAGTTTTTCGAATTACTTACATTCCGAGAATCCTGGGGGTTGGCATCCCTTGGTTGCGGTACGTCGACGATATTTTGTGTATCTGGCCCATGAATCGTGACCTGGATAACTTCCTCCTTCAGTTAAATGATCAAGTCCCCTCTATTAAGTTTACTTTAGAAGTGGAACAAGACAATTCAATCCCATTTTTGGATGCGCGTGTACATAGGGAAAGCCCAGGTTTTAAGTTTTAAGTCCGGAATACATCGATGCCGAATTGGAAAAAATCAACGGTATTGGAAGTGATCTGTGTTATCCATCTGCGTTTATGGAATCTTGTCTCAACAAGGCAAACGAACTTTCTATCGCGTCAATAATAACACTCGTACTTTGTCAAAAAATATTTTAGTACTTCCATTTTCCCCGGGCTTTTTAGGCATTGCTAATGTACTTAAACTTTTGGATATCAATGTAGTATTTTCATATAACAATATTGTGAAAATATCATAGTAAAAAATAGCCCTACCAATAATTCAGGCATTATCTATAAAATTGGTTGTAAAAAATGTGATTCCTTTTACATAGGTCAGACGGGAAAGGATTTGCACACACGTATAAAACAGCATCAATATTCCGTTAGAACAGGACAGTTGTCCAGTGCTCTTTTTGTCCATTTGTCAGAGTTATCCCACTGTATTGATTGGAATAATGCTTCAGTTTTATTCCACTCTAGCAACATTGTCAATAGAAATATTCTTGAGTCTGCCATTATCCAACTTTCAAATAACTTCAACATAAGCAAAGGTCTTTTCAACTCGATCCTGTTGTTTTGAATTCCTTCAAAACAGATTTAGATAAGAAGGGTAGAACACTAAATCTTTGGTAAACTTGTATGCTACTTTATTAACTTTTAATTTTCATTTTATTTTATATACATCGAAACTTGACCATAAAAGGCAGAGTGTTAAAACCCGGGCAGATTTCCAGTATAAATTCGTATTTTATAATTCATTTGATCTTGTGCTAAAATCGATATTTTTCCTTACAAATCTGTATGCCTCTCTGATAATCCTTTAATAATTTTTTATTTTTAATTTTACTTCTCCGTTTATTGCATATATATATATATATATATATATATATATATATATATATATATATATATATGTATGTTATTTATTTATTTATTATTTTTATTTTTGTAACCTATATATAGGATGTAACCCTTTTATGTACTTCAGTGTTCCTGAGGATGTCATTAGACGAAAGCGCTTGAGCACCAGTTTTGTGTTTCCTTTCCTTCGTGGTTTTATTCATCATAAATATTTTTACGTGTTACTTTCGTGAAATAATTTTCATATATATATATATATATATATATATATATATATATATATATATATATATATAACTGTAGAATTCGCGGTAATGGTCTGAAATTAGTGGGTAAACATTTTAATTCTAACGAAGCTAAGCATTTAATGTTCAGTCGTATATTAATTTATGGAATGGATTGCCAGCCAGTGTAATTCAAGGTAATTTGGTCGAATCGTTTAAAAATAGGTTAGATGCTATCTTACATTAAACCCCCAGTTAGAAGCATTCGTTAACGCATAAAAGTATTGTCGAATTTTCATTCTGATTCTCTCCTCCTCCTCTTTGCTTTAAAAATTTCACTTAGCTTTAAATTTCTCATTTATTTCAACCTCCTTCCTTTGCTTTATTTTGCTTTAAAATTTTCAATTATTTTTAAGTTTTCTTCATCTTCTAACTTTCTTAAACAGAGAGCCTCGTAGGGACCAGTCGGTTTGTTCCTGTTTGGTGTCCTTTGTATGATATATATATATATATATATTACAGAAGTAGTACATGAATTACAGGCTACCAAAAACCGAGGGTCTACTCTTATTTGGTAACCAAAGAAGGAAATGAAGTAGGAATGACAGTCATACAAAATTCCAAGTAAAACTCTTCCACCATCAGTATCTTTGTCATCCAAAAACGAGCAATAAGGTTATTATTATCTGATGCTGATGTCCATGATCATTCAGGTGCATTTTTTAAAGAGCTAAAACTACTACTAAAGCTCAAAGACTGGCACATTTTATTACGGGTGTAAGAACAAAATCATTAACGTATGGGTAATAAATATTTTGTAACTCATCAAGAAATCCATCGTTTCAGACCAGAAATAGATCAAAACATGTTATTCCTCAATTTAGATTGTCAGGATTTAGATTTAGGATTTAGATTTAGATTTTTTTAATCACCATTTAAATGGTGATGTAAAAAATATTGTGAATGTAAATTCGTTGAAAGCCAAGTTGTAATCTCGATTAATAATAGAATACCAATAAAAATCTAGGATTAAATGTACATTACGCTATCACTTATTAATTTCTCGTGTCTAATCTAGGATTAAATGTACATTACTCGATACTGTTCATCTCTCATGTCTAATATTGATTTCTTTGTACGGCAATCCCTCGCCAACCGCTGAGGTTACGTTCCTGAAAACCCCCGTGGTTGGCAAAACCGCGGTTGGTAAAACTAAAGGCTTATGGGAAATAGAGGGTTAGGTTCCACGGCCGTGGTTGACACTCACTTTTTTTCCTTAATTATGCATCTTATTCACTCAGTAAACATGAGAAATATGTATCTGTACGAACAAAACAACATTAATATATATATAACACACACACACACACGAGGGTAATTCAATAAGTATCCGCGCTTTTTAGTTTCTCAATTTTATTTTCACATCTGATAGATTATAAACATATCACTTCTCAACATAGTCTCCCTCTTTCTCAGTACACTTAGTCCAGCGATCTACAAGCTTCCTAATGCCATCACAAAACAAAAGAATGTTTTTGGCTGTGTGCGTAGCCAGTCATGCACCGCCTCCTTCAGGTCATCATCGCCTTGGAATCGCTGACCTCTCAAAACGTCTTTTAGTGGTCCAAACAGGTAAAAATCCGAAGGTGCCAGGTCTGGACTGTAGGCTGGATGGTCGAGTACTTCAAATTTAAGTTCTTGAAGGCATTTTCTAGTCTGTGCAGCGGTATGAGGGCGCGCATTGTCGTGTAACAGAATAACACCTTCCGACAATCTCCCTCTCCGTTTTGTGCGAATTGCTTGCTTTAACTCATTCCGAAGCATGTCAGAATACGATGCACTTGTTACTGTAGTTCCACGCTCTAGATAATGTTCAAGGATAGGGCCTCGTGTATCCCAAAAGTGTTAGCATAACTTTACCTGTTGACGGCTGCGCTTTGAACTTCCTTGCAACGGGAGATGTTGGATGCTTCCCTCATACCGCTGCACAGACTAGAAAATGCCTTCAAGAACTTAAGTTTGAAATTCTCGACCATCCAGCCTACAGTCCAGACCTGGCACCTTCGGATTTTTACCTGTTTGGACCACTAAAAGACGCTTTGAGAGGTCAGCGATTCCAAGGCGATGATGACCTGAAGGAGGCGGTGCATGACTGGCTACGCACACAGCCAAAAACATTCTTTTGTGATGTCATTAGGAAGCTTGTAGATCGCTGGACTAAGTGTATTGAGTGAGACTATGTTGAGAAGTGATGTGTTTATAATCTATCAGATATGAAAATAAAAAATGCGGATACTTATTGAATTACCCTCGTATATATTAACGTTAACATTAACATGAACATTAACGAACAAAACAACATTAAATATTAATAGTGAATAAAAATACTTTTATTTACCTTTAATAATGATGGGATGACCTTCACCTCACTATCAACATCAACTCGACGCTTAGAGGCCATAATTACACTTATAAATGCAAATATAAACGAAATAATAAATGATTGCTATGGTGCGGGACACGAAAAACCGTGGTTAAGCAAAACTGTAGAAGACCGCGGTAGCCAAAACGGTATACAGAAAATTTTGCATGGATACTCGAAACCGCGGTTGCAAAACCCGCGGTTGGCAAGGGATTGCTGTATAGTAATGGTATCATACCTTCAATAATGACTTTGTATTTGCTTTAATCTCTAATAATGACAAGATTAATAGATACTCTAATAATTCTTATTCATGATTTATTTATTATCAATAATAACTTATCTGTTTAATTTTTTATTAAGAGCCCAGTAAAGCCTAAAGTTTAAGGGTAAAATAAAATAAAATAAATAGTTCAGTTTCACATTTATTTATGTTAAAACAAAAATTGTAACACTGTATTTATTTTATTAATAAAGGCTATTCATTACAAAAAAAATGCTCACACTCATACAGGTGCAAACTTCCACTCAGAAACAATTTTCACACCATACAGACGCGTTACCTCGTGTACCCAAACACATGGAAAATTGAGGCAGTAAGAAGTTGAAAGAGAGAGAGAGAGAGAGAGAGAGAGAGAGAGAGAGAGAGAGAGAGAGAGAGAGAGAGAGAAGAGAGAGGTTCCATTCAGGACAGAAGCAAATGTCTTGAAGTTTAAATTAGAATTCGTGTTTCATGTGACGAAAAATTAATTCTAAAACGAAGTGAAGCGAAGCACTGATTTCTTTTCCTTGTTATCGCAGATAAAGTCTGAGGACGCCGTTGACGCCCATCATCGTTCACGCCTCAAACCCTCCCGCAGACAGAGTCTCCCGTTCCCGCCCGCAGTGACTCTGGATGCGAACTTCATCTGGGTCCTTTTACCCCCACGCAGAGTCCTCTCCTCCCACGCATTCACCCACACGCCCACTCGCCCACCCATTTCTACTCCCCCACACAATCTCCGAGTCAAAGCAGACACCTCTCAGGATTCTCCTCCCCCTACAGGTAATTCTGAAAGTGTAGCTGACGGCGGCCGTTCAGTTTTCATTTAAAGTTACAACTGGTAGCGTCCGTAACTCAGTGGGTAACACCATTTCCCTTATAAGCGAAGTGAAAACACTGAGATTGGGGGTTCGACTCACGATGATGCTGGTTAATAATAATGCAGGAATTATCGCATTGAGCCGCACTTGTTGGCCTGAGCGCTGTGCTAATTTCTATCCCTCCGGATAGATTATTATTACTACATCTGTTCAGTTGAAGTAAACTTACCTGATGGAGGATAAATACGAGAAGGCGTGTCGCCCAAAACGATCTTTATCTTTTTATTTACACTTAATGATGTCACTCTTAACAAAACTCATGTGAAATGTAAGTAAATCGAACTTTGAGCACCTAAAATATCACTCTTAATTCGACCTTAAAAGCGGTTTCACTAATTCTAAGTCTCTTATCAGACAATAAACTCTTAATTCTTAATCTAAATCCGTTCATACGTTCATACGAATATATATATATATATATATATATATATATATATATATATATATTTATTTATTTTATATTTAGCCATTCTCCATCGACTGGTCTGAGTCGAAACAACAGTGACGCTTCTCAATACGGAGGATCTTACAACAGCTATTCTTCAGCCCCGTCTCCCATCTCCCCAATTCACTACTCCCCCTCACAGGTAAGGGAAACGCGTGTCTTCTTATCTGTTAATTATTAATTACATGAAGCGAAAGCACGTTCCTCCCTCGAGATTTCTTTGTTGTGCTTTTGTTTGGTTTTCGATAACGTTTATTCCTGGAGTTGATGAGTCGTGAAGGCGGAATGTTGTCGGGCAAAAGGGCAAACACGAATGGCACTCGTGTCAAGGCCTTAATTTAGGTTAAAAGAACTCTGAAATATCCATTTTAAATAGAATTTTAGACGCTTCAATATTCAATATAAATTTTATTGATTTAGTATTTTCTTATCATTGATCTCTCGTTTCAGTCTCCAAATTTAAGTCGCGTAGTAGGTGCCTTTCCTGGGAGTGGAAGCAGCCACGCCAGTTTCTTCGGGGGTCCAATTGACTTGCGGGAACCCCATGGGCATGGAAGTCATCAGGAGGGTTCAAAAGAGGTCAAAGAGGATGAGAGGCTATCAGCCGACCTTGCCCAACATTCAGTGCTGGCAGCGCAGTCGGGTATCACTCGTCAGCAGCTCATAAATAGGTTTCGTAATCTCTTCATTTCCTCCATCATACCATCTCTACATTGGATGAGGTCTATTTTCGCCTTTCAAATAAGTTCAAGCACATATTATCGGAATTACATTTGAATCATTATTAAGATTGTTAAGATGTAGACCAGTGATGCACAAACCCTGGCCCGCGGCCAAATGTGTCCCCCACGGGTCTTTTCAGTGGCCCCACGGGTCTTTTCAATTCAATGAAAAAGTTAGAATATAAAAGTGACCCAATTTATGACTTAGATGGAAAGTAAGTAGGCTAATACATTTAGTTATTTTCTTCGCTTGGCCCTCACATCAAAAAAGTTTGTGCACCACTGATGTAGACAGTTATATATTTGTAGTAGTTATGAAAAGTTATTGTAATTGTGTTTGGAACTTATTGATTTCAATTGATTAATAACATGTCAGTCATTCCCGTCACCAAATTTGTAATGATAAGTAAAATTGAATTGATTAAATAAGACACTAATATGGTTATAGTAATTACCTAGCATAAGCATGTAATTAATATTATATTATATATTATAATATTATATTAATATTATATTGCTAAGTAATTATAACTCTTAAGTAGCTAAAAATGTATTAAAAAGTATTCATATTTTTATTTATTTATTGTCTTAATTTATTTCTATTTTGTATTAATTCGTCTCAAAGTGTTTTACTTGTATGTTAGGTTTGATCGTAGACCTTTAGAATGAATACCGAAGCAGATTTAGTGATTCAATACTATTTAACAGCCCCTGTCCTATTTGCGGCGACAAAATATCAGGCTTCCATTATGGTATATTTTCATGTGAATCCTGCAAAGGGTTCTTCAAGAGAACGGTGCAAAATAAAAAACACTACGTCTGCATGCGGGGTTCTTCCTGTCCTGTTACCATAGCAACACGAAAGAAGTGTCCTGCTTGCCGCTTTGACAAATGCCTCCGCAAAGGAATGAAACTTGAAGGTATAACAAATTGTCCTTCCTACTTCTGTTTTATTCTTGTTCCACATATTTTGGACATACAGTTTGCTCAAGAGCTGTGTAACAATGTAAACTTCGTACTTATTTCCTAGTTATTAAGCCTTAAACCTTAATTCCATCTCAGCCATACGTGAGGACCGAACGAGAGGAGGGCGAAGTACGTACCAGTGTGCTCCTTACACCCTGCCTCCCTCTCTCGTGAGTCCTTCATCTTCAGGAGTCTCTTTGGATCAGGCGAGAGCTTCCGATGGAGCCTCCGTCAAGTCTGAGCCTCAAGAAGGTGAAGATGTGAAACCTTCATCGTCGAGAGAAAAACCAACAGTTCCCCCTTTGTTGCAGGTACCTTCCCCTCTTTGTTGCAGGTACCTTCCCCCTTTGTTGCAGGTACCGTCATCGTATATTCAAAGAAATTTACTATGAAAGTTTTCAGTTTTCCTTCTTTGCTTCTTTACTTTTAAAACAGTTTTCATAAATACTTACCTTCTGTTTCTTGCAGCAAATATGTGACGTTGAACATCTGTGGCACTGTAGCGCGGCAGAAATGTCGCAGATTCGCCAAGCGGATGCGATGGCGCGAGAAGCGATGGAGAGTGACTTTGCAGACTGTGTCAGCATGTGTAAAATTGCGGAAGGAAGACTTTACAAGATCGTGAAATGGTGCAAGTCTCTTCCTCTGTTTAGACATATTTCTGTAAGTTGTTCTTATCTTAATTATGTCTGATTAAACACTTTATTGAAGGAAATAAGAAAAAGCTTGGTCATTTTGGATAAAGAGTTGTCTTTCGTAATTAAGATATCTTTTATTGTTCTTAAGTAAAACTATTCTTTCCTATAGATTGATGATCAAATTATATTATTAATGAACTCTTGGTGTGAACTTCTGTTGCTATCGTGTTGCTTTCGGTCCATTGATTCCCCCGGGGAGATTCGGGTCAGTTCCGGTCGCACGATGTCTCTCTCACAGGCGGAGACGATGGGCATTGGTCCCTGCATTGAGAGGATGCTCAATCTTTCTTATCAACTCCGTAGACTGCAAGTTGACAGCTATGAGTATATGGCCATGAAAGTGATTGTACTCTTACATCAGTAAAACCAAGTCCCTTGACCTGACTTTTCTCATGGAATATAATTAACGTAGCAAAATTCCAATTAGACTTTTTAAATATTTTCTAGAGATTTCAAAACAAAATTTTATTCTCAGACGTTGCTGGTTTGAAGGAAGGAGAAAAAGTACGTTACTCACAAGAGAAAGTAGTGCAAGCTTTGCAAGAGTACACCCTCTCTAAGTACCCCCATCTCCCCAGTAAGTTTGGGGAACTTTTACTCAGGATACCAGAACTTCAACGCACTTGCCATGTAAGTGTTTCAATTTTGTTTTTTACGGTTGTCAACATGAACAAAATTTAACTTTACCTGAAGAAGCATAACCTAATTTTTAGTGATAGGGAAATAAAGTTTGTTTATCTTTATCCGTTTCTAGGCAAGTCAGGAAATGCTCTCTGTGAAGAAGAAAGAAGGAGATGTCCCCAGTTTTAACTTTTTATTTGAACTTCTCAGAGGAGATCATTAATAAGGTAAAATAAATAATTTCTGTGGAAAGAATTCATAAAAGCCAGCTTTATTTTAGCATTATTATCAATACATTCTTAAAGATTTATTGATATTCTTTTTGATGCTTTCCTGTTAACGGGAATACCCAACCGCCCGCCATCATCTGGACTCATATCTTGCGGAATTCATGTGGCGACAACGTACTGAAAGCAGCGACTTTTTTTCTACGATTTTAGATGACATAAAGACATTTTGGCCCCCTATTAACTGATTATCGCTTACATATTAACTAATTTCATTTAAATGATTAATAAATTCGGTACTTACGTATTATCGGGACTACCAAACTGTTTAGGATGGATTTTTGCTCCCGTCATTTTCGTTTAAACTAACGAAAATATCACAACTTAACCTAACCATTTACACTGGGTAACAAAATTTGAAAAATTTTCTGTTTATTGTGATTTTTCTGTCGTTTCTTAATGATTTCGGGGAGCTGATTCCAAAAATGATATTGGTTTTGCTCTATCATCAACCGTTTAAAAAATATAGGTTATCACACTTTTCATATGGCAAAGTATATAAAGAAGGCTAACATAAATATTTTCTGAAAATAAAAACACTATTGGAAATTAATGTTTATTGAGCCAAAATTGTTTGAGAAACCCAAAATGGTGCAAAGGATATAATATATATCATGAGGAGAACCGATAAGAAAATAACAAGCCTCGTTATGCAGTGTGCGTTCCTTAAAAATGCACTGAAGAACGCGACTTCCGCGTATGAACATTCTTATCCTTTCTGATCAGCGACCATACGTAGTCTCCCATCATGGAAGCATCCCAATGGCCCTGGTACCTTTTCTCCATCGTTTGAATATCTTGATGGAATCTTTCGCCATGTTTTTCACTCACATCGCCCAGGTTACCACGAAAAAAGTCTAGATGTGAATGCAGATAGTGTAATTTTAAAGACATACGGCACCCCATTTTGCCATAGCACTTAATCAAGTTTGACACTAACTCCTTATAGTTTGGTGCTTTTGGTTGCCTAGAAAACCACGAACCACATCACGGAAAGCACACCAAGCCTCTTTTTCGATCGGAGTCATCTTGGCTTCAAGGTTCTTTGAATTCAACAGCGCCTTGACTTGTGGTCCTACGAAGATGCCAGCCTTGACTTTGGCCTCAGAGACCCGAATCTGTTGGAAAACTTCCCCTCCAAAATCTAACGCAGTTACAAACTGCTTAATTAGACCCAACTTAATATGGAGAGGTGGTAGCAGAACTATGTCAGGCTTCACAAGAGGTTCCCTGAGTACATTGTATTTTCCTGGTTGCAGTCCTTCACGTGGAGGCCACTGAACTGTTTTATAGTGCTCAGTTGAAGCCCTGCTATCCACAGGCAAAGAAAACATGAATATTTAGTAAACCCTCCTTGTAAACCTAAAAGGAAACCAATCATTTTGAAATCACCACACACGTCCCAGTTATATTGTTCATACCTGATTTGAGTGAGCAGTTGTTTGACATTTTCATAGTCCTCTTTCATTTGAACAGAATGTGCAACTGGTATAGATGGATATTTGTTCCCATTGTGGAGTAGAACAGCTTTTAAACTCCGAGTTGAACTGTCAATAAACAGGCGCCACTCTGAGGGTATATGTGTTAACCCAATAGCTGTGAATAGACCATTAACCTCGCCCCAATAACAGAGAGAACCATTGACATCGTAGAACCTTGCAAACTCTTCATGCCGCTTTCGGTATACAGTGCTCTTGCAGTCTTCTCCAAGCAAATTCCACTCTTTGAGTCTGGAGGTCAGAAGCTCAGACCCTGATTTCGTCAGACCCAAATCTCTAATTAAGTCGTCCAATTCCCTCTGATATGGAAAGTGAGGGTTTGTACTGAAAGTTACTGTATATTCTTCATCATGACTGTCCTCACCAGCCGACATCTCAGATGAGCTAGCTGCATCCTCATTTTCAACACTAAGAAAAATCGACACATAATGACCCACAGTCTGTAAATACAGAAGCAGTGGCGGCTCGTGACTTTCAGTTATGGGGGTGCTGCCTCAGAAATTGCGAACAATTGTGTCGATTATATATATATATGAGAGAGAGAGAAAGTCGAATAGATAAATAGATAACTACTCACTACTCAGTCATAAAAATAAGTAAATAGTATCATAAAATCAATTATAGGGTACTTACGCTTAACGGGTAATTTCGAATTTGCCCAAAAATTTTATTTATAAACAAATTCCATTCTTCTGTTTTTATTCTGAGTGAAAAAATATTCTAAGAAATGAAAGCTATATATTGTAAATAATTCAATTATTATATAATTAACTTCAATCTCACGACAAAAAATAAATGATAACGAATCATTGATAAATGCAATTCGGAAATTAAATTTCGAATTAGCAAACGATACAGCAACACAACTACGACGTCAAACAAACAAATCGGCACTGCTCTGTCTACAGTGCTTTGGATCCTCTTAAACCCGCGATTCTGACTCGCTCTTCGTACGTCCGCCACAGAGGTTTCAAGCGTTTCGAACAAAATCTGGAACTGTTAAGTACGCAGTTCCACGGGAAGGCTGAAGCTACTTTCGTGATTCATTCGTTCGGCATTGAAATAGTTTAAGGAAAAAAAGGATATAATCTGATTTAAAAACTCAAAGTTCATTGAAAAAAACAATCAGAGAGGCTATTTTAAATATTTAAATATAAAGATCATAAGATCATGGGGGTGCTGCAGTTCCACAGTGCCTACCTGCGAGCCGCTCCTGTACAGAAGGTAAAGTAATAGATAGATACTTGTTCTGGTGGACGTGGTATTGGAAGACCTTCGCCATGTGGTACAGGAGCTATGGACGACGCTATGCTTGGATACTGAAGAGTCTGCCTTCCTTTAACTTTCCTGTACTTAGAAACATCTACCATGCAGTAGTAGCAATCGTCGTGGTGGCTCTTTGGTTCTCTCCATATTCTGGGTACCGCAAAGGGCATTGCCTTGCGCACTCCCCGCAGCCACCCTTCAAGTGTGGAGCGGCAGCTTCCACAGATGACATGGGGTGCCCAGGGCTTATCTTGGTCACCCATAGGCATACCAAAATAGAGCCGATACGCGATCCAGAACTTGGTGCCTTTCACAATCTTGTGCGATACTTGCTTGGGGCCTATGTAATACCCACAACGTAGCAGAATATATCCGGCGAGTGTTTACAAGCTCTAGTTGCCATTCTCTTTACCAAACTGTACTACATTAATCATAACCTGCAGATATAGAGAGAAGAGTTATTAAATCTGCAACAGATTACAGATTCCAGAAAAAAGATGTATTCACAACACTGAAATAATGTTCGCAATAAAAAAGGTGCTGGTAACCATCAGACAAACAACCTGCTTTCTTTGTGTGCTCACACTTACTGACTTCTCAGACTCTGCGCTCTTCTTTATATAGCACAGTGGAAGTTTCGGGCAATTTCTAGAGCAAGAAACTGTCAACGAACATCCGGATTGTTCTCAACAATTCCTGATTATTCTGATATTGCTGCGCCCATAATAACATTATACTGGTAAAACATGAAAAATGGATTATCTCTGAAACCATTGATGATACACACAAACCAAGGCCAGATTTGGACTCAGCGCCCACAAATGCAAATAAAAACATAAAAAATTCTATATAAACAGAATCAGTGTTACACAGTGTTATCAAAGTCGTACAGTTGACCTAACCGGCCATTCAATTAACCTAACTGGACATTCAGTTGACCTAACCGGGCATTTTCCGTTATATTAACCTGTTAGGTTAATTCAATGCCCGGTTAGGTCAGTTGAATGTCCGGTTAGGTCAACTGTACGCCCTTGATGATTGGTTAGGTTAAGTTGTGATATTTTCGTTAGTTTAAACGAAAATGACGAGAGCAAAAATACATAACAAACAGTTTGGTGGCGGGCGGTTGGGCATTCCCGTTAACAGGAAAGCACCCTCTTTTTATATACTTTGCCCGGAGTAAATTATACATTTTTGTAGCACATTTTTATTTAAAATATGAAAATAGTAGTTTATATATTAAATGAAATGTACTCTCGTTGCAGGTAAAGAAAAGAATATTTGCATACGAAGCTAGCAAACTTCTTCGGTTGTATTGTTTGACCCAAAATCCATCTCAGTTTGACGGAAAGTTTTTTATTTTTTTTTTTAATTAAAGGATACGATTGGGGCCCAAATTGAAAGAGAACATTCCGATAAGCTAAAGGCTGTGAAAGTTAAGATGGCTGTCCCTCAAAAAAATGAAAATTACATAGGTAAAGAAAAAATTTAAAAATTTATAAGAAACTGTACGGACATTACAATAAATTAAGCAAAAGTTGAGTTATATATATATTTTCGGCTTTCTGTTTCTCCTCTTTACAAACACCAAATATTTAAGCCAAAAAGTAAGTCTATAAAAAACGTTTTTTATCCCACCAATGAACTTCTGTAAGTGGTTTCATGATTCGTTGTTAATACAATACCCACAAATAAAGGGACGGAGTGTACATCTTTAAGAAAAGGTCTCCAAGAATGATGTCTTGTTTAATTTAAAAAGTTAGGATTATTTATTGTGTGAGAGATGACAAACATTTCATTTCTCTTTGGGGATCACAGAGAAAACTCTTATGCAAATTATCATATTCTAATCTGGAATAATTATATGGAATATAAATACGTTATTGGATTGCAAAATGTTTGTTATTAAGAAATAGTCTCACAATAGCTGAAACACTCAATATTGTATAGTTATTTTATATATTTTAATTTTATTTCCATTGCTCAAGTAAAAAATAACTTTAAAATTTGTAATATTTTTGCATCGAACAAAGAAATCAGAAATGAATTGAGTAAAATTTTGTGTAATTTGGAAATATCGTCATTTTTTATCAATAACATTATTTTTCATATAAAATACAATATATAACATTTAAAAATATTCTGGATAAAAATTGTTATTTTCATCTAAAAATGAAATAGGATACCCTGTTAAAATGCGTGTATAGAAAACTATTTTTAAATTATAGAAAATTATAGGAAATTATAGAAATTATAGAAAATTATAGAAAATTAGGAAGTTTAAAACATTTTTTTTTTGCCGATTTAAGATGGATGTTATTTTGTTTACAAAAAAAAATTTGTAAAAAATTTGAAGTTAAATTAAGAATTAAATTTTATAGAATGTTAATGTTTACAATTTGTTTTGTTAAATTTTATTTTATTTTCCCCATTTCATGTTATGATATAGATATTTTTATAGATTTTAATTTTTTTAGGCATGTACATATATACATATATAGATGTTGAATTGAAAATTTAAAATAAAAAGTAATTTATTCTTCTGAAATTATAATTAAAGCTGTGTTACAGCATTCTTCAAATGCATCGTAATACATTTATGTTTATCTCTGAATAGCTATTGGTATATTACAAAAATTATATGGATTTTAATTCCAGAATTGGCTACACTTTAATAAGCAAAATTTAGCTTCATTTTAAAATATTAATTAGTTCGCTTTTCTGTTTAAAATTTAAAATTTTCAGTTTTTGTCAAAAACCGTTTAAAATTTTGTAGAATGTATAAACGTGTGTTTGAAGAATATAAAAATTATATCAAATTATACATATTTTCTTTTATTGTGTGAATGTTTACATTTGCTTGGTTTTCTTATAAGTTTGATGTGAAACGAATGATGACGCTTTTAAGTACCAGTTTGTGTTAATATTATGATGATGAAATGCAGTCTGACAATCGATAGAAATAATTAAAAAATACGCTGTTAGCTCGATTACTTGTCAATACTTTATGGAAACGATTTTAAACACATTTTTAAATTGAAATTTATAACAAATTCAATTTTGAATTAACACTAGAAGCGAAGTAACGTTACTTCTTTCAGCTCATTGGGAAGGACCTCATCTACTTCACATTCCTCCATGGAATGAGTCTGTTAGAGATGAAGTTCATAGACTATTTCTACTGTTCTGTTTTTCTGATCTAAGCGCTCTCTTTCCAGCTCTGATAGTCAAAGGTGCAAATGAATGTCGGTGGACAAATTCACTGGTTTGTTGGTTAATTTCTTTCATCCACGAAGAATTAATGAAACGGAGGTAGACTGAAAGTTTATTTAATCGTCTCCTCACTATTTCAGTGTTGAAGTTTTATTTCTTCTTGATAAAAGCATATTAAATTTCAATGCATCAGGGTGAACTCACCAATTGCAGTTCTAAAGTGAAATTAAATGGAAACGATCTACATCTGAAATGTGATAACTGTCAGTTCCAATACTGCTTTAATTCGTTGAAAAGTTTATAAATCTTCTGTTAAAAACATGCGGTAGGCAGTAGAAATTTGACTTTTTTAAACTGTAATGATGAATTCTTTGTAGAATTTTAATGTGATGTTTGATCATTTGAAATATTGAAAATTAGTCACCATAACTGCCTTCATTTTCATTTCATAGGAAAAATTCATGAATTTTCCTATGTGGAACAGCCAAATATACTCCGAGCCAAGGTTTTACTAGGCCTACATTCATTCTGTGAATCTTAGAAGAATTAGGAAGAAAACAGTTTCATATTGTTTTCTATCTTCATTTGGCGTTTAGGTTGTTTCTCTCGTTTCGGTATCGAAAACCAAAAGAGTATAAGGTCTTTCTGTGATTTCGAACTTCTCATTCCAATTCGTTCTCCGTTAAAATGCCTTTCTAAATAAAACTCATGTATCTTATATCTTCATTCCTTACTTTAATGTACATTTCATTTAATGATAATTTTCACTGTCTTCCATCTTGTGCAAAAACAAGATAGATTGGAAGAACGCGAACTGAAGGAATTTCGCTGGTGGTTTTGAAATTTGAAATTCTGTTATTTATCAGTTTTGTTTACTTGAGCTATTGGTTGGCTATTGATAAGTTTGTAAATAAAGAGGTTTCAACGACCCATTTGGTTTATTGTTATTTGTTAAGTTTCATTTATACCCTAATCGCAGTTATTTTTCCTTGGCTCTTCAGTTCACCTCTTAAAGATTCTCATACTATCTTGTGTATAAGCAAAGCTCAAATTTATCCCGTTTGTACAAGAGCCTTCCCATTCTCAAAAGATTTAATTTTTCGTATCTCAAATTCACAAATTTTCCAGAAAAGTTTATATTCTAAAAACTGCTCTGCTTTGTAGGATTTTTTTCCTTTATAACTGTTAAAATTCTTATTAGAAGTACATTCCATACTTGTAACTTACTTCTATTAAGAATATTTATTATTCGTCTTCAGCATTTTGTGATGAAACTATTTACTGTAAATAGAAATAATTTTTCACTTTGTATAAAAACTTTTTTGTATACAATTCATTTTTATAAATATATTTATACATGCATTACTGCATTAAATATTTATATTTTTATAATGGTAGATGTATATTGATAAAGTATTATTTCGTAATTTTTATACAAACTTATCTCTTGCTTTTCCTATCTAGGTAGAACATATTTTGAAACATAAAAATTTGGATAACTAAAATGAGTTTTATCTTCAAGCAAGATTAGGCCAACACGACTGAAAAAAGAAAATAGTTTTGACGAGCTAAATTTTTCTATTTTCGGAAAATGTTATTGAAAAGATTGTTTTTTCTTAATACTGGTAAACTGATGATAATTATAATGTAATACAAACATTTTCTACAAATATTTATGTAACATTTTTATCGAGAAATTAGTACCGTTTCTAGATATAATTTAATATCTTGTACTTTTCTTACGTAGGTCTTTTTTCCTTTTTAGTAAGTGGATTTTTATGTAAGCTACTTTTTTGTGTGTAATTTGTGTTAAAATTAAAGAAATAAATGTTATTTTAAGTAACTTTCTGAGAAAGTGTAAGCAAGAGGCTAAAATGGTTGAAAATTTAAGACTCACATTGTGAAAACAGTTTTTCAAGGTCACTAATTTTGCATTACATTTTCTCACTGCTGATTACGTCTGTTTTACAGGTCAGTTTTGAGGAATATAAAGAAATGAATAGCTAAATATATAAAAAAAAAAAAAAATTCAACGTGTAATGTAGTAAATGCAAAATCAGTGCCCGAAAACTTTCACTTATCAAAGATAAACCACCGGTTCACAATGTGGTATCTGTTTATTTTCATCCTCACTCACTGTAAGTCTATGTTACACCCTGACAAGCCAAAATACTAGTCCTTACAGTTAAAAAAGAAATAAAAATCATCTCCCATTACGTCTCCGAGATAATTGGAAGCGGTAGCGAGAGCTATATGTAAATATGTTTTCACGCTAATTCAAGATTCATCGAATTCTATTGTGGTATGCATTGGTATAGGTGAGAAAAATCTTTCGACAACTCCCTCTCTTTGTTTCGTTCTAAAATTATCCATAACAATTTTTACACTGAAATACTTAAAGAATGATGAAATGAGAGAGAAAGAGAGAGAGAGGAACGAAGAGAGGGAGAGAGAAAGCAAGATAGGAAGGAGTGTTCGTGAAAATACAAATCAAAATGAGTTGTAAAAGCAGAGTTAGAAATTATGTATAGGTTCTAAATCATCCCAAGTGTATGAATTTTATGGTGTACATAGATTTTTTGAAGCAAGTACTTATACTAAGTTATTCTTAAGTTTTTCTTATAATAAATTTCCTCTTGATGTTTCCACAAAAGAGTTTAATTCCAATCCATTATCTTAGTTTATGGAAACTGAGATTGAAAAAAAAAAACGGTTTTCACTAGTAGGAGGCCAAAACGAAGCTAGAGCTCACCTTAATTTCAGTTATATTCATTCTTATCTTTTGTACCATGCATAGGATAGTTATAAAATGTTTAGCAAATAAGAAAATTAGTTTAACTCCGACATATAATGTAAAACATCAGAGAATTTGAGGAAAATAAAAAAGTTAAAGTGCCAAAAGTTTTCGTACATTTACTTACAAATTATTTAATACTTTGTGTATTCCCCTTAATTTTGAAGAATTTAAATTTTTTATCGATAGTTGGCTGTTTATTGATTAGAGACTGTTAGCAATTCTGAATTCTAGCATTTTCTTTATGAATCTTCATGGAAGACGGATGACTGCACAAGCCATTAGTAAGCAATGGATTGTCGTGGTAAAGAACTATCTACAGATCCTAAGATATGTTATTGTTGCACACGAGTCTGAAAAGAGTTCTAGGAATATAGAAGAACCCTGAATTCTATTTACGACGATTGCTACAGTTATAAAGAAATGGAAATGCTTTGGAACAATCAAAATTCTACCAAGGTGTGGACGGCGCTGCCAAATTTCAGAATGTACAGCTCGACGGATTGAAAGAATGGCTGCTGCGAATCCACACGTGACTGCGGGTGATATTTGCCAAACATTAAGACTGTCTAAGATCGATGTCCCTCCCTCTACTGTATATCGTGCATTGAGAAAGAATAGTCTGCATAGAAGAGTTACACGAAGAAAACCTCTGCTACGAAAAGGGCACAAAGAAGCTCGTTTAAAGTACCCAAGGATCATCTAAATGATGGATTTGCATTCTGGAAGAATGTTCTCTGGACAGACGAGACCAAAATTTAATTATTCGGGAACAACGACTAAAGGTATGTTTGGCGAAAATTAAATACTGTATTCGTGGGAAAATATCCTTCCGACGGTTAAATGCGGTGGTGGTAGTTTGCTTCTTTGGGGATGCTTTCGTGCTTCTGGTCCAGGAAAGCTTGTTGTCATCAATAGAATATTGAATTCGAAGAAATATCAGGAAATTTTAGAAGGAAATGCCTTTCTTCAGTTTGGGAATTGCGAATGGGTCGCAACTGGGTAATGCAACAGGATAATGATCCAAAACATAAGCATCAGAGCACCATGAAATGACCTCCACAAAAGAATTTCAAGCTTCTTGAGTGTCTTAGCCGAAGCCCAGATCTTAACTTAATCGAGAATTTATGGTTTCATTTGAAAAAAAGGTGTCTGCAAGATAAACCCTTCGAATCTGAATGAATTGCAACAATTTTCTTTAGAAGAATGGGCTCTTTCTTCTGAGAGATGTCGAAACCTTGTAGAAAAATACCCAAATCGAACCACTGAAGTCATTCAAGCAAAGGATGGACACACAAAGTATTAAATAATTTTGAAAGTAACTGTACGAAAACTTTTGCATTTTAACTTTTTTTAATTTTCCTTAAATTCTTTGATGTTTTACATTGTTCGAGTTAACCTAATTTTTTATTTGTTAATTTTTTCCAAATGAACGGTAAACTTTTCATAACTATCTTATGCATGGTACAAAAGACAGACGAATATAACCGAAATATTTTTCTGTACGAATACTTATGAGCGCCACTATGTACAGGGTGGTTCAGAAGTCCCTATCTAATAAATGCAAAAACTTCACTTTTCTACGTGAAGGTCAAAATATGATAATAAAAACGCACTCTAATAGACTCCACTTTTCTACGTGAAGGTCAAAATATGATAATAAAAACTCACTCTAATAGACAGTGGAAATAAGCTCTGTCTATTAGAGTGGATTTTTATTATTATCAGTCCTTATCTATTTTGCCGAAATAATGATATTTCTATTTTATTTTCTACAGGATGTACAAGAACGTGTGATGGTAGTAACACTACGTATCTAAAGGAAAAGTGCAAAGAAATTCAAGAAAATTCGAGATAAGATTTCACAAACCAGGACCTACAGACAAAGCAATTCGCGAGGTGGTCAATAAATTTAAAAGAACAGGATCTGTTCATGATGAGGCAAGATCTGGACGTCGAGGTACCTCTCAAGAAAATGTCGAATGGGTAAGAGATGTCATTGAAACAAATCCCTGAATGTCAACTCACACAGCATCACCTAGATTAAGCATACCAAAAACGACTTTTCTAAGGATTTTAAAATCAACATTAAAAAAGAAAAGTTGCCATATTCAAGTGCTACACGAATTACACGAAGAGGATTATCCAAGACGAGCCGCCATGTGCGCAGAATTGATGAAAAATTTCATACCGAAAACTTATTAAACCACATTCTCTTCAGCGATGAGGCGACATTCCACACGTGCAGAAAGGGTAATTGATATAATTACCATATCTGGGCTAATGAAAAACGAACCTAGTTCTCCGAATGGGAGAGAGATTCTCCTAAAGTTAATGTCTGGTTGGGTATGATAAGATCGAAAATTTACGGACCTTTTTTCTTTGCAGAAGCTATGGTAACAGGGCCAATTTATCTTGACATGCTCAGCAGTTTCTTGAACCCCAGCTTCGTTCAGATGGCATTCTCGACACGGTTGTCTTTCAACAGCTTAGACTTAAGTTTAATATATAAATATACATCTAATTATGTTACTACATTTTTATCCTAAAATACCATTATTTTAACAAAGGAGATAGGGACTTTTGGACCACCTGTGTATATATATATATAATATATATATCACAGCAGCGACTTCTACCTCACAAGGAGCCCATTGTTCCATCAACACAGCCGCGACCAAGATGACGTCACATTGCACCTCCAGTCGAGACCCCTTCGCAAGCAACCCTCACTCGGAGTGTGCCACAGTACAGCCACACTTCAGACCTTCAGTCGGTCTGGCACCTCCACCAAGGTCAGAAGCAACTTCTTGGGTGCTTGTCATTTCATTAACTACTGCGTCGTATCTGTTCATTTTTTTATCAACTTTAATCAGCAGTTGAAGCATTTTCTTAGCAAGCATTTCTTTCATTAAACATTATAACGTCATTCACTGCACGACATTAATCAAACGTTAATGTCACTTTAACGATTCTTTTGTTTTGTTTAATAAAGGAACAAACACTCAGCCATTAATTTCCTAATTGATAACATTATTTAATCTGAAAAGATCTGGTGACCTCCAGCCAAGTAATCATTAACTTAATTAAAATTATTATTATACTGATAACGTTAACAGTCTATATATATATATATACAGGGTGTCCGTAAAAGGTCTTCACTATTTTAATTTTTTATTTTTCAAAGCACGTTATTAAAGATACAGTTACGAAACGTAAACTATCCGAAAGATCAAGTCCAGAAGCTTAGATTTATTAATTTAAATTAAAGAATTTCAATATGAGCACCGCGAGTGGCTCGAGCAATATCAAACTGATATTCAACCTCCTGACCACACTCTTCTGAGAATATCTTGGTCAATCTTTGCAAAAACCTCTGTGATCCGTGTCTTCAGGTTTTGTAATGTCGTCGGCAATGGAGGGACGTGGACATTGTCCTTAACAAACCCCCCGAGGAAGAAATCCATGGGTGTAAGCAGAGATGGCAGTATCTTAAGATACGAGATACGTATCTAAGATACATTTTTTTCTTAGTATCTTGGGCAGTATCTTAGATACATTTTTTCAAGTATCTTAATATTAAGATACATTTCTTACGATACATTTTCCACATAGGCCTACATTATTTTTTTATGATTATTTCTGACGTCTTTATAGATGAAGCCGTACTATATCTCGACCCTTTTTATGCTAACTAATGGGCCTAACTAATACATTACAAATTACACCAGTCAAGTCAGTCAAGATATCATTAGTTATAAACTAGCTTAGCCTGTACAAGTTATGTAGCCTTGCACACAATAAATGATGTTAAAAATAGGCCCTATTATTTTCACTACACATTTGCTAGAATTATAGTTTTTAAAAATTATTAATATGGTACATTCATTATGTACATAAATATGGGGTACTTTGCATTATCCTCCCAACACTAATTTTTTTTATAATGGAAGGAAAATAAAGTACGTTAGCAAAACACGGATTATATGTAGAATTCGACCCCAGGTAACCCTAATGGAGAATACAGACCCCAACTTTCCCCTAATGTAGAATCCAGACCCCAACTTTCCCCTAATGTATAGATTATAGAAGCCAGACCCCAAACGAATCGTATAAGGACATCAATAAACAATTTAAAGGTTCATAGAAAATTTTATTATTATTATCACAAATAAAAACCATTAAAATCACACAATTGTAAATCTTGGATCAAATGTAGAATTCGGACCCCAGCCTTCTTTAGTTAGCTTTATAAGGCTAAACAACGAAAATATCACAACCTAACCTAACCAATCGTTAGGTTAACTGTACGCCCTTGACGATTGGTTAGGTTAGGTCATGATATTTTCGTTAGTTAGCCTTATAAAGCTAACTAAAGAAGGCTGGGGTCCGAAATTCTACATTTGATCCAATCTTATTAAGTGAAAGTTTAATTAAAAGGATATTGTAAAAAAATGGTATCACAAAATTGGAAAAACGTATTGTTTATGTCTCTTTCATGCCACATAAATTAAAGCGTAGCTTAAACATGGCCTCAGATGTTAAGGCAATGTAGAAACTCAAATAGTTAAAGAGTAGCTTAAACAAGCCAAATGGAGAATACAGACCCAACCTTCGCTAATGTAGAATTCGGACCCCAACCTTGGTAGGGTCCGAATTCTACATATGATCCCAAAACACTTGCGGCGGGCTGTTTTTAACCTAACCTAACCTAATCCCACACACTAATTTTTTTTATAATGGAAGGAAAATAAAGTACCTAACCAAAACCAAACCAACATTATATAAAAAAATTAATGTTGGGAGGATAATGCAAAAGAACCAAATATGGTATATATATATATATATATATATATATATAGTAAGGGATTTATAGGACTCGGGTGAAGAAAAATATTGTTCTCAAAGTATCTTGTATCTTATATCTTAAAAATGTATCTTGTATCTGTATCTTTAAGATACATTTTTTAATGTATCTTGTATCTGTGTATCTTAGATATATTTTATAAAGTATCTTGTATCTTAGATACATTTCTAAGTATCTTTGCCCATCTCTGGGTGTAAGGTCTGGTGATCTCGGGGGCCATTCCATAGGGCCTCCACGCCCAACCCATCGATTTAGAAGACGTCTATCCAGATACGACCGTACCTCGTTATGGAAGTGTGGTGGGGCTCCGTCTTGTTGGTAAATCAGATCTGAAATATCCTCCATCAGCTGCGGCATTAACCACTCCTGTAGCGTGTCAAGATAGAATTCCTGTCACTGTGGGTTCTGCAAAGAAGAACGACTCATAAAGTTTTTCTTCCGACAATGTCGCTAAAACATTAACTTTGGGGCTCTCTTCATGTTTGAATGACGCATGGGGTTTTTCACTCCTCCAGATCATCAGATTATGCCGATTCATTCGTCCCGACAGATGAAATGTCGTTTCGTCACTGAAGATCAACCTGCCATAATGGTGTCATCATCAGCCACTTTTTCGAGGATCTCTGAACAAAACTCATATCGTTTCACTTTGTCTGTCGGCTGTAGAGTTGCACAATCTGTAACCGATATGCACGGCGATGAAGACGCTTTACGAAGAAAACCTGCCAAACAGTTGTTTTGGGAATATTAAGTTGCCTACTAGCACACCGCACCGATTTCTGCGGACTGCACAAAAATGCTTGTCGGATGCAAAAAAAAAAACTTTTTTACGTGGAGGTCAAATATGATAACAAAAACCCACTCTAATAGACAGAGTTTATTTCCACAACAGTTTCGATGCCCACTGGCATCCTCTTCGGGTGGATACAGAAAAACGAATAAAAAACGAATTCGTTTTTCTGTATCCACCCGAAGAGGATGCCACTGGGCATCGAAACTGTTGTGGAAATAAACTCTGTCTATTAGAGTGGGTTTTTATTATCATGCTTGTCGGATGTTTCAACAGGTGCTCCACTCACAGAAGGTCTGCCGGGACTTTTTCCTGTGCAGAGACATCCAACGTTCACAAAACGATTGTACCAGAGAAGAACCGAAGGTTTACTTAGTGGTTTCTTCCTGTACCTCTGCCGGAACCATCGCGTCGTCGTTGTACTGTCACAGCAGATTTTGTTTCATGAAAAGCCAACACACAAAACGCCTTCTCTGGTCGAGAGGCCATTATGCGATACTAACAAATGAAGCTTCCACCAGGCGGCAACATTGAAGACTTCGGCCACCTAGTGGTCACATTGAAAACTTCGGCCACCTAGCGGCCAGAATGAAAAAGAAAACAAATGAAAAATTAAAAGCGCTCTGAAAAATATATGATTAAAATAGTAAAGACCTTTTTTTACGGACACCCTATATAATAAAAGGACGTGTGTGTGTGTGTGTGTGTGTGTTCCAGCCATAATTCCAAAATGAAAGCAGTTACAAACATGAAACTTCACACACATGTTGATTATGTCCCCAGGTTGTGCACCTGGGTGTTAATAAATTAAATAATTAAAATTACTGGCCCCGAAGGCCCCAGCACCGCGATAAAACTACATAAAAGAACGCAGCCGTGAAAATATTGAGCTTCACATTGTGTCAAGATTTGTGAATCTTAAGATTTTCATGACTATAGTTTTACTGACCAAATAATTGAACCCCCAATTACTGTCGGTTCAATTATTTGGTCAATAAAACTATAGAAAAGAACGCAGTCATGAAAATCTTGAGCGTCACATTGCCGCCCGTAATAATCTATACTATAATAAGAGAGCTGTCCGTCCGTCCATCCATCCGTCCGTCCGTCCGTCACACTTTCAGAAATTGAACCCCCAATTACTGTCGGTTCAATTATTTGGTCAATAAAACTATAGAAAAGAACGCAGTCATGAAAATCTTGAGCGTCACATTGCCGCCCGTAATAATCTATACTATAATAAGAGAGCTGTCCGTCCGTCCATCCATCCGTCCGTCCGTCTGTCACACTTTCAGAAATTGTGAGAAAAAATTCAGAAATTGTATTACGGGCGGAAATGTGAAGCTCAAGATTTTCATGACTGTGTTCTTTTCTGTAGTTTAGCCTGTCTGTTTGTGTTTGTGAAATTTATCCCGGGCAGTAATGGGGGAAGGGTGGGGGTGGGGGTAATGGGGAGGGTGGGGGTAATGGGGAGGGGGTTAGCCCCCAAGTTGCATGAATGGGGGTGAGGAGGTTTTGGGAGATACCAGATTCAGAAATGTTGACACAATGTGAAGCTCAAAATTTTCACGGCTGCGTTTTTTGTGTAGTTTAGCCTGTCTAACCGTCAGCGAAGCGACGCGACGGGAACTGTACTAGTAATGTATAATAATAAAATATGGAAAACTGATGTGTGGGTAGTTGGGAGGTAACGAAAATGTTCACTGAGTAGGTAGGTAGTTAATCTAACAATTATTAAATTTCTTTTATGTCAGTAACTGGGTGAATGAAACCAATTGGTTGCTCACCAGAGTTATTCTCCACACTAGTATTTACATACTGTGTGACAAGAGCGTGCTCGGTAATAGATATACATTACCGATCAACCAACCGAAAAAAAAAGCCCCGAAAAAAGGAAGACAAGGGAGAACGAAAACGAGGAACGGGGCGATAAGACGGAACGAGAGGAGGGAGAAGAACAGGCAACGAAAAAAAGATCCCCACCAGCAAGTACGCTCTTAACAATTAAACAAGACAGGAAAAGGGACTCTCTAATAACTAGCAGTAAGTGACTAATTGTGTTTTAAACCCAGTCTAAAGTAAACTCATTAAATTAAGCTCGGTCAGACAAATTAGGCCTACATTGTGGCCTAAGACCTAGTATCAACTCATAGCTTAACAAAGGTGAAGGTAGATTGCCCTAACCTAATTTGGTGAGGAATCCTACTGTGGACCTCAATTTATCTGCCCGCTCTAGACCATTTCCGGAATCTCTAGGCTGACCCCTACAGGCTAGACTTAATCTACTCTATAGTTAGACTGGAGATATAAGGGTGGGTTAATTGTGGACCAATTCATACAGAGCATTTTTCACAAAAAGGACGCAGTTACAAACATGAAACTTCACACACACATATTGATTAGGTCCCGAGGTTGTGCACCTGGGTGTTAATAAATTAAATAATTAATTTTAAAAACTTAAATGACGTCATCACGATCATTACGTCTATATAATTTTTATATATCCCTCTCATAATTGTAAGGTTAGTGAAAAACTGTCATTTATTTCACAGCCAACTTTTGGGGCTCTTGTGGCATCACTTTTGGATGCCGGCAGCGTCCTTTCTACTCTTTTGTTGAATATAGCACTGATAGGGCGTGGTCTTACAATTGAGTTTGGTAGTCTAGATACAGGATTGCTGCACCATGCAATGGTGCAGGTTGTGTTGTTGTTGTTTCAAGTTTTAGGAAGACGGCCACAAATAGTGCCACGTTTTTTTTTATTTATGCTAACAGAAGCCTAAAGTAGGCCGGCGTCGAGTCGACAATCCTGAGGTAGGACCGAATAGGACCCCAAAGTCCTTAAAGTCTGTTTTAGTCTAGCTTAACTCAGAGCTTGGCGGTTCAAGGCTCAGCTGGGATTCCGAACCCAGCCAAAGAGACAAAATAACAATTACATTTACTGACGAAAGGGAACTGCGAAAAATGCTCTGTATGAATTGGTCCACAATTAACCCACCCCTTATATCTCCAGTCTATACTATAGAGTAGATCAAGTCTAGCCTAGAGGGGTCAGCCTAGAGATTCCGGAAATGGTCCAGAGCGGGCAGATAAATTGAGGTCCACAGTAGGATTCCTCACAAGAATTAGGTTAGGGCAATCTACCTTCACCTTTGTTAAGCTATGAGTTGATGCTGGGTCTTAGGCCACAATGTAGGCCTAACTTGTCTGACCCAGCTTAATTTAATGATTAACTTTGGTGTAAAAACTCAATTAGTCACTTACTTTTGTTATCGGAGTCTCCCTTCTCCGGTTATGTTTTCGAGAGCGCACTTTGCTGGTACGTCCTCTCGCCCCGTTCTTCGTTTTCGTTCTCCCTTTGTTCTCCTCTTCGCGGGGCTTCTGTACCAGCGTTGTCTTGGTTTATTCCTCGGTTGGTTGAGCGGTAATGTATCTCCATTACCGAGCACGCTCCTCCCACACAGTATATAAATACTAGTGTGGAGAATAACTCTGGTGAGCAACCAATTGGTTTCATCCACCCAGTTATTGACATAAAAGGAATTTAATGATTGTTAGATTAACTACCTACCTACTCAGTGAACCATTTTCGTTACCTCCCAACTACCCACTCATCAGTTTTCCATATACTGGGGGCCCCGGGAGATAAAAATTTTGGTGTCATTGTCACCAATTTTTGTCTGAGTGTAGACTAGCTAACTATTTAACTGTAAATGCCTGTTAATCTGATTAACAGTGCCTATCCTCACCTTCTCATGGAGAAGGTGTAGCATTTAATTAGAAGAGAAAATATACATCCATAGGATGAAACTGTCTATGGTCTTTACCATAAGAAAAGAAAAAATGAAAGTTAGAAGATAAAATTACAATTCCCCAGCATCTATTTTTTGTTGTAAAAATAGTCGCGCTTTAATGCTGTTTGTCGCTGAGGTCTTGTGTCTGTCAATGTTGTAGTAGGATGCGTTACCACTCCTACTGTCAAAGGAATAGTTACTGGAAGTTCAGTGTCTCCAGTTGTTACTGTCAGTGGAGAAGGTTCTCCAAAGTCCATTGTTTTGGGTCCAGACTCTAAAGGGTACAAAAGAGAAATGTCTCTTGTTGTGTCACCCGTTGAAGTCCTTAATTTGACCACTCTTGTTACCCCGTCTGCCCCTGGTCTGAGTTCTGAAACTCTAGCCAGAGCCAGCCAGTATTGTCTTGGAGTACTGTCATGTATGAGAACAAGGTCCCCTACCTTAATTGTGTCAGACCAATCCTTCTTAGTCATTTGTTTATGTCTCTCCCTTAGACCCATCAAGTACTCAGTTTTCCACTGTTTAATGAAATGAGCTTTAACTCTAGTTAAATGTTGTAACTTAGTCTGGAGCTCATCATGTCGTTGAGTCCAGTTTGGGTCTTCTGAAGAGTCTATATTGTAGTCCGGCAGGAGACTAACTTGTTCTCCCCGAATCAAATGATTTGGAGTTAATGGTTCTGGGTCATTAATGTTGTCACTCACATAAGTGAGTGGTCTATTGTTAATGATGTTCTCAATCTCAGCCAGGAGAGTGAGTAACCCAAATAAGTGTATCTGTTTTTTGCCAATTGCTTTCTTCAAGCAATTCTTTACTGTTTGTATATTCCTCTCCCAGATAGAACCATACCAAGGAGAGGCAACCGGAATATACTTCCACTTTATGTTTGTATTTTGTATATATAATTGTGTGATTTCATTGCTTAACAAGTCGTGGATGACTTGTTCACCAGCTTTGAAATATGTAGCATTGTCAGTCCAAACTGTCTTGGTACTGAATGTCGTGCACAGAATCTCTTAAAGACAGCAACAAAAGATTCTGCTGTAGGTCCTCCACAACATCCAAATAAACAGCTCGTGAGGCTGCACATGTAAACAGTACAATGTACATTTTTTGTTCAGTGTCACCCACCCCTACAGTCAATGCTCCTGTATAGTCAATGCCTACAGTCTCAAAGGGTCTGTTGAGAGTAACTCTCTCCTCTGGCAAAGCAGGAGGATTTGGTTTCCTATAGGGCCTAGCATGAATACGCCTACATGTGACACACTCACTCAGGACTGTTTTAACAGTGATCCTTCCCTTGGGTATCCAATAAGTTTTTCTTAATGTAGTTAGTGTCTGTGGTACCCCCATATGATATACATCATTGTGTGTTTTCTGATTATTAATGTTGTCAAATAGCTAAATCTAGGTAAAAGGATTGGATTTTTGCTTTTGTATGACAGTTTTGATTTGTCTAATCTCCCTTTACACCTTAGAAGGCCTTCCTCATCTCTGAACAAGTTTAGATCCACAACTACTGATGGTACAGGTTCTTTTGTTTGTTTCCCATTAGTTAAGAATTCTAACTCTTTATTGTACTCTTTTTGTTGGGCTTGGCCTATCCAGTATTGGGTTGCAACTTCTGTATAATTATGATTATTTTATTTAGCTGTTTGTTAATTGTAGCTAAACAGTTGTGAGCAAACCTCAAACAGTAGGCTGTCACCCTAACAAGTTTGTTGAAATCAGAATACTTTTCATAATTAGTGATTGGTTCAACCTTTTCATTTGAAAAGATTAAATTTAATGTCAAGTTAACTTGTTCCACAGGCCATTGGTCTGTATTACAGAGCCACTTAGGTCCCATAAACCAAGTTTTGTTTGACTTCAACAACTTGTAGGATAAACCTCTGGTCAGAAAGTCTGCTGGATTCTGTTTAGTTGGAACATAGTGAAAGTTTACTTGTAGGCTTTCATTAGCGTCAGCTATTTCTTTTAGCCTATTTCTTACAAAGATATTCTTACTATTAATGCTATCATTCCGTATCCAGGCAAGACAAATCTGACTGTCAAGCCAGACGTGGATATTAGTTATGAACACATCATAGTAAGCATCCTTAAGCAATGAAATGGTTTTAATGGCTAATGTAGCAGCCAATAGTTCCAATTGAGGTATGGTTCGGGTAGGTTTGAGAGGTGCAACTTTCCCTTTTGCATAAATTAGATGACTTTCTGTAGGGCTTACAAGATACGCACAGCACCCATAAGCTTGTGTGCTTGCATCAGCAAACACATGAAGCCTCTGGGGCTTATCCCTAAACCCACAGCACCTTTGAATTTTAATGTTCTGCACTTTTGTTAAATCAGTAGCTAACTTCTTCCAAGATTTTTGATTTTCATTTGTTATTGGATCATCCCACCCAACATTTGTCCTCCAAATTTCTTGGAGGAGAATCTTTGATTTTATTGTTGAAGGCAGGAATAGACCCATAGGATCAAAAATTTTGGAAGCCTCTGATAATATTTGTCTTTTAGTATTTGCTTCCTCATCAAGTTTAAAACCTTTAGTACAGATTGAATCATGACTGTTAGAAGTTGCATCCAAATACCAGTTCATACCTAAAGTTTTAACTCTGTCTGATGGCTCAGTAAGACCATTATTATCTTTAAAATCTTTTTGTTTAAATCCTCATTATTTGAAATCCACTCTCTAAGTTCAAAGTTACCTTGTTGCATAATGTTTTGAGAGTGTTCATAGACTTCAGATAATTCAGATTTTGTTGTCGTTGAGATAATATTATTCAAAGTGTTGCTATTCTTACAGGTGTTATGTAGGACTGAGTTGAGGCACATAGTATTTGTTGGTCATGCACTGTTTTGGTTTAGGTCTAGGTTGTATTCTGATAGGTCACCCAAAGGGGCTATCCCTGATGGAGTCTGAATAGCTATACCATTACCTATCTCTACTATGCCCTTATGAATAAGATTAATATAATCTGCCCCTATTAGCATTTCAATGTTAGCTACTGTGTTGTTAGTGATATGTCTATCAGCTATTTTGTAATGTTTTTTCAAATGATTTATGGTTTGTTCTAGTTTGGGTATAACCAGTTTGTTTTGTCCTACTTTAGAAATAATAACTGCTTCAATTTCTTGAATTTACTTTCTAAATGTAGTCCAGGTCAATTGTCTTATAGCTATTTTGTCCGAGTTATCCTTAACAAAGGACGCAATATTGAGGTTTTGTTCATTCGGGTTTGGTGTCAAACCCAATTTATTAACTACATTTTTTGAAACAAATGTTTGTTGAGAACAACAGTCTATAAGACATCTCACTGGAGTGGTACTACCCTCACTATTCACTAAGTCCAAAGTAATAGTTGGTAAAAGAATCTCAGTGTTTCTTGTTACATTGTTTGAACAAGCAGAATGTCCCATGAAAGTGGCATTTTCTTGATTACCTTTGTTTGGGGGAGGTATCTTTGAGTTTGAGTACTATTATTTGGACACTTTGGTGAATCACACATTGATGAGACATGTCGTAAACTTTTACAAAACTTACACTTGAATCTTAACCTAGATTTACAGTCTTTCTTATAATGTCCCTCCAGTACACTTTTTACACAGGTTCAACTGTTCACATCTTTTAGCCCTTTGGTTAAAATCTGAATATTTGTCACACCCAGTACTACTGTGTTCATTACTTGCACAAAATTTGCAATATGGTGTGTAAGTTGAGGCAGCAGTTACATTAAAGTTCTGTAATGTAGGTGTTCGTGTTTTGTAGTTGGTCACATTTGATTCTACAGTATCAAGTTTTGTCTGTTTGGCTGTAGCTAGTTGGTCTCTGGGAACAGTCTTTGGTTTATCCATAGTCTGGGTCTTATGTGTTGGAAAATCTCTCAAGTTGTAATTAGTTAGGATATTGGGGAAGTGTTGTCTTATTTGTGCTAAATTAGGATAATTTTCTCCCGTCTTTAGAATTAAATTATCTTTAACCCTCGAAGGAAGGCACCTAAGTACTATGCTTTGTATAAGCCAAGATGAAGTTTTAATATCTATCTCATTGCTAACCAGTTGTCCTATAATAGCTTCTAATTTTGTATAAAAATTTTCCATATCACTATGGTTATCTTTTATGGGTGCAAATTCAAAAATTTGTTGAGATAATTCATATATAATCACATCTTTATTAACGTAATTACGTTTTAAAAGATCAATAGCTACTTCATATGAATCCCCTACGGCTGGTAAATAGGCTATCAGGTTATAGGCTGGGCCTTTAAGGGAACTAGTTAAGTAACTAAACTTTTCAACAGTTGAAATATAAGGTTCATTACCTATTAAATTCTCAAATTTGTCAATGAAAGATGGGAATTGTACCGTGTCCCCTTCAAATGTTGGTATTTGCAAAATGGGTAACTGAGCCCTCAATTCTTGTGACTCAGGATTTTGCATGCCACTTAAATTTTGTTGAAGGTTAGCCCTACTTTGATTAAAATCAGAATTAGGTTTTTTTGGTGTTAAGTCAGTCAACCGAGACCGTAGTTCCCTTATTTGCTGTTCAATTGAGCTTACCTGATCATCATCATCAGCGTAAAGGTCTATCAATTGTTCTTCAGCCATTTCGGATTCAACTAACTCTGAAATACTCTCATTAATGGCTATTATTTCCTTCTTTTTAATTTCTAATTTAATAATTACACACTCTATATTTTTCTTACCTGGTTGTGTAATATTGTTAAAAGTGTTCACAGCCTTTGTAACAGCTCCCAACTTTGCCCCCCTTTTCTTTTTTAACTTTTTCAATTCTGCACTGTCCATGTCTAAGTCAAAATTGTTTAACTGGGGATCGTAATGAAATAGAGGACAAGAAGAAATTACCAGAGAAGAGAGAGCACAGACAAAACAGTCAAGTTCAAATTTGGTTTAATCCCCCCCAAGTACTTGTGTGTCACTCAGGTCTAAGCTTATAAGAGAATGAGACTCCTTTAATGTAAATGTTTCCTAGTTAGGCCCTAGGTTGTAGACCTAATTAGGCTTGCTCAGGTTAGGCTTAGGCTAGACTATTTAGCCTAATTCTGCAATTTTTGTTAAGTAAGCTTAAGGTTTGTAAATTCCCCACACACGGACCACCAATGCGAAAAATGCTCTGTATGAATTGGTCCACAATTAACCCACCCCTTATATCTCCAGTCTATACTATAGAGTAGATCAAGTCTAGCCTAGAGGGGTCAGCCTAGAGATTCCGGAAATGGTCCAGAGCGGGCAGATAAATTGAGGTCCACAGTAGGATTCCTCACAAGAATTAGGTTAGGGCAATCTACCTTCACCTTTGTTAAGCTATGAGTTGATGCTGGGTCTTAGGCCACAATGTAGGCCTAACTTGTCTGACCCAGCTTAATTTAATGAGATTAACTTTGGTGTAAAAACTCAATTAGTCACTTACTTTTTGTTATCGGAGTGTCTCCCTTCTCCGGTTATGTTTTCGAGAGCGCACTTTGCTGGTACGTCCTCTCGCCCCGTTCGTCGTTTTTGTTCTCCCTTTGTTCTCCTCTTCGCGGGGCTTCTCGTACCAGCGTTGTCTTGGTTTATTCCTCGGTTGGTTGAGCGGTAATGTATCTCCACTACCGAGCACGCTCCTCCCACACAGTATATAAATACTAGTGTGGAGAATAACTCTGGTGAGCAACCAATTGGTTTCATCCACCCAGTTATTGACATAAAAGGAATTTAATGATTGTTAGATTAACTACCTACCTACTCAGTGAACCATTTTCGTTACCTCCCAACTACCCACTCATCAGTTTTCCATAGGAACATTACTACTTCTTTTCTATCCTAAACAGTCCTCCCTGTAAGCACTTCCCTTTACACTGACGAAAAAGAAAATAGGAGGGAGCAAAAAAGAAGAATGGGAAAGAGTGGCTTTCCAGATAAAATTTAGCATCCTGTTCGGAGGTTTTGACTCCCCAAAATTCCCATAACTTCATTAAAAGTAAATAAAGGCTATCATTTGGGAACTCCTAGCCGACCTAGCGCCTTCTACTACATTTACGAACAAAAATGAACATCACCAACCCTAACTTCACCTCAACCCTAGCCCTCCTTTACAGGTTTATTCGAAGGTTTTGATTCCCGAGTGTTCTCACAGTGTCAACACCCAGTGATCTATAACCAGACCCGACCACCGTCTAAAGTTGTCTTAAAACATAACCATTGTACATTTAGTAGAGTAGCCGTCCTTGACTCACAAAGTCTTCAATGCTTCATCACCTCGAGAAGTTCCATTGCTCTGACGACAGACCCGTCCAGCGCCTCCTACTATATTTACTACAGAAGGAACATGAGACTACTCTCTATACTAAACTAAATAACACCTCAATTTACCTTCCCTTTATTTCAAGTTTATGGTAATGAAATACCTACTGTATCTAACCTATGGAAAACTGATGAGTGGGTAGTTGGGAGGTAACGAAAATGGTTCACTGAGTAGGTAGGTAGTTAATCTAACAATTATTAAATTCCTTTTATGTCAATAACTGGGTGGATGAAACCAATTGGCTGCTCACCAGAGTTATTCTCCACACTAGTATATTTATACTGTGTGACAAGAGCGTGCTCGGTAATAGATATACATTACCGATCAACCAACCGAAAAAGAACCAAGACGACGCTGGAAAAAAAAGCCCCGCTAAAAGGAGAACAAAGGAGAACGAAAACGAGGAACGGGGCGACAGGACGCAACTGGAGAAGGGACGAGAACAGACACCGAAGAAAGATCCCCACCAGCAAGTACGCTCTCGACAATTATACAGGAAGGAGAAAAGAGACTCTAATAACTAGCAGTAAGTGACTAATTGTGTTTTTAACCCAGCAAGTTAAACTCATTAAATTAAGCTGGGTCAGACAACTTAGGCCTACATTGTGGCCTAAGACCCAGCATCAACTCATAGCTTAACAAAGGTAAAGGTAGATTGCCCTAACCTAGTTTGGTGAGGAATCCTACTGTGGACCTCAATTTATCTGCCCGCTCTGGACCATTTCCGGAATCTCTAGGCTGACCCCTCTAGGCTAGACTTGATCTACTCTATAGTTAGACTGGAGAAATAAGGGGTGGGTTAATTGTGGACCAATTCATACAGAGCATTTTTCACCAACCTCTTTTTAAGCATACTAACCGAAGAACTCGTTACGACCCCCGCTGGAAGGCTACACTTCAATTATTTTATACGTGAAAAAGTTTTTCGATATGTTAGTGACCCAATAGGAGAGAGATGATGTAGTATTTGAAGATATCTCCTGCAAATTCATCAGTGAACTTTGTTTTTAAATATTGTGATTGGAATAGGTGGCAACCAGACTTACAAAATTAAATGATTAAGTTATAAATTATTAATCTGAAAAGTCAGGTTCTGCTTTAAAATACGAATACGGTGGTTAAGAATTCATCCCTCGCCTCCTTCATGCGAGTTGTATAAGTATGGGGGTCATACTTCTGTAAAAATGCTCTCCTACGTAACACATAAGACGCCTTGGATTTGGGCAGCACGCCGTCAACGCTACCCTCGAAGTTTTAGCGAGTACATGTAGCAATTGAACTGTAAACGGCCTAAGAAAAGGGAAATACTAAGATTTGTTGGGAACTTGGGATGAACGTTTTGACTTCCTTGGTATGGGTGAAACGAAGCTGAAAGGGGATGGTGATGATGAACAAAAAGGAATGAAAAGTGTGAAATCGAGGTGCACAGCCACAAGGGGAAGGAAGAGGGAAGACGAGTGATACGAACATATCAAGAACTATAAAAATGTTAATGATCAGTGTTTGTAGGCTACGTTTAAATTTAAGAGAGGAAATAATAATTAGTAGCATCCTCGCCATATGATGATAGATGTGTAGAAGAAAAGGATGATTTCTGGAATATGCTAAGTGATGTGGTTGCCGGTTGGAAGCATGGGGAATATGTACGAGATTACAATGATAATTTTGGAAGGAAAATGAATGAGCAGTATGTGGAGAACAAAATTGAGAAAGTGTAATAATAATAATAATAATAATAATTACATGTAGTCATATGGAGGCAATGAATAATGATAGTCTGAAAAAAAATGTGCCATAAAAGCTATCGAAAATGGGGGAGGGAGGAGCAGTTTGAGAGTTTGTAAATGTAGACGGTGGCAGGGCCGGATTAAGACCTTTAGAGGCCCTAAGCACTTAAAAGATTTTGGTGCCCCATATATGTACAGGGTGGGCGGAAAGTAGCTCCCTATTTTGGATTGGTAAAAAAATACGTATATTATCCATTTATTTCAGAAGAAATAATATGAAAAGGTAGGCATACATGGTAGGTTTTCTCTAAAATTCAATGTGGGCTCCAACTCTTTCCACCAGCTTCTGGAGCCGCCCAGGAATGGCGTCCACTCACTTTAGTAGGAACTCCGGCGGGATGGAGGACATGACTTCCCGAATTCGGTCCTCCAGTTCTTCCAATGTCCTCGGTTTGGTGCGGTAGACTTCTTCCTTTACCCACCCCCAAAGAAAGAAGTCGCACGGTTACCGCTGAAAAACGGCAGAATCGGTTCAGTGTAACGGTGTGGTGTGGTATGACCTCAGATCAGGTTGTGGGCCCGTTCCTTCTGCGCAACACCATGAATGCTGAGCGGTACCTTGCTATGTTGCGAAACGAGGTCTGGCCGGTTGTCAGCACATGGAGAACATCGACGATCTGATATTTATGCAAGATGGCGCCCCTCCGCACTTCGCTCTTGTTGTCCGTGAGTGGCTGGATGCCCACTTCCCTGGGCGTTGGATGGGTCGTCGTGGTCCACATCAATGGCCAGCCAGGAGCCCCGACTTGACACCGTGCGACTTCTTTCTTTGGGGGTGGGTAAAGGAAGAAGTCTACCGCACCAAACCGAGGACATTGGAAGAACTGGAGGACCGAATTCGGGAAGTCATGTCCTCCATCCCGCCGGAGTTCCTGCTAAAGTCAGTGGACGCCATTCCTGGGCGGCTCCAGAAGCTGGTGGAAAGAGTTGGAGCCCACATTGAATTTCAGAGAAAACCTACCATGTATGCCTACCTTTTCATATTATTTCTTCTGAAATAAATGGATAATATACGTATTTTTTTACCAATCCAAAGTAGGGAGCTCTTTCCGCCCACCCTAACACATCTGCTTCTATACTTAGTAGAGATAAGGCATCCAGCCTGCCTTGTTGCATAGTTGTTCTGTTGGTATTTTTAATATACTTCAACTGAGAAAATGAACGCTCAGCTGAGCAATTTGTGACCATTAATGTTAAAAATATACGAAAGGCAATTTCTACATTTGGGAAGGCACACTCAATATTGTCTTCTACAATTATTTTATAAAGTTCAGCATGACTGAATCTTGTTTTTACATTTTTTTTTGCACTGAACTTATGGCACACATATGAGTGAAACTGCTGAAGCTCAGCAGAGAAATTAGTGTTCAAGTCCTCTGGGTAAGCATCAATCATCTTTTTACAACCCTAAGAATACCTTTCAATTTCAGTAGATGATGAAGTGGTGACATTTTGTGGCACATCACTTAGAAAAGAAAATCTCTCTGCTATTTCTTTGTATATCTCCCCTCTTTTCTCATCTCAGTTTCAAGTTTGTCAACAATTGTGTAAAAGGTGGTGATAAGAAATTTATCTCTGGCATTCAGATATACTTCTGGTGCATCTCCGTCATTGGGTACCTTCTTTCTGATACGTTTGCGAGTTTGAGCTGCCTTGTAATCAACATCTGGTAGCATTTCCTTTGTAGCTGCTTCATATCTTTCAAATTCATCTCGTGAAGTGCACAGTTGGTCAGCTAATGATCCATACAGATCTGCACATGTTTTTAAGTTCACATCCTTATTCTGTAGAACTTTGCTTACTCTATGAAAATTTTGCAAAATCTCATCCCAAAAATTCAACATAAAAACAAATTCTAGCTCTTGCATCTTATTTGCAATATTATTTGCTTCTCTTCTAGTGTCTCCCTTTTGTGACTGGTCTTCAGCTATACATTCTAACGCTTCTAAAATTTTAAGGAAAGATTTCAAAATTGCTGCTGTTGCCATAGCATGTGCCTCCCATCTGGTATCAGAGAGGGATTTTAAGACACTTTCATTTCCAATACAACCTTTAAGAATTTCCCACCTGCTGGTTGAGGCTAAAAAAAAGGTATAGAGCAACTGCACTGTAGAGAAGAAATTAACCGCCTCTTGACAGCAGTTAACAGCACTTCGGCCTACCAGATTTAGTGAATGGGCTGCACAGGGCACATATATAGCAAACTTGTTTGTTTCTAAAAATTTTTGCTGCATCCCCTTATAACGCCCAGACATGTTGGCAGCGTTGTCGTAAGATTGACCCCTACATTTTGAAAAGTTTAGCTTACAAACTTCACGTAAGTACTGCAACACCTGATTTGCCATTTCCTCACCAGTATGGCTTTTCATTTTCAGAAAGGTTAAAAAGCGTTCAATAGGCTGTCCATCTTTTAAGTACCTAAGTACAACACTTAACTGATCGATATGTGATAGATCTGGTGTTGAATCAACTGACAAACTAAAATAACCAGAAGATTTTACTTCGTCAACAATGAGTGCGTGGACCTTTTGAGCCATTAGTTGAATGAGTTCCTCACAGGTGGTTTTGGACAGGTAAGAAGGATTTCCTTTGCCAGAATTTCCATATTTCAAAATGTGACCTGCTAAAAATGGATCAAACCGGCTTATGAGCTCAAGCAGCCCTAAAAATTCCCATTCTGCAATGATCCAAATCTTTCTTCTGTTCCTCGAAAAGACAAGCCACGTTCAGCTAACGTACAAATAACAGCTATGACACGCCTCAAGACATGTTCCCAGTAATCACACTCTTCCTGAATTTGTTTTCCAACTGTTGTCCCAACCCATTGGCTTTTGTCCCAACGAAAAGTTTTTGTGAACAGTATCTTGCTGGTTTGCCACTACTGAAATGCCGGTAAGACTTGTCAAATGGCCCATTGTGGTGTTGACAGTCACTGGGTCCACAAGCAATCCAATAAGCCCATCATCAGCAGAGAAATCAAACCACAACCCTGGATCTTTTGCTATATTTACTTCATCTTCTGCAGACTGATTCATTTCACCACCATCACCATGGTCCACTAAACTTTCATTTTCAGCAATTATTTCAACCCCAGAATGTCTTGTAAAGCAACTTGAATCAACATTTGCAGTAGAGGTATCAAGAGAATTTACAGGCAAAGTGAGATCAGTAGTGAGACATGTGGTAGATGAACCTGCTTGTGACACCTCGGTGATTCCAACGTCATCATATTTTGATTTTGAAGTGATCAAAGTGGTATTTGTGTCCACTTCTGATGACGGAGATTGGTTTTGATTCAGAATCGGTATATCATGTTGACGTTGTGGTCGTGGAACTTGTGTGAAGAAATCAGTCAGCTTTGCAGTCTTGGACTCTAAATCCAAAGTCTTCTCTTGTTTCTCTTTTGATAGTTTTCGCTTTTGTGCACCACTTAACTGAACACGTTTCATCTTGGTTCTTGGGGTCTGTAAAATACAGAAATAAAAAGAATATTTTATTTGTATATTATGTGGCAATCAACACAGTTACACATATCACAATCTTGGCTTTGTTCTTTTATTCTCAGAAAGACAAAATGGGAACCGTACACAACCAAAGTGGCAATTTAAATATAAGTGGCAATTAAATATAACTCAACCGAAATATCAACTCGAAATGTTGAATACAAATCAAATCGAAAGGAAGAAAAGAAGGAACCGAAGGAACCGAAAGAAGGAACCGAAACCTATAAAATAAAAATACTTAACATTAGAATTAATAATACGCAATCTATAAAAATATCAATATTAACATTTCACTATTAACGAGCCACATTTTATATTTACATTTATTTATTTATTTAAAAACACAATATTTAATTATAGGAAATATGAACATTTGCTTAGGGCCTAAATTGTCCTAACTACGTTTGATGTTATATATACATTACAAATTATTCACTCTGGTTATTACAATCTAAATTCTTTTATACTGTTATGACAATAGATAAATAAATTATAAAATAAAGATACGTGTATGATAAAATATTGTTATATATACAAATAAAGTACACTTCATAGACTTACCCTAGAGAAGAAGAGAGAGCAACAGATAAACTTCTTCAACGCTAATTAACTTAGGTCAGTATATCTTATTATTATAATGGCCGTGATAAACATCACTTGATACAACAGCAATATAGAGAGTTTATAGTTTCTTTTATTTTAATATTAATTTATATTACAATTCTATAAACCTAAATCTTTCTGTAAAATAATACCAAATGATTATGTAAAATATATATTTAATATTATATGCACAAATCACACGTTCAGAATAACTTCCTATAGCACACGAAAATATTTAATCTATATGTATTTTTAATATGGCGCTCAAAGATTTGATATAAACAAAATAATAACGCAAAGCGTAAAGTGTGTGATTACAACGAAATATATTTATTCTCTCAAAAGGGTTGTTGTTCACTACAAATTCAAACAATGAAAATAAATAAATACTATATATGAATATATATAATTCAGTTTTCAACAGCTTATAGGCTATAACCAGCCTATAAGCCGCGATTATAATAGTATAATAAATCCATGGTAAATCCGACAATGGAAAATTTCTGTGGTGCCCCCCTTCCCTTGATGCCCTAAGCACGGGCTTATTTTGCTTAATGGTTAATCCGGCCCTGGACGTGGTCTCACTTGATGCACAATTCCTCAAAATCAGATACTATAAATTGTAATAGTAATTTTTTTGGAAAAAGTACAAACTATCATTGTTTATATATATTGGAAAAATATCAATACAATTATTTCAGGAATGATGTCACATTTGAATTTTAATTAGAATTTCGTCTCAATGATCCAAACTTTTATTCTAACCCGAGTGGTCAATCAGTCGATCGCGACCGACTAACCCAGTGGTTTTCAAACTATGTTCCGCGGAACCCTGAAGTTCCACGAGAGGTCTTCAGGGGTTCCGCAAAAATATTTGGTCGTGGCGGAAATTTCAGTTTTCGAGTTTCCTAAGTTTTGAATGAAATTTTTAATCTTTCAAATCATTTATCTTATATGATTGATCGCTACCTTAAAACTAACCAAACCTGACCGCCTCGTTTATCTAGTTGTATTTACCCATGAAAAAAGGCAGAATATAAAGTATTAACTATGGTTCCAACCTATACTGAGGTGGTTGGTCTTATTTTACAAACCAATAGACTTTATTAGAATTGCAGGTAAAAATAAGGCTATTTTATAGTAGGGTTCCGCGATATGGGTTGAAATTTTAAGAGTTCTTTGGTCTGAAAAGTTTGAAACCCAATGGACTAGCCCAAAGATGGCCAACTGGCAGTCCGTGAGATAGCCTTTCCCAGTCTCCAGCTTCAGAATATTTGTGGAAATATTCTTAAAATAAATAAAATACAAATGTAAATTACCATAAAATGGTATAAGGAAAGCAACATTTAAGCCTCTTCCCATTAGTGGCGAAATAACTATCATATACTATCATTTGTTTCACTTTTAAAGAGTATATATTTTCGTAGTAGTTGTTATTTTGAACAAATTTTTTCACAATATTTCACGATAGAGGACCACCGTCGGACTACTGACTGTGTGGGTGAAAGAACAGCCCTCATGCTTGAACTAATCGATCACCAAAATGTTTCAGTCTATCGGAAGGAAGAAATGGAACTTTTTTTTTTTTTTTTTAAATCGCAATAAACTATACAAAATAATCTTAAAAATAAAAAATGTTAACACGGTTATAAAGGAAATTTGGTAAAATTTTTAAGTACGTTCCCATGTGCTACGGACCTTCGTTCGTACACACACATATAGTAATGACGTGGGACATGGGACAAGATTGCAATTGTAAGGTATGCGTAACATTTTTTTATATTATTTATTATTCGTGTTCGTTATTAACAAAAATCGTAACAATAACATTGTTTAGAGTAAAACAAACTTAGTGTGTCTTAAAATTGCCTATCCTAACTACTATAACAAAAAGATAAAGTATGCAATTTATGAAGTTCTGAAACTTCACTACTATGACTCAAAACCTAATTGTACAATTTGTGAAGCTCTGAAACTTCACAAATTGAAGCCTCATGTTCCATCTTTCCTTTCACGGAAGTTTAAGTATATCGACGAATCCATTTCCCTAGGTGATACAATCATTAAAATATTTCAGTGAAGAAACGGAAGTACTGCGAAAATTAGAAAAAAAATTATAGCTTAGTATTGGGGCAAAGAGCAAGACGAATTTGTTGCCAGATTAAAAAAGTTGATAAGTCATCCAGTGTTAACCTTGGTTTTGCTTCCGCCCGAACTGTTCATTCTGACGAAGGTCAAGCTTGCCACTCCATCTTAGACCTACAGTTTAACGTGGAATCCGAGCCACCCCCACCAGTAGCCCAGCGTCTTAACCACTAGGCTGCCCAGGGTACTCATTTATCTACCACCAATTTCTGTGTGTGGAAGGATGAACAGCTAGCTGGGTTAACATATAATGCTCACAAAAAAAAAAAAGCCAATG
This sequence comes from Bathynomus jamesi, assembly GCA_023014485.1. Lineage (NCBI taxonomy): Eukaryota > Metazoa > Arthropoda > Malacostraca > Isopoda > Cirolanidae > Bathynomus > Bathynomus jamesi. The sequence continues at coordinate 234,970 of JAJOZX010005467.1, read as the reverse complement.
TGATGCCTTCCGAAATGGATTGGGTGCAGTATTGATGCAGTGGCTTACACGTGGAGCTTTAACGCTGTCGAAAGTTAATTACGCACAAACAGAAAAAGAACTTTTTATGATTGTGACTGCGAGGAAGAAAGTTCATCAATAGTTATTGGTCAAACCTTTACAGTACATACATATCATAAGCCACTCGAATCAATATTGAAAATAACCTCTGGCTGAGGCGCCAGAGAGACTATAGAGAATCGTTCTAACATTGAATAATAATTGTCAGTTTAAAGTCATATATAAGAAGAGTGCGCTAATGTTTATTGCTGATATATTAAGTAGACTGCATAGATGGTCAACTGGCGGCCAGTGTTACTTAGTATTTCTGACTTTTAAAATATACCGGGTGTACATAAAGTCAGGATCTATTTTGTGAAGGAAGCACTTGGAAATTATATGGAATTCAATCATAAAATGATAAAGTGGTAACATTTATTAAATAATTAAGAGTAGGATTCGACGTGACGCCCATCAGTATCCCTGCACAGCTCAAATCGTTCCGCAGCATTTTTAAACACATTCTGGAGCATTTGCGGGGTTATGTTATCTGCAGCAGTTCGTATATGTGTACGTAAGTTTTCAAGACTCGTAATCTTCGTCTGAAAGACGTGCGATTTGATAAAGCCCCATGCAAAGAAATCTAAAGGCGTTAAATCTGGTGATCTCGCTGGCCAAGGTCTGTTGCTTCCGTGTCCGATCCAGCGATTTGGAAAACGTCCATTTAGATAATCCTGAACAATTTTGGCATAGTGACAAGGAGCACCATCATGTTGATAGACGACGGGGATAGGATTGTTAGTACCGTCGTCTATCAACATGATGGTGCTCCTTGTCACTATGCCAAAATTGTTCAGGATTATCTAAATGGACGTTTTCCAAATCGCTGGATCGGACGCGGAAGCAACAGACCTTGGCCAGCGAGATCACCAGATTTAACCCCTTTAGATTTCTTTGCATGGGGCTTTATCAAATCGCACGTCTATCAGACGAAGATTACGAGTCTTGAAAACTTACGTACACGTATACGAACTGCTGCAGATAACATAACCCCGCAAATGCTCCAGAATGTGTTTAGAAATGCTGCGGAACGATTTGAGCTGTGCAGGGATACTGATGGGCGTCACGTCGAATTCTACTCTTAATTATTTAATAAATGTTACCACTTTATCATTTTATGATTGAATTCCATATAATTTCCAAGTGCTTCACAAAAATAGATCCTGACTTTATGTACACCCTGTATATATATATATATATATATATATATATATATATATATATATATATATATATAATAATATATATGAACAGAAGGATCAACACAACGGCAAACATTTTCATTTATTTGTACTTCAGACGTTTCGACAAATCTTTTGTCATCATCAGTGAATTAAGTCTTAAAACCTTAAAACAAAAGTAAAAAGTGAAAATTACATCAATACAATATAAAACCATTAAAATTATGCGAAAAATGCTCTGTATGAATTGGTCCACAATTAACCCACCCCTTATATCTCCAGTCTAACTATAGAGTAGATCAAGTCTAGCCTAGAGGGGTCAGCCTAGAGATTCCGGAAATGGTCCAGAGCGGGCAGATAAATTGAGGTCCACAGTAGGATTCCTCACAAGAATTAGGTTAGGGCAATCTACCTTCACCTTTGTTAAGCTATGAGTTGATGCTGGTCTTAGGCCACAATGTAGGCCTAACTTGTCTGACCCAGCTTAATTTAATGAGATTAACTTTGGTGTAAAAACTCAATTAGTCACTTACTTTTTGTTATCGGAGTGTCTCCCTTCTCCGGTTATGTTTTCGAGAGCGCACTTTGCTGGTACGTCCTCTCGCCCCGTTCTTCGTTTTCCCTTTTCGCGGGGCTTCTTGTACCAGCGTTGTCTTGGTTTATTCCTCGGTTGGTTGAGCGGTAATGTATCTCCATTACCGAGCACGCTCCTCCCACACAGTATATAAATACTAGTGTGGAGAATAACTCTGGTGAGCAACCAATTGGTTTCATCCACCCAGTTATTTGACATAAAAGGAATTAATAATTGTTAGATTAACTACCTACCTACTCAGTGAACCATTTTCGTTACCTCCCAACTACCCACTCATCAGTTTTCCATATACTGGGGGCCCCGGGAGATAAAAATTTTGGTGTCATTGTCACCAATTTTTTGTCTGAGTGTAGACTAGCTAACTATTTAACTGTAAATGCCTGTTAATCTGATTAACAGTGCCTATCCTCACCTTCTCATGGAGAAGGTGTAGCATTTAATTAGAAGAGAAAATATACATCCATAGGATGAAACTGTCTATGGTCTTTACCATAAGAAAAGAAAAATGAAAGTTAGAAGATAAAATTACAATTCCCCAGCATCTATTTTTTGTTGTAAAAATAGTCGCGCCTTTAATGCTGTTTGTCGCTGAGGTCTTGTGTCTGTCAATGTTGTAGTAGGATGCGTTACCACTCCTACTGTCAAAGGAATAGTTACTGGAAGTTCAGTGTCTCCAGTTGTTACTGTCAGTGGAGAAGGTTCTCCAAAGTCCATTGTTTTGGTCCAGACTCTAAAGGGTACAAAAGAGAAATGTCTCTTGTTGTGTCACCCGTTGAAGTCCTTAATTTGACCACTCTTGTTACCCCGTCTGCCCCTGGTCTGAGTTCTGAAACTCTAGCCAGAGGCCAGTATTGTCTTGGAGTACTGTCATGTATGAGAACAAGGTCCCCTACCTTAATTGTGTCAGACCAATCCTTCTTAGTCATTTGTTTATGTCTCTCCCTTAGACCCATCAAGTACTCAGTTTTCCACTGTTTAATGAAATGAGCTTTAACTCTAGTTAAATGTTGTAACTTAGTCTGGAGCTCATCATGTCGTTGAGTCCAGTTTGGGTCTTCTGAAGAGTCTATATTGTAGTCCGGCAGGAGACTAACTTGTTCTCCCCGAATCAAATGATTTGGAGTTAATGGTTCTGGTCATTAATGTTGTCACTCACATAAGTGAGTGGTCTATTGTTAATGATGTTCTCAATCTCAGCCAGGAGAGTGAGTAACCCAAATAAGTGTATCTGTTTTTTGCCAATTGCTTTCTTCAAGCAATTCTTTACTGTTTGTATATTCCTCTCCCAGATAGAACCATACCAAGGAGAGGCAACCGGAATATACTTCCACTTTATGTTTGATTTTGTATATATAATTGTGTGATTTCATTGCTTAACAAGTCGTGGATGACTTGTTCACCAGCTTTGAAATATGTAGCATTGTCAGTCCAAACTGTCTTGGTACTGAATGTCGTGCACAGAATCTCTTAAAGACAGCAACAAAAGATTCTGCTGTAAGGTCCTCCACAACATCCAAATAAACAGCTCGTGAGGCAGCACATGTAAACAGTACAATGTACATTTTTTGTTCAGTGTCACCCACCCCTACAGTCAATGCTCCTGTATAGTCAATGCCTACAGTCTCAAAGGGTCTGTTGAGAGTAACTCTCTCTCTGGCAAAGCAGGAGGATTTGGTTTCCTATAGGGCCTAGCATGAATACGCCTACATGTGACACACTCACTCAGGACTGTTTTAACAGTGATCCTTCCCTTGGGTATCCAATAAGTTTTTCTTAATGTAGTTAGTGTCTGTGGTACCCCCATATGATATACATCATTGTGTGTTTTTCTGATGATTAATGTTGTCAAATAGCTAAATCTAGGTAAAAGGATTGGATTTTTGCTTTTGTATGACAGTTTTGATTTGTCTAATCTCCCTTTACACCTTAGAAGGCCTTCCTCATCTCTGAACAAGTTTAGATCCACAACTACTGATGGTACAGGTTCTTTTGTTTGTTTCCCATTAGTTAAGAATTCTAACTCTTTATTGTACTCTTTTTGTTGGCTTGGCCTATCCAGTATTGGGCAACTTCTGTATAATTATGATTGTTTTTATTTAGCTGTTTGTTAATTGTAGCTAAACAGTTGTGAGCAAACCTCAAACAGTAGGCTGTCACCCTGACAAGTTTGTTGAAATCAGAATACTTCATAATTAGTGATTGGTTCAACCTTTTCATTTGAAAAGATTAAATTTAATGTCAAGTTAACTTGTTCCACAGGCCATTGGTCTGTATCAGAGCCACTTAGGTCCCATAAACCAAGTTTTGTTTGACTTCAACAACTTGTAGGATAAACCTCTGGTCAGAAAGTCTGCTGGATTCTGTTTAGTTGGAACATAGTGAAAGTTTACTTGTAGGCTTTCATTAGCGTCAGCTATTTCTTTAGCCTATTTCTTACAAAGATATTCTTACTATTAATGCTATCATTCCGTATCCAGGCAAGACAAATCTGACTGTCAAGCCAGACGTGGATATTAGTTATGAAACACAAACAAAAAAACAAAAAAAAAAAAAAAAAGCATCCTTAAGCAAATGAAATGGTTTTAATGGCTAATGTAGCAGCCAATAGTTCCAATTGAGGTATGGTTCGGGTAGGTTTGAGAGGTGCAACTTTCCCTTTTGCATAAATTAGATGACTTTCTGTAGGGCTTACAAGATACGCACAGCACCCATAAGCTTGTGTGCTTGCATCAGCAAACACATGAAGCCTCTGGGGCTTATCCCTAAACCCACAGCACCTTTGAATTTTAATGTTCTGCACTTTTGTTAAATCAGTAGCTAACTTCTTCCAAGATTTTTGATTTTCATTTGTTATTGGATCATCCCACCCAACATTTGTCCTCCAAATTTCTTGGAGGAGAATCTTTGATTTTATTGTTGAAGGCAGGAATAGACCCATAGGATCAAAAATTTTGGAAGCCTCTGATAATATTTGTCTTTTAGTATTTGCTTCCTCATCAAGTTTAAAACCTTTAGTACAGATTGAATCATGACTGTTAGAAGTTGCATCCAAATACCAGTTCATACCTAAAGTTTTAACTCTGTCTGATGGCTCAGTAAGACCATTATTATCCTTTTAAAATCTTTTTGTTTAAATCCTCATTTTGAATCCATCTCTAAGTTCAAAGTTACCTTTTGCATAATGTTTTGAGAGTGTTCATAGACTTCAGATAATTCAGATTTTGTTGTCGTGAGCCTATTAGATTGTCTACGTAAATGTTCCTTAAGGAAGTTCAATGTTAGAGTTTTAAACTGGTTTAAATGATGTTTAATGTCAATGCTAATAGGCTAGGTGAGCAATTGGCTCCAAACAACAACATTAAATCTATAGTTATGCCCTTATTCAAATCAAATGGATCCTTGAACCATAAGAACCTAAAGTTGGTTCTTATCATATTCATTTTTAAGATTTTCTCAAAAATGCCTTCGAAATGTCACTTTGTTACAGCATATTTTTCTAACCTGAACCTCAGTAAGATCTTCACAAGGTCAGAAATGAGATTAGGACCCTCAATCAAGCAATCATTCAAACTGTGTTTATCACTGTCTTTGAGGCTACAATTATATACTACTCTGAGTTTTGTTGTTGGGGCATCTTGTCGATAAACCCCCCTGTGGGTTAAATAATGACAACCATCTTTTTAAAAGGGTTATCTGTTACTTCTTCAATGAAGCCTTTCTGTAGCTGTTCTTTGAAGACATCATTATATATTTTAACATTATTTTCTGTTTGAGTTTTTTCATTACTTTATATAAATGTCCTTTAGCTACTTTGAGATTATCTCTTAAGTTGGACAATTTATTTTCCAAGGTAACTCAATAAAATAACTATTGTCTTTACACTGAATGGTGTCTTCAAATCTTTCTACCATTAACTGATCTTCTGAAGTTTGATGTGTGTCATGTATACCCACAGATTCTAGCAACCATAAAGTTTGAATTGCCTCATCCAAAGTTTCATTTGATAATGATGAATTAATGTTCTCAGTTGAGATAATATTATTCAAAGTGTTGCTATTCTTACAGGTGTTATGTAGGACTGAGTTGAGGCACTAGTATTTGTTGGTCATGCACTGTTTTGGTTTAGGTCTAGGTTGTATTCTGATAGGTCACCCAAAGGGGCTATCCCTGATGGAGTCTGAATAGCTATACCATTACCTATCTCTACTATGCCTTATGAATAAGATTAATATAATCTGCCCCTATTAGCATTTCAATGTTAGCTATTGTGTTGTTAGTGATATGTCTATCAGCTATTTTGTAGTGTTTTTTCAAATGATTTATGGTTTGTTCTAGTTTGGGTATAACCAGTTTTTTTGTCCTACTTTAGAAATAATAACTGCTTCAATTTCTTGAATTTACTTTCTAAATGTAGTTCCAGGTCAATTGTCTTATAGCTATTTTGTCCGAGTTATCCTTAACAAAGGCGCAATATTGATGTTTTGTTCATTCGGGTTTGGTGTCAAACCCAATTTATCTACATTTTTTGAAACAATGTTTGTTGAGAACAACAGTCTATAAGACATCTCACTGGAGTGGTACTACCCTCACTATTCACTAAGTCCAAAGTAATAGTTGGTAAAAATCTCAGTGTTTCTTGTTACATTGTTTGAACAAGCAGAATGTCCCATGAAAGTGGCATTTTCTTGATTACCTTTGTTTGGGGGAGGTATCTTTTGAGTTTGAGTACTATTATTTGGACACTTTGGTGAATCACACATTGATGAGACATGTCGTAAAACTTTTACAAAACTTACACTTGAATCTTAACCTAGATTTACAGTCTTTCTTATAATGTCCCTGGCCAGTACACTTTTTACACAGGTTCAACTGTTCACATCTTTTAGCCCTTTGGTTAAAATCTGAATATTTGTCACACCCAGTACTACTGTGTTCATTACTTGCACAAAATTTGCAATATGGTGTGTAAGTTGAGGCAGCAGTTACATTAAAGTTCTGTAATGTAGGTGTTCGTGTTTTGTAGTTGGTCACATTTGATTCTACAGTATCAAGTTTTGTCTGTTTGGCTGTAGCTAGTTGGTCTCTGGGAACAGTCTTTGGTTTATCCATAGTCTGGGTCTTATGTGTTGGAAAATCTCTCAAGTTGTAATTAGTTAGGATATTGGGGAAGTGTTGTCTTATTTGTGCTAAATTAGGATAATTTTCTCCCGTCTTTAGAATTAAATTATCTTTAACCCTCGAAGGAAGGCACCTAAGTACTATGCTTTGTATAAGCCAAGATGAAGTTTAATATCTATCTCATTGCTAACCATTGTCCTATAATAGCTTCTAATTTTTATAAAAAATTTTCCATATCACTATGGTTATCTTTTATGGGTGCAAATTCAAAAATTTGTTGAGATAATTCATATATAATCACATCTTTATTAACGTAATTACGTTTAAAAGATTAGCTACTTCATATGAATCCCCTACGGCTGGTAAATAGGCTATCAGGTTATAGGCTGGGCCTTTAAGGGAATAGTTAAGTAACTAAACTTTTCAACAGTTGAAATATAAGGTTTATTACCTATTAAATTCTCAAATTTGTCAATGAAAGATGGGAATTGTACCGTGTCCCCTTCAAATGTTGGTATTTGCAAAATGGGTAACTGAGCCCTCAATTCTTGTGACTCAGGATTTTGCATGCCACTTAAATTTTGTTGAAGGTTAGCCCTACTTTGATTAAAATCAGAATTAGGTTTTTTTGTTAAGTAAGCTTAAGGTTTGTAAATTCCCCACACACGGACCACCAATGCGAAAAATGCTCTGTATGAATTGGTCCACAATTAACCCACCCCTTATATCTCCAGTCTAACTATAGAGTAGATCAAGTCTAGCTAGAGGGGTCAGCCTAGAGATTCCGGAAATGGTCCAGAGCGGGCAGATAAATTGAGGTCCACAGTAGGATTCCTCACAAGAATTAGGTTAGGGCAATCTACCTTCACCTTTGTTAAGCTATGAGTTGATGCTGGGTCTTAGGCCACAATGTAGGCCTAACTTGTCTGACCCAGCTTAATTTAATGAGATTAACTTTGGTGTAAAACTCAATTAGTCACTTACTTTTTGTTATCGGAGTGTCTCCCTTCTCCGTTATGTTTTCGAGAGCGCACTTTGCTGGTACGTCCTCTCGCCCCGTTCTTCGTTTTCCCTTTTCGCGGGGCTTCTTACCAGCGTTGTCTTGGTTTATTCCTCGGTTGGTTGAGCGGTAATGTATCTCCATTACCGAGCACGCTCCTCCCACACAGTATATAAATACTAGTGTGGAGAATAACTCTGGTGAGCAACCAATTGGTTTCTTCCACCCAGTTATTGACATAAAAGGAATTTAATAATTGTTAGATTAACTACCTACCTACTCAGTGAACCATTTTCGTTACCTCCCAACTACCCACTCATCAGTTTTCCATAATTAAAACCTTAAAGCAAAATGAAAATTGCATCAATACAAAATTAAAATCATTTAAATTTCATCACTATAAAAACTAAAATTAAATTAAATTACCTCAGTAGGTAAATACACAATGTTTACATCCACCTCCATACTTAGCAAAGTCTAAGAGAACACTGGATGGTCAGAGGATTAGAAAGGGTATGTCTGTGAGAATCGGTTGGTTAGTTAAAAGAGTTGTAATTTGTAGGATGAGCTATTATTATTAAGGAGGGTTTGTTTCTATAGATGTACAAAGATTCTAAAATTCGGAGTTCTGTAAGGTTATTGGATCTAGTTAAAATTTCAAACTGAGTTTTGTGAAGGGGATGGTCGTTTTCATTACTATGGTTTCTAATTGCGGATTGTGGAGGGCTACTGAGGGGACGGTTGGTACGGACTGACAAGCCCAAATGTTGAGAAAGGCGCACCTCCAGTTGGAGTTGAGTGCTGCCAATATACGCAGCCTTACAGCTGTCGCACGTGTATTTGTAAACAACATTGGGGCATACAGTTTTGAGGAATTCATCTTTGAACTTTAAAAAATTTGATAATTTAAGTGGGTTGACGAAGGCGAATCTAAAATTTATTTGGGATAACTAGACTTGAGCAGTTTGGACAATTCACCTCGAATACGCAATGATAAATAACCATAAAAAGGTAATTTAATATATCTGGTTTCTTTTTGTACTGTAGTTATGGGAGTTTAGTATCAAAAGTGTTATTTAAAAATTTCTTTAATTGGTTATCGAATAGATGAGAAGGGTAGTAATGTTAATAAAGTACTGTTTTAAAAATTTAAATTCTTCGTTTAACGAAAAGTAATCCGAACAAATACGGTAACTTCTTGTTAATAATGTTACTATAGCACTAATCTTATATTTATAAAACATACAACTTAAATAATTGGTTCCCAAGCCAGTAAAAGTTTGTTTTCGAAATAGTGAAGTATGGAACTTATTATGAGCCCGTTTAACTAAAACATCCAGGAAAGGTAAACTATTATTTGTTTCGTTTTCACACGTGTACTTAATATTACTATGTTGTTTATTAAGATATCAAGAAAAAGTTTTACGTGTGAAGGATGGTTAAATATTAAGAAAGTGTCATCCACGTATCTTCTGTAATATATGGGTTTAAAACTACTAGGACAACTTTTCAACCAAATTTCTTCGTAATGGCAAAGAAATGCATTTGCTAGTGTTGGGCTTAACGGGGAACCCATAGCTACCCAATCAATTTGGCTGTAAAGGTTGCTATTAAATAAGAAAAGATTATCAAAACACACTATTTCGAGAAGGTTTTTAAATTGAGTCTGAATGAGCCATTAATAAGAGTATTATCAGTAGTGAATAACTTATTTAGTATGATATTTAATGTTTCTTTTAACGGGACATTAGTAAACAATGACGAGACATCAAAACTGGCCATAGTAAGAGAATCGGCATGATTGATCTCTTTTATCTCTTTAGCAAAATCAAACGAGTTGTTAATAGAATAATCATTAAAGGTGAGAATAAAAACCCACTCTAATAGACAGAGTTTATTTCCACGACAGTTTCGACGCCCACTGGCATCCTCCTCGGGTGGATACAGAAACACAAATGAAACAAGACAAGAGGGAAAAACAGTTCAGGGATCGACCGTTAAGAAATTCGCACCAATGTAATAATAAATTTATAATTTCTGTAATTAATAATTATGCAATATTAAATGTAATAAATTTAATTATAAATGTAATAATTATGTAAAATAATAGAATCTGTATGTTTAGAACAGGAAGATAGTTTTAAAATTTGTGCGAATGTACTTAATGAAAATGCCCCTCCTGTCTCGAGAGAATGGAATCCAACCTAGGTGCGAATTTCTTAACGGTCGATCCCTGAACTGTTTTTCCCTCTTGTCTTGTTTCATTTGTGTTTCTGTATCCACCCGAGGAGGATGCCAGTGGGCGTCGAAACTGTCGTGGAAATAAACTCTGTCTATTAGAGTGGGTTTTTATTCTCATATTTTGACCTTCACGTAAAAAAGTGAAGTTTTTTGCATTTATTAAAGGTGAGTTTTGAAAGCAAGGGAACGAAGAATTTGGCTAAATTATAATTGAATGTACCACATGCCGAAAGAATAGGTCTTAGTGGGAAATTTGGCTTATGGACTTTAGGTAAACCATATAGAATTCCTGGATTGGAACCAGAAGCAAATAAAAAATTGTATGTATTGTCAGCAATAATATTACTATTTTTTAATTTACGCAAACACCTATTAAGTTTATCTTCGAGTTTTAGTAATTTAGACAGAACATTCTCTTTTACCCTTTTAAATTTAGACGTATCCGACAAAATTGTCTCCATTCTATTTATGTAAACTGCTGAATCAATCAGCACTACTCCTTTACCCTTATCCGGTTTTGTGATGATGACAGAGTTATCCTTTTTCAAATTTTAAGAATTTTAAAATCTTGCTTATTAAAGAGGGGAGAAAACACCATTATGGGGTTTTAAAATTATAAAATTCTTAAAAGAGATGCTCTCCACTTGTTTTACCAAGTTATGAAACGAGAAATTTGGTCGGATCTCACAATTCTTAATATTCCTGAGAAGATTTTCAAAGCCAGAGAAAAATTTATAAAAATTTAGTTTATAATGAGGTAGATCAAAATTTAAGCTAACGACAATATTTCTTTCTCTCTAATACTTAAAACTCTATTAGAGAAATTAAAAATAAAATTATCTGGATTATTAAAAAACGACTGAGTGATTCCCAATTTTTCCAATTTGGCAGCATGTATCCTTTTATGTCTATTGACAATTTTATCACAGCAAGTTTGAAATTTAGTAACTGAGGTGACGTGTATGTATATATATGTATATAGTCTAAAAGTCACTAAAGAGTAAATATCACTAAATCTAAGCTGAATGGCAAGACGAAGCCATAAACGAACCAACGGGCTGTTCGTATTGCTTTGGTCTGGCCTAGACATGTTTTTCCTATCTGACCTAATCTTTGGTGCTGAGTAAAATTAGGTGATGAATCTAAGGTAACAAATCGGGTAGGAAGTTGTTCGTACTTAAGTATAGTTAGGGTAATGTCTATAGCTTCTAAATTGGTAATGTAAGAGAGAGTTAGGTAGGCTGTTGTGGGACACAGGAATAAAACGGTAGGCTTCAAGGAATACCTAATTCAACGCACCGGTAAGTGCTTTTGATTGTTTGCTAGAACCTAAGTAACCTAACTGGGGTGTCTACCCCACGCTATCACATTTGGCGACGAGGATGGATTTGGCTCATTTGGTTAAATTTTGTTCATTGGGTTAAATTGGCTCATTGGGTTAATTTGGCTTATTGGGTTAATTTGGCTTATTGGGTTCAAGTGGTTGTTTGGAAAATTGGATGCAGACTAGTGGGTCGTCCGATTGTTTGTTTGTGTGGGGAAGCTACCGTACTATAGCGTAGGTCCCGCCGCCCAAATTCTAAAACTAATTCCTACTCAGCCCTAACTCTAAAACTAATTCCTACTCAGCCCTAACTCTAAAACTAATTCCTACTCAGCCCTAACTCTAAAACTAATTCTTACTCAGCCCTAACTCTAATACAATTCACTATTCAGCCCTAACTCTAATAAAATTCACTATTCAGTAACTAGACCAAATTTAAACCTAACCTAACCTACTTCACGTGAGTTGGTCTAATTCGGTTTTGCTCTAGCATGTCGGTGATTGGCCATATAAGCCCTACGAAGACAATGGGGAGGACTTCGAAGCTTATGCCACTAGGGTGAGGTTGTTTTTCGAGGCAAATTCCATTCCGGATGCTAAGAAAGTACCTACCTTTTTAACTATAATAGGCCCTAAAACGTTTGGTTTAGTTATGGACCTAGTTTCTCCTAAAGCACCGGAAACTTGCACCTATAAGGAATTGGTACAGGCCCTAACCGATCACTACAAACCCCGAGTAGTTCTCATCTATGAACGTTTCAAATTTTATTCAAGGCATCAGACGGGAAATGAAAGCATTGCAGAGTTTGTTGCAGGAATAAAAAGCCATAGCCGTACGTGTAAATTTGGGGGACAAATTAGATGAAATGCTAAGAGATAGGTTTGTAATGGGTCTCAAAGAGGAGTCTACCCAGAGAGCCCTATTAGCCATACAGGACCTAACTTTTAGTCAGGCTGTAGAAATAGCTACGGCTAGAGAAGCAGCTGCTAAAGATGTTAGAGCTTTTGGAAATCATAGTAGTAAAGCCCAACACGTAAATAGCTTTAAATCTTCTAGGCCTGGCAGACCTAACGAGCCTACTAGACAGGCAAATAAAAGGTATGAGGCGAATATGACTAAGCCTACTAATTCTACTAAGCCTTCCAAGCCATGTACAGGGTGTGGAAAACACCATTGGAAGAAAGATTGCCATTTTAAAGAAGCAGTTTGCCGAAACTGTAGTAAAATAGGCCACATAGCTAAAGTGTGTTATTCAAAGAAAACAAAGGGTGAAAATTCTAATTTTAACATTTCTAGTATAAATCCTCAAAAGGGAAATACTTCGAACATTGGAGTGGAGTACCTATTCTATGAGCAGCAAAGTGGGGAAAATACAGGCCCATATATTGTAGAGGTAGGCCTAGATGGAATTACAGTTCCTCTAGAATTGGATACGGGTGCTGCCCGGACGGTCATGTCCAAGGTAGTTTTTGATAAGATTTTCAAAAACACACCTAAACTACATGCATCTAAAACGATTTTGAAGAAGTACGGTGACATACAAATACCTATTTGTGGAGAAGCATACGTCACAGTTACACTTAACCAGAAAACTTTGTCTCATCCCTTAACCCTTTTAGTGGTGGATGAGCAAGGGCCTACTCTACTAGGCCGTGATTGGATTGATGCTTTGGAAATGCCAATTGACAAAATCTTGCCAAGGGTCAGGCAGATGTGCATACACTTTCATATCCATCTGACATAGACTCATTGTTAAGGGTTTTCTTCTATTTTTGGGCCTGAAGTAGGCAACCTAAAAGGCCATCAGGTCTGCATAGAAGTAGATCCTAATGTAACTCCGAAATTTTGTAAGGCTCGTTCAATTGCGCATGCACTGCGGGAGAAGGTAGATTTAGAAATTGACAGGCTGCTAAAAGATAAAATTATTGAACCAGTCACACACGCTAAGTGGGCTGCCCCAGTAGTTCCTGTACTAAAACCGGACAAGTCCGTGCGGTTATGCGGGGATTACCGTTTAACAGCAAATAGAGCCGTCCTTCTAGATTGCTATCCTATACCCAAGCCTGATGAATTATTTAGCTCTCTTGCTGGGGGAAAATATTTCACAAAACTCGATATGTCCCAAGCCTATGCTCAACTAAGTTTAGATGAAAACTCTAAAGAATTAACTATCATAAATACGCACCGAGGCCTATATAAGTACAATAGGCTATGCTATGGAATAGCATCGGCTCCAGGTATTTTTCAGAGGACAATGGACCAAGTTCTAGGTCACATTCCAGGGGTACTTTGCTTTCTAGATGATGTCCTCATTTCAGGTTCGACTAAAAAAGAACACCTAACTAGATTAACCACGGTTCTAAAAAGACTCCGGGATGCTGGACTTAAGCTAAAGAGAGAAAAGTGTTCATGGGTCACTAACGAGGTTTCATATTTAGGGTTCCGCATAGATGCCTCAGGCATTCATCCAACGGTGGATAAACTAGAAGCAATAGAAAAGGCACCACCTCCACAAAACATCACACAGTTACAAGCTTATTTAGGTCTCCTAAATTTTTATAGGAAATTTTTGCCTAATGCATCGACTTTCCTTGAACCCCTAAATAAGCTATTACGATCTGGGGAACAGTGGAGATGGGAGAAAACTCAAAAGGAAGCATTTGAGGCTTCCAAGGACGTACTACTAAAGTCCACTCTCCTAGTGCATTATGATCCTAAACTTCCTCTCGTAGTTTCAGCAGACAGCAGTTCTTATGGAATTGGGGCAGTGTTATCTCACCACATTGATGGTGTAGATAGGCCTATCTGTTTTGCTTCTAGAACACTAACTGAGACGGAAAGACGATATGCACAAGTGGAACGTGAAGCATTAGCCTTAGTATTTGCAGTAAAAAATTTCATTTCTATCTATGGGGTCATGAATTTAAACTAATTACTGACCATAAGCCTCTTTTAGGTTTATTTTCACCTAATAAAAATATTCCAGTTATGGCCTCAGGTAGGATTCAACGATGGGCACTGATTCTACAAGCCTATAAATTTGACTTAGTACATCGGTCAGGTAAACTTCTAGGTACGGCTGATGCGCTAAGTAGGTTGCCCTTAGAAAATCCAAATGATTGTGTACCTATACCTACAGAATGGGTTCACTTGGTGGAGTTTTTGGAATCCACTCCAGTATCTGCAGTACAAATAGAGCAGTGGACAAAATCAGACCCTATTCTGTCTAGGGTCATCCATTTCTGCTCAGTTGGTTGGCCTACTAAGGTTGAGAGTGAATTACAGCCTTTTATTCAGCGTCAGTCTGGCCTCTCTATTCAAAATGGCTGTCTCTTATGGGGCCACAGAGTGATTATTCCAAATAAAGGCAGGTCGAAGTTAGTGAAGGAACTTCACGCTGAACACATGGGCGCAACAAAAATGAAAGAGCTGGCGAGAGCTTATTTCTGGTGGCCTGGTTTAGATGGAGAACTCGAATCATTGGTTCGTTCCTGTCAAAGCTGCCTAGAGAACAGAGATCTCCCAAGGAAAAGTCCACTTCATCCTTGGGAATGGCCTACTATACCGTGGCATAGGATCCATGTTGACTATGCAGGTCCTATAAATAATATTTATTTCCTAGTCATGGTGGACGCCTACTCTAAGTGGGTGGAAATTTTTCCAACCACTTCCACGACTTCGGGTGTAACGATTCGCTTACTCCGTTCAGTTTTCGCTCGATGGGGTTTACCCGTAGTCCTGGTTTCCGACAATGGTACTTTTTACCAGTGAGGAATTTCGTTCCTTCGTCCACCTAAATGGCATTAGACATGTCCGGTCTAGTGTTTTCCACCCATCTACTAACGGTCTCGCGGAAAACATGGTCCGTACTTTCAAGTCGGCCTTGCGTCATTCTCGTGGGGAGGAAATGCAAGTGGTGTTGGATAAATTTTTGTTTAAATATCGAATAACACCACACACCACGACAGGGGTGTCTCCCTCTAAACTTCTGATTGGCCGGGGAATTCGTTCAGTTTTTGATTTGTTACGTCCAAACGAAATGTTACAACAACGAGTTTTACGCCATCAGGAAAAACAGAAGTTGTACCACGACACTAAAAGAGGGAGAGTTCTAGAAGCGAAACCTAATGATCCAGTTGTGATTCGCAACTATGGGGCTGGACCAAAATGGGTTCCTGCAACTGTGCAGGAGAGAACGGGCCCTGTTTCCTTCAAGTGCCAACTAGAAGATGGTCGTTCTATTAAACGCCATCAGGACCAGATATGGGAACGGGAAGTGCAGAAGGACCAGAGTCTTCCGGAAGAGAGAACTGATCCTCCGGAAAATGGTTCAACTTGCCCGCCTATACAGGTTGCACCTGATCCTACTACATCAACCCCGCTCCGCAGGTCGTCTAGGGTCCCTCATCCCCCTGACAGACTAAACTTGTAGGGGAGGAGTGAGGTGACGTGTATGTATATATATGTATATAGTCTAAAAGTCACTAAATCTAAGCTGAATGGCAAGACGAAGCCATAAACGAACCAACGGGCTGTTCGTATTGCTTTGGTCTGGCCTAGACATGTTTTTCCTATCTGACCTAATCTTTGGTGCTGAGTAAAATTAGGTGATGAATCTAAGGTAACAAATCGGGTAGGAAGTTGTTCGTACTTAAGTATAGTTAGGGGTAATGTCTATAGCTTCTAAATTGGTAATGTAAGAGAGAGTTAGGTAGGCTGTTGTGGGACACAGGAATAAAACGGTAGGCTTCAAGGAATACCTAATTCAACGCACCGGTAAGTGCTTTTGATTGTTTGCTAGAACCTAAGTAACCTAACTGGGGTGTCTACCCCACGCTATCACAGTAACTAAACAATGATAATCAATATAAGACACCCTAGATTTTAGACCAAACAGAGAATTCTTATATTTCAGCTTGAGAAAACTCACTGTTTTAGTTTTCGATTGAAGCTCCAAATTTAATAATTTATGTTGCCATGATTTATATAGTTTGGAGTTGTGGAGGCGTTTATTATAAAGTTTAAATCTAAGGAAATTAGGCACAATATTATAACTTTTGCACTTAGACAAGAAACTCTCATCACAAATAGCCTTGTTAAGTTTCAAATAGACTCTTTTAACTAACCAACCGATTCTCACAGACATACCCTTTCTAATCCTCTGACCATCCAGTGTTCTCTTAGACTTTGCCAAGTATGGAGGTGGATGTAAACATTGTGTATTTACCTATTGAGGTAATTTAATTTTAGTTTTTATAGTGATGAAATTTAAATGGTTTTAATTTTGTATTGATGCAATTTTCATTTTGCTTTAAGGTTTTAATATTGTATTGATGTAATTTTCACTTTTTACTTTTGTTTTAAGGTTTTAAGACTTAATTCACTGATGATGACAAGATTTGTCGAAACGTCTGAAGTACAAATAAATGAAAATGTTTGCCGTCGTGTTGATCCTTCTGTTCATCTGTAAGCTCCGTTTCCCTAAGGAGAAGTCAATAGCTTATATATATATATATATATTTATTTATTTATTTATTTTATTTTATTTATTTATTTTAATATTTTAATATTTTAATATTTCGTGTTACAAATTCTAAACGTACTTTCCCCGGGCATGTAATTTCGGTCCCAGACTAGTCTACGTAAGAAACTGGTCCACGAACATAAAGAAGTTGGCCATCCCTGAAGTAGAGCGTATCTGAAGGACTCCACTGAATCTGCACAGAGCAACGAGTATGAAATGATTAGTATGACAGAAAATATAGCCATTAAACCATTAAAGATAAGGCACTAGAGGGGGTTAAAGGAGCAACAGCAAATGACCCTGGCTCGTTGGATCTCATTAGCATTATGAATAGCAACTGCGAGAAGTCTGACACTCCGGAGACTATAAAGTAGATGAGTTGGTAAAGGAAACAAGAAATTAATACCAAAATCACTGCGAAACCAAATATTAGAGAAAATTCATTATGACCATATTGAAATCGGAGGTTGCCTTTGAAGGGCAAGAGAGTTTTTTTTGTCCATTTATGACTAAAGATATTAAAGATTACATCGAGAAATATGACTTATGCAACGAGTATAGGAACAAGCAACAGAAGAAACCTACGTTAATATAAGAGACGCCGGAAAGGTCTTGCCAAATGTTAGGTGCCGACATATTTAACGTAGATGGAACGTAGTATCTCAGTCGATCATTATTCAAACTTTTTTTAAATTAATATTTTAAACAATACCCCAACAAAAACTATTTACTTGGTAAATGTCCATAGTATTCCAAACGTAATAATCAGTGACAATGGTCCTTAATTCGCATCACCCGAATTCAAAACATTGTGAAGAATGGACCTTTAATCACATTACTTCGTCACCATACTATCCACAATCAAACTGGAAGGCAGAGGATGTGGTAAAGACTGGTAGAGTTTAATCAGGAAAGTAAAGGTGGGCGAAAAAGAGATGTTTACAAAATAATTCTTGATTGGCAGAACACACCAATACAAGAACTAAATCTATCTCCATCTCAGCTTTTAATGGGGAGAACAGACAACATTACCAGTAAATGCAAAGCTATTGGTTCCCCAAAGTAATAAATAATACTAAGGAAGAACGAACAAGTACGATAATACAAGGGATCAAAACCTCTACTACCTTTATGCACACGATACTTAGCATGGGTTCAGCCAGTGGATAATGAGAAAAAAGTAATAATAGTCGATCAAATCAATGGCAGGTCCTATACTATTGAAATGGATGGAGGATTTAGGAGGAATACAAAACATCTTGTCCAAAAGAAGGAAAGGTGGTAGCATATACAGTACAAAATACCCTGAAGCAGAATGGCTCTTGGGTTGAGCTTTAATTCCTGTAAAAAGATGCAAACTTTTTTTTCATTTTTCATTTTTTTTTTTTTTTAGGTTGGGCGATCTGTCTTCTACCAATTAACACATTGTCATTATCATCATCATTATTTTTGTTGTCTTAGCAGTGGGTAGTTTTTTTTTCTATTATTATTACCCGTTTCAGTACGTGCCTTAGGTTTACCTCCTCAAGTTATAATTTTTGGTTAGTTTGTTTTTAAATATACATATATTATTGTTTGATTTATCTTTTATATTGACAAGTATTTGGACTATGTTATGGGATTTATAGCCTGCCAATAAAACTCATCATCATTACCTGATTATATATATGCCATATAATAATGATGGTCATTTGAAATGAAATAGAGCCAGTTTTATATTTTCTTCATCGTTCGAGGGTTATTTAAAATACTTCAAAACAGTTTGAAAAAATGAAGTCTTTTGGTCCTCCTCCGATTTATTTTGCTTCTCCCTCGAACTGTTTATGTCCTCCTGACTTATACTACCACTTTTATATTTGTTGAATATCAGGTTCTTTCTTAGCAGGAAGTATTCTTCAAACTTAGCGAAGCAATTCTTACTCTTTCCTCCTCCTTGTCAAAACCCGGCTAACTCCGCTAGTCAGTATAACATTCAGTCCTTTTTCCAAATTCACTCATAATTATTTTCAGTTTTCTTTTCTCTTCTGATGTTGAAGTCATAGTTTGCAGTTATTGAGGATATAACCAACACTACAAACGCTCCTTTTAAGTTAGTTTCATACCTCGTGCCCAGTAGACTTACGGAACTAATTACAAAGTACGAAATAAACAAATATATTTTCGAAATTTTTAATGTGTATTTGCCAACTTTTTCGCAAAGGCAAATTTCTTCATTTCTGCTTTTGTTCTCTTCATTTTCCTTTTCTGAAACAAAACAAAAAAAAATCACTCAAACGAAATGAAATCTGGAATTCAAAGTGGACTGGGACAATTATAGAAGTTTGATGAGGATAACTAACGTATCATCATTAAATAATTCATTTCCAGTTTTAAGGGTATTCAATTAAAAGAAGATAAAAACTAACTCATTAAATATTCTAACGTTAAAGTTATGGTTAATTATTCAGACCGACTCTGGAAGTATATACATATAACACTAAAAACCATTAATTCCCTGGAAAAGAACTTTTCAATCTTAATTTCTTGTCACTAAAAAAAAGACAATTTTTCCAACCATTTTTCATTTCTTTACCATGATTTCACTGAATAAACAGAGTTCCCGACCTAAATGTTTAAAGAAAACGTCTATTACAAAATGTTCACTAACTCTTTTGATGATTTTTCCATCCTCGACCGCCTTCCTTCCAGAGAAGTTCTGTGCCGGGGTGTCTGTGGAAACCCCCTGTTTTAGCGCTTTTCGTTTAGCGTGTTTCTCCTTTTTTGGTTTGCGTGGTTTATCCTGCTTCAGGAAGGAAATGCGCATTTTATTCGACTTCGTTTTCTCTCGTAAAAGTGAAGACACTGCCGACTTCTTTCTGGCTGGCCTCGATACTTTCTTGTCCTTCAACTGCAATAACATTTACAGTTATAAAACAGGGTATTATTTTTACGATTACATAAAACATACAAAAGAGAGTGTTGCGTACCTTTTTTACTGTCCTCTTGACCCTTAGAGGTCTATTCTTCAAAGGTTTCTCATTGAAATGAAGAGCCATTTGAACGCCATCTTTAGACTGAAAGCGAATAAAAACAAACAGTATTTAAGATTTTTCCTAAAGTATAAATCTGTAAAGTACCAAATTTACAATAATCAAATTATTTAATTTTGAAGTTTAAAACTAACGGTGATGAATGTGATTTAGATAAACAATAACAGCACTAAATTAAGCCTATAAATGCTGGAAAAGTTTGTCATCCAACCGATGTCATTTGCAAGTTCAGTTGCTTAAAATATTTTTAATAAAGAGACATAGAATAAATTGAGGGTTCTTTTCAAGAAAAGAATTTCACTTAATTCCTGCATCCACCTCAAATGATACGAAGCCAATTCCTTTGCCAGCTCCTGTGACTGATGACCGAACAATTCTCACATTTTTTATTTTTCCACACTCCTTGAAAAATGTCCACAAATCTTCCTCGTTTGCTTCTGCAAAAGTAATTTTATAGTGATAAGAACGAGCAAATATGCTTCTTACCGTAAGTTGCCAACAATGTAAAATACAAATACAATTTTGTTATAAATTAATGTATCAAACTAACAAAGCTGTCAAGACTGATGAGACGACCGAGTTTGTGTGTGTGTGTGTGTGGTGTGTGTGTGTGTGTGTGTGTGTGTGTGTGTGTGTGTTATCACGCTAACAGACATAGACAACGCAATAACCAATAACAGAGTAACATCTTTGCTGACGATACAAAAATTAGCAGAAAAATTGGAAATGACGATGTGTATCCTTACAGACGAACACAAACAGAATGTACGGATGGTCAGAACAAAACGACATGAAACTTAAGACTGAAAAATTTCAGCTCATACGATATGGAAAAAATTATGAGTTAACAAACAAAATATATCCTAAATAGGCAGAAAACCCAAAGACAAGCAAACAAAACCATCTTTATTTCAGACTCAACATCTACAAATTATTATATAAGTGTTCCATAGAAGGTTAAATGATAAGTATCGGGAGCAATGACTATGTAGACCAATGAAATATACATGCAAAAGATTGAAGAGTATAATGCCAGACGATGCGAAATTTGAGACACAAAATCAGTGATACATAAACAAGGCAAAAAGAATTACGGAGCAGATTTTTTTTTTAGAACATTTAAAAGAAGGGACAAGGAAGTAATGATTCTCTTGCTGAAAACACTGATCATACCAAAACTGGAATACTGCTCAGTTTTGGAGTCCCCGTACATAAAAGGAACTCGTACTCGGTGACTAGTGAATGACTGCAAAGAACTCAATTACTGGGAACTACATACTGGGAAGTACACCATACGCATGGAAAATAATAGATAAACTAGTGCCTAACCTCAAACTGAACCACATAATCACCAAAACAACACTGGAAAATAGGAAAGGTAGAATGTGTAGCGTTCCCAAACTAAAGACCAGCCAAGGAACATCCTCAACTCAGAGAAAATATCTTTGTTGTCAGACAACCAAGACAATTTAACCAGCTATCAGAAGAAATAAAAAACACCACTATGTCAAAGTTGAAGTCTTCAAAAGAAGACTAGACGCCTGGCTCAGGACGGTCTCGGATAAGCCAGGTGTGCATGAGTGATGCGATTTATTAACTGATGTAGTGGGGTAATTTTTTGGTACCTCGGAACATTTAAAAATTTATGTATCTGGAAACATTTTTATTATGGAAAAACGAATATGCTTGTCCTGATTAGGTTAGGTCACGCTAAATTATCGAATACCTTACTATTTAATGACTTAACACAAAAACCTTCGCATGAGTGATGCGATTTATTAACTGATGTAGTGGGGTAATTTTTTGGTACCTCGGAACATTTAAAAATTTATGTAATCTGGAAACATTTTTATTATGGAAAACGAATATGCTTGTCCTGATTAGGTTAGGTCACGCTAAATTATCGAATACCTTACTATTTAATGACTTAACACAAAAACCTTCGAGTCCTCAACTGTGTCCGAAACATTATTACGCGTTAATTAACCAGATGCGCAAGTTTTTTGTGTGTGTGTGTGTGTGTGTGTGTGTGTGTGCATAAAAAGGGTACGGACGTTTTCATTTTCATATACTGAAAAGCAAGAAACTTTAATGCGAGTGCCATCAAACCTAGAGGGACGTAATAAGTGGCCTTTATCTAGATTTTTTATGCAAATTTTTAATGTTCCAAAGTATCAAAAACCTTAGGCCCACTCCCCCATTTGCAGCTTACCTGTTTACTTATATCGAAATAGTTTTTGGTGATTATAAAAATATATAAAATTCTTTATTTATTGCAGGTATTAAAATTACTCTAGCTGATAAAGTAATAATATAATGGCTTCTCAATTAATTGGTGATTCGGAGAGGCAACGTGTGATAGATCGCATACGAGCAATAACATTTCGGGAAGCTCGTGATGCTGGAGCCACCTTTGTAACACGTTTGCGAAAAATGCTCTGTATGAATTGGTCCACAATTAACCCACCCCTTATATCTCCAGTCTAACTATAGAGTAGATCAAGTCTAGCCTAGAGGGGTCAGCCTAGAGATTCCGGAAATGGTCCAGAGCGGGCAGATAAATTGAGGTCCACAGTAGGATTCCTCACAAGATTAGGTTAGGGCAATCTACCTTCACCTTTGTTAAGCTATGAGTTGATGCTGGGTCTTAGGTCACAATGTAGGCCTAACTTGTTTGACCCAGCTTAATTTAATGTTCTTAACTGTTTGGTGTTAAAACTCATATTAGTCACTTACTTTTAGTTATTACAGTCTCTCCCTTCTCCGGTTGTCTCATTCGAGAGCGTACTTTGCTGGTACGTCCTCTCGCCCCGTTCTTCGTTTTCGTTCCCCCTTTGTTCTCCTCTTCGCGGGCTTCTCGTACCAGCGTTGTCTTGGTTTATTCCTCGGTTGGTTGAGCGGTAATGTATCCTTATTACCGAGCACGCTCCTCCCACACAGTATATAAATACTAGTGTGGAGAATAACTCTGGTGAGCAACCAATTGGTTTCATCCACCCAGTTATTGACATAAAAGGAATTTAATGATTGTTAAATTAACTACCTACCTACTCAGTGAACCATTTTCGTTACCTCCCAACTACCCACTCATCAGTTTTCCATAACGTTCATGGGTTGCCAAAAAGTTGCGAAGAAGTGAGGACTTCATCAAAAGAAATTGGAATAAAAGTTTGGATGAATGTGAAATGGATACAACCAAATCTGGGCGCCCAAATTTGCCACTCTCTCAGGAAACAAAGGACATCATTGAAAGCGGTACGCGTAAGCGGAAAAACAGCTGTGCTAAACTTTCTAGAGAGATCGAAGTGTTGAGAGGAAAGATCGTTAGCGGTGAGATCATTCGATTGTACCGTCATAGACAAGGTTTAAAGCCTTGGCATGAACTTCCAAAGCCAAGAAAAACTCAACCTAACATCGATGACAGAATGTGGTTTGCCCATTATCTTGAAGATTGGGATGTGGGTGATTTCATGCATTTAGCTGTCTCCGATGAATTTTTTGTTTACGTAACACGTCGGCCTAACTACCAAAATGATCGAGTGTGGGCCACAACACCAGATGAAATCGATGACAATGAATATTATCGCGAATTATTAAAAATTCCAGACTGTGTTGGTGTGTTTGTTTTGTTCACTGCAAAGAAGCTCATGTGGGTGCTGAAGCCAAATGGTCAGAGTTGGGATGGACAGTATTTTCGTGATATTATTCTATCCCAGCATGTCATTCCTTTTCTAAGAAACCCAACAGTTGTTGCGGAACCATGAGATCGATTTCTTTGGAAATGAAGAATGGTTAGGAAATTCCCCTGACCTGAACGTCTGTGAACACATTGGATCAGTATTCAGTTATAAAGGACAAGGTTGAATGTCTCTTGTTTCAAGAACCTGCAGCAAATCGACTTTCGAAGGATACAATGACGCAACACATTGAAACTGTTTTAGCAAATTTGCGTAACGATCAAGATCTATTCACGTCACTTTTGGCAAGCTATCCAAGCGAATTCAGGCTCTCCTGGAAGCCAATGGCGGGAACACCAAGTTTTAATTGGTTTCTCATTAAGTGCAGGATTAAATTCTCTTTTGTAAGGTATGTTTAGTTTTACTGTACCTCTAATGGTTTAGGCCATGGGCGGGGGGCTAAGGTTTATTGGAGCCACGTAGATCTGCGAATTATCACGCACTCGACCTCCATTTAACGCGCGCGCGCGCGCGCACGCACACACACACACACACACACACACGCACACACTATAATATGGTGAGTAAATGTAAATATCAGAATGGTGTTTTAGAAATTTGCATACTTTATTCCTGCCCATAAAATATAAGCCAAAATTTGTATGATAGCTATGTATGTATGTATGTATGTATGATAGCTATGCATTTACAATGTAAATGTAATTACACAATGTTTCAGAAAATGCAAAAACAAGAATAATGAATCAAATATTTAACACACTCAATAAAAAATGAGGCTAAACCTAGACTAAAAATGGACTTAAACTCATAAAAGTTAAATTTTTTCCCCTCAATTTCATCAAGTAAGGTGGTGCACTTTTGAAAAACAATTGAAATTAAATCAGCAACTTGTAGTAGTGTTAAGCTTAATTCTTCAATGAAATAATTGAAGTCGTATCAATGATTCATAACCAAATGTATCATACATATCTAGCCTGACTCAATATATAGTCCAGCAATCAGCTGAAGTTATTTGGATATACCAAATAATTATTTATGTTCGCTTCATTACATTTCACATTACATTTCATTTGGAAAACATGAAGCCACTTGGGCCTCTCGATGTTATCCAAATCATGAGCTATAATAAAATTTCACAAAACATCAATCTCAAGTCAGCTAATTAACATAAAACTATTTACAGGGATACCAAAGTAACCTACATAACTTAAGCTAAAAATATACACTATTTACTCAATTTATAAAAGTGTCCAACATTTTCCTGAAACTAACTAAGGAGCTACTATTTACTACATCATATGGCAAGTTATTCCAAAAATCTACTACTATTTTGAACATCTCAAGGGCGGATCTAGGCATTTCAATAAGGGGGGTCCAAAGAAAAAAGAGCACCCCCCCCCTAAAATAAAAAGGGCACAGTACTAAAATTTTTTCTTAAAACAGACCACCAATAAGCGAGTGTAAAATCAAAATGCATCTGCAAATTTAGAAACTTCACTACCTACTCCCTTCTCTAAATCATTTAGATATAAAAAGAATAATGAACCTAACACCGATCCTTGTGGTACCCCACTTCTCACTTTTTGCCACCCAGATTCATGACCATTCACAATTACTCTCTGGTCCTCTGCCTTCTAAGCATTTTTCTACTGAATTTATAACTGATCCCGATGACCCATGAGCTTTAATTTATATGGAAGTCTCCTATGTGGAATCTTGTCATATGCCTTACTAAAATCCAAATAAATAACATTTACATCATTTCTATTATCTACCTGATCAATACAAACTCTAAAAAGTCCAAAAGATTAGACAAACGAGACCTTCCTGATCTAGATCGATGTTGGGAACTTGAGATAAGATTACAATTTTCCAAATGATCTTTATTATTATTCTTTATAATTCTTTCTAGTATCTTTCCTACCAGATATTAAACTAACAGACCTATAATTTCCTACCCTCTTTGTAAACAGATACTACACATTTGCTTTTTTCCATTCGTCTGGTACTTCTGCATAATTAATAGACCCAGCAAACAAAATAGTTAGTGCTTCAGATAAGCTATCCTCCCTTTCTCTGAGAATCCTAGTGTGTATATACTGTATTATCAACTCCAGCAGCTTTGACTTCATTGCATGAATCCCTTGCCTAAAATCATCCTTCCTTATATGAGTCTTATCAAGAATGCCTAAGTTTACAGAATCTAAAGAATTAAAATCAAAGTTATTTAAATTTCCTTCAGTATAAACAGAGTTAAAATAATCACTAAAAATACCAAAATATCCTGATCCTTTTCAAATATCCTATCATGTTCTATTGGGCTGATCCTATCATGCTTTTTATTATTGTATTTATAAAAAAAAATAAAGAATTTCTTTGGATCTATATTGCTATTTCTAGCTAGATTTATTTCACTATGCCTTTTGCTCTTCCTAATCAAACTATTTTGCTTATTTCTTACTTGCCTATAATAATCCAAATCCACAAGGGTATCACTGCTCTTAAATTCTATGAATGCCCTTTTTTATTTTTAATAATTTTAGCTATTTCCCTACTCCACCACAAAGGTTTCCTAATCTTGTTAATCCTAACAGTTCTGAAAGAATACACCTTCATTGTATATCCTCTAAAATTTCTTTAATCTAGACCATATCTCAATAGCATTTTTATTGGCAAATTTATTATCCCGCTTTACTGAGCTTAACAACTCCCTAAATTTATTATGGTCACCCCTCGAGAAGCAAGGAACTACATGGTCATTGTTGACTAGATCCCTATTTAATTCTATCTTAAAACATGATCAAATAATCATACAGAGTGGGAAAGAATATAAGCCAGACAAGTCTACTTCATTACAGAACTATACCATAAGTAGTAAATGAAAGGCAAGATACAGTAAGAAAAATATTTGAACATCTAGCAATATACATTCCAACAAACGATATGGAGATGACTTGTTAAAATAAACAAGTGACAGAAAACTTCAATCAGTATGGTAATTAGACTTGGATAATTTTAATTAATGTTACTTAATTTTAATGCCACATTATTATTATGAGTATACATGAAGTATTGCAAATGCGAAAAGTTTCCAACACAAACTTGGATTGGAGAGGGAAGAGATCTTACCCCAAGGTAAATTGCCAACAAAAACACTATTTGTTTCCTTATTGGTGCCTTGGATTGCGCTATCCACTCTTATATGAAGACCTTCAAACAATTCTCCATTTGCTTCTAATGATTTTTCTTTGGAAATCTTGTCTTTAAAACGAACGTACGCAATCAGGGACTCCCTTCCTGGATGAAGTTTCTTCCTTAAATGAAAGAGGATAATTAGACTGCATAATTAATTAAAATATATATAGAGTATAATAATAAAAATCAATTACATTCATATCTTACTTTGTTACTGCTTCTTTTTTTGTCATATTCAGACTCTCGGCAGCAATTCCTCTATATCTGACAGACTCAACCTGCCAAGAAGAAAAATTTTAGTACACAAGTGTGAAGTGCAGGAGAAAAGATTTAAATCAGGAAGGTTACATCCTTTGTTTTAAATGCTAAAACAACTCCTTTTGCATTTGGGATGGATGAAGTGCCCTCACTATGCACAATATAAAACCATTTTGAACAGTTCTGAAACTCTTAGGAGCAAGTCATATGGCCAGTTCAGGCCACAGAATTATAGTTGCATATAATATGAAAATGTATACCATTTAGGTAAATCAAATGTTAAAAAAACTTCTAATCAACTAAAAATTTTGTATAGCTTACTGCAAAAATATGGTACAGCTAACTGGTCCATTTAAGAAATTACTGAATATGGTAGAATATTTAGTACAGTACCTAAGTTACAGGCAAGTGAAAGGCTCACAAGAATAGGTAACATCTAAATGTCCCATATCTCCAGAAAATGGCAGTTAGGGGCCCCAAGACATGGCTACTTTAACCAGTCAACTAAGGGGGGTGGCTGGCCTGCAGTCTCACCACAATGTATGATACAGAGAAGACAACTGCCCAGCTCTGGGCAGTATTGGGGTTTGAACCAACAACTCAGAGGAGTCTCAGTACTACCAAGGAATGTCTCAACTGACTGAGACACAGGACATTTCTACAATAAATAATACTAATGTTAACACATTCAGTGACTGTAGGACCCCATGCTCAAGGGGAAAATTCATGATAAGGTAAGTAAATCAGGCCTACCCAGGGTTGGCATCATAGTGGGTGACCCAGTTTTCCCCACCTTGGTTTTTTTTTTTCTTAAAAAAAAAGCCCACTTGAAAAAACCCACTAGTTTGCCCACTTAACTGCTTTTTTCAAATATTGCTTTTAATCACAAATATTCAGGTTAATTTGAGCTTAACCATACATAAAACATTTAGTTATTTATAAATAATTACCAATAAATTAAAATAATTCATGTATTCATACATTGTGCATTGGAATATTTTAATATAATGCTTTAATGGATAAAAACTTAAGAACTGAACGTATCAGTTTGCTGAAAATGAACTGGCTTTAGTGAATTATAGATCCTCATCTCCTGCACTCTGCACTCATTAAACACTTTTTAATCTTATATTTTAAGGTACTTTAAGGTAGCTACTTTACTTTTACTTTATAATAATTTGTACATCCCAGAACTACACCCTTCAGTATGCACACAACGTTCTTTCTCCCCAGATTCTCTATAATTTTATATATATATTGAGTTTCTAATTTATGGTGTAATTGTAGGCTGCTTTAAAATGTACCTTAAAACATAATACAAGATAATGCTCTAAAATTAATTCAAATCTTTCTGTGATTCATCTGCAAAAATTCAAAATAAGAAAACTCTTTCCTCATAGACATAAGTATTGTAAAAAATACTGACAATCAACTTTGAAAAAAAAAGACCAAACCAAAGCTACTGTGAAAATTATAAGGTACAGCTCTGATATTATAGCAACAGAATAGTTTTCTTTAGACATACAGAAGTGTATCTAAGAGCAAAGTGTAGCATTACTCTCTGTTGATTATAGTAAGTGAAAATCAATCATCATTAACATTTATAGAGCATATAATTTTATTATTATTTGCTTTTATACTATTATATGATACAATTTTGAAAAAACCATTTGCCCTTTTTTTTTGTGAAAAACTTGAAAACCCCCAGGTGGGTTGGGCTTTTTTTTTAAAAAGTGGGTTTTTTGCCAACCCTGGGCCTACCAGAAAAAATGCATGCTTTTCATTATACTGTATATTGTAAGAAACAAATTACATAAATATGAATTCTATTTGGGGCCTTACACCCACAAAACTAAGTCCCCATAGGCCTCTAGTTTTGCACCAAGAATCAAATAAAAAAATACAAGTCTCCATTCTTGGGGCTAGTTTTAAAATGAAAACTTTAGAATTTTGCTTGGAATCCTAATAACAACACAAATAAGTATAAACTTTTTAAATCTATGCTGAGTTTACATGCTATGCAAAAACCAATTTGTGTGCATTATATATATATATATATATATATGGTGGCACAACCATAGGAATTTTCAGTGTTGACTATAATATTTTTTTTCTTTAAGGTAGGGGATGGCTGCAAAATTAACAACAGACAAGAGGGTGAGCTTGGTTTTAATGTATGGAATACCAGGTAGCTACAACAACAAATCGATGAACTGGTACAGAATTTAAATTCTGTACCGATTCATCAATTTGTTATACCTGGTATTCCATACACTAAAACCAAGCTCACCCTCTCATCTATTGTTAATTTCACAGCTATTCCCTACCTTAAAGAAAAAAATAATATATTATAGTCAACACTGAAAATTCCTATGATGTGTGCCTTTTGCGCCATCATGTATACATACTTTTCCCTCATCCTTCATTTGCTATTTTACATTTCTGTACCGAATAGAAGTCATATTAATCTAAGTAAAAATTAATTTTATGACTGTCCATTATTAATTCTTTAAATGCCAAAGCTATATTAACATGAGGAACAGTAAGAAAAAAGATATATATATACATACAATAAACCCTTGTCGAACGCAGGGGTTAGGTTCCTCAAGAATGGCGCATTAGGTAAATCCACATTGGACAAATTTTTATTTATATATATATATATATATATATAAAGTGATTTTTACTATCTTTAAGCTAAGTCTATCCCAATCACTTAGTATTCCCATAAACACATACCTCTCCATATTTTGAGAAAAACCTTTCAACCTTTCTTCTTTTGGTATTAACATTAACATTGCCAACAAAAACAGTGCGTTCTTCTAACTCAGGATGCTTTGCAGGAAGAGAACTTCTTTTCTTTTCTTTTATTTTCTGCAGTTTAAGCAGCATTTTCTTAGGCAATTTCTTCTGTGGTGAAGAATTTGTTTCCTCAACAACATAGTTCATTTTCCATCTTTCAAACTCTAATTTATTTTGTACAACTTGAAATGGTTCTGAATCGAGAGTTTCACGACAAGTTTTGAAGGATTTATCACCAATGATTTTTTTTCCTTCCATCTTATCTTCTGATATGCATTTGGAATTGGTTTGTTTTTTATTCACAGTTAGATTATCACCTTTTAGTCTTTTACTTTTAACTTGTTCAGTTTTGGTTTCTACTGATCTTTTTCTTTTCTTCTTTCATACTTATCTCATTATTATTTTTCATTATATCTACAGTAAATAAGATGCTGTAAAATTCAAATGAGAATGTTTGAAAACGCAAGTGATTATGCCCAACCTAGTATATTATAATAAGAAATAATACAGTAGTTATTACAAGCTGAATTTTACATCAGTGTTATCACTCTTGATCCCAATTAACTCCTTTCATAACACTTGAGCTCTTTTTAGTTCATTCAAGGAACTTTACACTTACACATGGTACTTCCAGATTCCTCATGTCTTTGTAAGGAATTCAGAACCATGCGCAAATTGTGAGATAACTTTTACTTAATTTTGAACATTACAGTTATGTAACATATGAGTTTTGCATTGCTCTATAGTAACTACTGTAAGTTTTACCAAGTGTTTTTTGAATAACATGGATTTTGACCAAGTTTTAAACTTAGTTATTAACTCGTAATGATTGAAGTATGTTTTTGAAAAAACTTTGTAACAGTTTTTATGGGTCCAATAACTTCTTTTTTTTTTCTATAACTATCCCAAACATTGGTTTAGTGGCTCAATCTTGATAAACCCAAGTAGATTTATATTATTTGTTCACCCATCTCACCCAAAACAATATTAGGCAAATCACTAGCCTAAACTAGCCTAATATGAATCCTTATAAGTCTGGAATTAGGAAAAATAATGAAGTAATTTGAAAATAACAAGGGTTAAATTGAGTTTCTAAAATTTTTCAAATTTTTAACAACCCAAGTAAAAGAATATAGCTAGTTATTTATATTCTTTTCCCTATTATGTTTTTCTATTCTAGTTTTCCCTCATCCTTCATGTGCTATTTTACTTTTCTGTGCCGAATACAAGTTGTATTAGCCTAAGTAAAAATTAATTTTATGACTGTCCTTTATTAATTCTTTAAATGTCAAAGCTATATTAACAAGAAGAACAGTAAAAATATATATAGGTACACACAGTAAACCCTTGTCCAATGCAGGGGTTAGGTTCTAGATTCCTCAAGAATGGCATGTTAGGTAAATCCACGTTGGACAAACTTAATAGCTTATGGGATAAATGGGGATACATGAATGTGGCCACGTAAAGTCTCCCATTAATACTTAGATACGTAGATTTTTTATTCACACATAAATGAATTTCCCTACCTATATTGTATAGGAAATAAGAACATAATAAAATCATAAACAATTATATTTACATATGATAAATAAATATATTAAATGAAAATAGCACACATCTTTTCATCACTCTTTTAGATGGTGTGTATGGTAGACTCATTCACGTGATACTCATGGCCAAGTGATGTTATGCTCATACCACCATACAACTTATCTAGAATCTTCATTTTTTGTCATATTTATTTTTTTATTAATGTCATAAGCTTACGACTTTTCTTCTCTTCACTATCACTTGAGATGCTTTATGTTTTGGTGCCATACTGCTTGTCTAAGGGTAATAGCAAAACAATGGCAAAATAAGACAAAAACAATCCAACACAACTTCACTGAACTTAACGTGTTAGCGGGACTGAGACAAAGGGTGATGCGAGGGGTGACATGAGAGGGAGGGAGATGTGGGAGTGTTGGAGAGTGTAGGAGAAAACACTAGTGTGTGCATTGGCATGTGTTTTCTCATTGTTATTACCAGATAAAAGAGCTACAATGAATTAAGTTGGGATATTACTTTGCTCTACAGGGCTGTTCAAAAATTACATAATGCTCAGGGTGGGTAGGGGGGATCTATGTTCAAACATTATGGAATGTTACAGGTGGGTGGGTGAGTGTTTCCAGTGGTGTTATGCATAGGCGTTGATTGCAGGGGGGATGCAGGGGACATGTCCCTCCCACTTTCATGGATGAATTGCTATAAATGCTAACTATTAATGGCACCTAATAAGACATTATGTTGTATTATATGCATATGCAAATGTAATAGCAATATTATAAATTATCATCATGAATACCAGTGTATATTTACCATGGAATTTAGCAGTCAATTTCATTTTAATAATTGCACGTAGCATTTGTGTTTTTTTGGTCATTAAGTACGTGAAATGGAAATATGTTAAATAAGTGGTTTTATTACGCATCATTTTCAATATCAAAGTTTGATCAAAGTGCAGTTTATTTGTTTTATATTTCATAACATATTTTTATCAGTTTATGTACACTGACCTCTGTTGTCTACAGGTAATAAAAGATTTATTTTGTTTAAACATGTGTGTGGTATTATGTTACATGAAAGGTTAAATATTATGAATAGTTTGTATTGCATTTCTTATTTCTGCAAAAAAATATTTGAATAAAGAAAGACATAAAATGATTAAATACAACTGTTTTTTTCAACATGCTGAGAAAAATACAAAAAATGGGTAAATAGTAAATTATGACATTGATATATTACATGCAACAGCTACTCAGAGTATTGTTTGATTTGCTGTTTGAAGGCGAAGTGTCCCCCCCTACTATTTTACTATTTTTAGAGCAATTGACGCCCCTGGTGTTATGTAATGCTATTAACCAATGATGAGTTCACCTGTGGCCAATGGATAAATGTTTTTTTTTTAATTATGTTTAGCATGTTGACAACACAAAGGGTCATAAGAGCACTAATAATACACTTATTTTAATTTAGAAAATTTAATGATAGTACAAGCTCTTAGAACATCATCATCAATTTATAAAATGTGTTCCAAATATTAAATCAATGCAAATTTTTACCAGAAAATGAATTAATAAAATAAACCTGTATGGTAAAAGCTTTGCACCACTATCACAATGATAATGGAGAATAAGAATAAGGGATAAATGCTAATGATACAAGCATATTGCTGTATTTAGATGTCATTTTCCTACAGCTATTATCAAGATTCAGGAGAAAGTAGTGGTGTACCCCATAATGACATAAATTATGTGGAATTTCTAAATTGTCCATGTTGATATCATCCTCATCAAACCACTCAAATTCTTAATTTTCCATAATAATAGTAAATATAACACGTAAAATACTGTATCATGAGATGACAAAATCTGCTTGCTATGTGATGTGTAACATATACAGCCATCATATTGGTCAGGGGAGTGTTTGCATAACATCTTAGTGAGTGTCTGACTGGGCATTATGGAACATTATAGGGGTGGTGGGGAGGGTATCAAGTTTGAGCAAAATAGCATTATATAATTTTTGAACAGTCCCCTACCTTTTGACTATGCATCACTTGACCACCTACCAACCAAAGATGAAGTTTTAGAATTGACTGAATATTACACACAAAGGCAAAAGTTAGGGCCAGTGAAAAGCATTTACTTCAAGTTAAAAAAAATAGGGTAATTATGCATCAAATGCCATGACCTACATTTCCAGCAAAAAATATATTTTTGTTAGTGCAATTTGATGCACACTTTATTCAAATCTAAGCTTCATTTGTTGTGCAAATGTTCCAAAAGGAAACCTAACCTAACCCCAACCTAACAATGTAGAATTACCTTTCAAATCTGAGCTTAATTTGTTGTGCAAATGTTCCAAACTGGAACCTAACCCTAACCTACATGATCCAATTGGCTGATTTATTTTATTATCAAAAATTTACATTTTATTCATATTTTAAGAAATTTATAGAACAAATGAAGCTTAGATTTGAATAAAGCACATCAAATTACACTAGAAAAATATATTTCTTGCTAGAAATGGAAGTCATGGCATTTACTGCATACAGTATTAACTAAAATGCTGTGGGTATTTAGCCATTACTGGTCAGATAGTCTTCCAGGCTATTTGACCACCAGTGGCTAAATAGTCTCCCAGGCTACTTAGCCAGCAGTCCTGTACACATATAAACTGTTTTTGTGAGCTTTGAATCATTTTAAAAAATTTGCTATAATCCTCATCTACATTTACATTAGCCCTTCTTCACATAAGGGAAATAAAATATAATAAAATGGACACTTAGAAATTTCTTAATTTTAAATTTGTTAACAATTTGTTTTAGGTTTTGAAGTGCCATAATAATAGAATACCCAGTTAGGTCAACTGTACACCCTTGATGATTGGTTAGGTACTATATATCAAAGTTATATATATACACTGTATATATATTAGGCTGGGTCAAAAAATTAAATTTGTAGATGCACTATAAATGCTCAACAATGATTAAAAATACTAAATTGATCAAGTTTTAGATATTCCGCAAGTCCTCTGAAGATTGCAAGTAACACACAAAACATTACAAAAAACTTTAAAACTTTTAAAATTTTATTTAAATATGTAAACTTTATTAATTATTTGGCAATTATGATTTTTTATTAAGATTTTCTTGTATTTTTTGTATTCTTGTTGCTATTAAGTTTTTTCTTGACTGTGTTTTGTCCAGAATATATATAATTTATATATACAATTTTTCTTTTCAGAATATTTGAATAGTTAAATACGCATTGTTACACTAACAGAGTGACTTTCCCAAATTATCTGAAATGGCTGAGGCTGTTAAAAGTGAAAGCAACTGTTGAAAAAATCATGTGTCCAACTGTTTCCCTTTTTGGGAAAGCTGAGCTCAGTGGAAATCAACTTCCCCTATATGAAGATGTTTTAAAATAATATTTACAAACAAGATATCTCTTACAAATGCTAATGATGTGGCAAGAATAGTTGCATCAAAGGTAAGAGAGATCTGGAAAAGTGCATCAATTCCAACAATATCAGAACTGCAAATATTAGCCAGAGTAAAGGATTGTCATGAAAAATCTAAAAATATGATGAAGACTGGTAGAAAAAGGAAAGATTTTGAATCTAAACTGACCGCGTTCAAATCCAAAAGTCAAAGGCTTTTTGATATTGCTGCCTGCAAATGCCATGATCTGTTTTCTTGCACTTGTGAAAGAGAGCTAAAAGTTCCTGCCATGGAACATTCTTTCCTAATTGACCAAAGAGGTGTACAAAAAATGGCAATAGGCAGTATTGATTTACAGACAATGAAGAAACTGCAAATAAGATCTGAGTGTAAAGAACAAGAAAGAGCACAATTTTCTAAAAACATTGAAGATGGAGATATCAATAACCCATCCACTTCCAGGGAAGAGCCAATGGACTGGATAACTTTCATACAATTCCTGATTTGACACATCAACAGATACAGATAGAGAGTGTGATGATGATGATCACATTGAGGAAGGTATAAAGAAATCAGGTGAAGCACATAAGCTCACTCGCAAATTGCCTTCATTAGCAAAAAACTGTGACTGATTTGGAATATCAGACAGAGCTGGTGCAGCTGTTGCCTCTGCTGTTCTGGAAGTTTGGTCTCATTACCTTTGAAGATTATCACAATGTTGTAGATGAGAATAAGGTGAGATGGCAGAGAAAGAAGATCAGAGAGGAGTTGAGTAAATCAAGTGAAGAAAGTATAGAAACATTGTATTTTGATGGAAGAAAGGACTTAACTAAAGCAATATCTGTAAGGATGGGAGGTACTACAGTACAACAATTACTGAGGAACACACCATGCCTATAGCTGAACCAGAATCAAAATATCTTGGGCACTTCACTCCTGTGACTGGAAATTCAACTAACATTTCTAAGGGAGTGATAAAGTTTCTTAACAGTAACAATATTAAGGCAGACAATCTGAAGGTCATTGGATATGATGGAACAATGTAAACACTGGCATACATAATGGAGTTATCAGGCAACTAGAGGTACACTACAATACTCCTTTCATTGGTTCGTGTGTTTGCTGCATACCAATGAGCTACCTCTCTGCCATTTGTTTAATTATTTGGATGGTAAAAACAAAGGACCAAAAGCCCTTGCTGGAAATGTTGGCAAAAGTCTTACTGTGTGCAAAAAGATGCCAGTTGTCAAGTTTGAAGCAATCAAATCAAGTAATATGCCTTCTATTCTGGGGGATCTCGATCTAAGCCAAGATCAAAAGTATCTCATGGAAATTTATAATGCAGTCATAGAAGGCCAATGTTCCCAAAACCTTGAAAACTGCAACCCAGGTTCTTTGAACCATGCCAGATGGCTTACAACAGCCAACAGGATGGTTAGACTTTATGTTGTGACCAAAAAGCTGCCAGAAAACTTGAAAACTCTGACCAAATCCATTGTTCGCATTTATGCCCCAATGTGGTTTAATATAAAGCGAAATCCTTACTATTACCAGGGACCAAGGCATCTCTAGTTTACGATATCTAGTTCAAGATACGTACCTATCTGATGAGCTTAAGGCAGTCATTGATCCTGCTATTGAAAGAGGGACATATTTTGCTCACCCAGAAACTTTATTGGTCTCGATGTTATTTGATGAAAGGCAAGTGATGAGAGTTAGCTTTCCGGTGCATTCTCTTAGCCAGGGAAAGTGTGTCCTCGGGCATTAGAGAATTTAGACGGCCTAAAATTAATTTCTTGGCAAGAGACTACACAGATTTAATCAATTTGGAGGACTACCCAAGACATGAACCACCTCTGACAAAAAGCTTGACAAACACCCAGTTAGAGCTTATCATAAGGGGTGATGGAACTAACCATCTATTGAAAAAGTACCCATGTCAAACTTGTAACAGAAGCATCAGCTTCTGTCTGTGGCCAGGAAAATAGAGATGGTTTTATAAAGGTAAAAATTGCTTCAAGATCAAACATGCCTACATTTGTGTCAAAATGTGAATACAAATGTCAATAAACTAATGGAAGGAAGGTTGGGCTGGGCATGGTGTGGAATTCGACCTACAGCCACCTCCTCATGGTGAATTCTGGGTGATTTGCCTTGTAAACTATCATGGCAAGTCAGCAAAGAGCTGTAGTTTACCATACGAAGTATTGGAAAAAATCACCAAAACTTTAAGTGACTTGTGGAACTTCAAAATATTTATATAAAAAGCTTTGAAACTCGTCATGATACTTCCTATGTAGGTACACAAACTTTTGTAATACAGGGTAAATTAAACTTCAAAAATTTTTTTTTTCAAGGAAAAATGACCTGGCCTAATATATATATATATATATATTAGGGTGGTCCAAAAAGTTAAAGCATCGACTAAGTTCTCTCCACAAGGTTGGTTTTGCCTCTTGGTGTGGACAGTATTTGTGCAAAGTTTCACGTTATTCGGTTAATATTTAGGGGTCGCCCCACTTGCCCCCTTTTTGAAAATTTGGGAAAATATATAGACAACTGAATAATTAAATTTTTTTTGGTTCTCAAAGAATATGAAAGAAAACAGTAAGACAATAGGACATGATAATGGGTGTATCTTCATTATTTCTTCTGCATCAGAGTCGCCTTGGATGGTATTGGTATCTGTTTTCGGTGGGCGGCTACGAGTTGTAGGAGGTACTGCTTCTGGTCCTCGTTTTGTGTCAAAGTGTCATTGTAGCGTTGTGCGAGAGCAATACCTCGCTCGGCAGCATCATTGACGACTTTCATCTTTAAGGCGCGATCTCTAAGTTCCCTGTAGTTCTTGTCATTTGGCCATTCCCGTGGATCTTTTTGAAGTAACTGGCGTGCTTCCTCCTTACCTCCAACTTTCAAGGCATCAAAGAGGGTCAATGTCCTTTTCGTGACGAAGGATGCCACATCATTTTCAACACCAGCTTCCGCCATGTCGATTCGTCGGGGGCAGCCATTCTTTTGGGGATGTTGGAGGTGTTGAACCATTCTCCTTTTGGTATCAGGATCGATCCTATTATCGAAGAAGGCCAGTCCAATCAGATGCTCCGACAAGTACCACAGGTGGCGTCTTAGAGCTGTCTTCGCCGCTTGTGCAGCTCCTCCGTGTGGATATTTTTCCAGAAGATGCAGCATTTTGAGATCATTGAGAGGAGCTTGTGTCCCCATTGGCGCTTCATGCCAGTACTTGACGTAAATCAGACTGACAAATAAAGCCAGCTGAGTCACGTTTCGTTCTTCGCGTGCTGTGAGCTGAATTGATAGTGAAAGAGGTAGATTTTGAGCACATAAATCGCCTTCGCCATCCATCTCGCTGGTGCATGGGACCCGGAGCTCGGATAAAGAGTTGACCACCAGTCTTTCCCCCCAGGAAGAGCAAAGATAGTTCAAGGAACTCCTTGTAGTTGTCACGAGGTTGGCTTGCCTGAAGAGTGTTAGGTAAGTAAGTGAGCATCTCTTTTCTCATCTCTTGGAGTTGAGGGTTCTCGAACAAGCTGTCCGATGCTGAGACAAATGCTTCGTGGGAGAGAGATGGCCATTCCTTTGAAATCGCTTAAAAAGGCCTGTTTCAGGACTTCCTGTTCAGCCAAATATTGAGGCAAAGACATCAGCAAGTACGACTTCAAGTATATGATGTCGACAACCGATCCAAAACTAGCTCGTGACCCAATGCTTCTCAATCCTGACACAGGCTCCGCGATGTAAACCCGTGTTTGACGCAGTGGTATCGAAGACGAGACCTCTCACATGCTGTTCCACGTTCCATAATTTCATAGTTTGAAGGCATGCCTGGGCCTGTGCTTCTCCAGTGCCTTGTTTCATCTTTGGGACACCAAGCAGCTTCTCCTGTCCATTGAATGTTATAAGGATTGCTATCCGATGCACATTCGTCTTCTTCCCTCAATGCGGGGAGAAGCTTTCCGTCCCAATGGAGAAGGACAGGGTCTTCTAGAGAAATGATTCTAGTCTTCTCGAGCTGCCTGTTCTCGCCCACTTTCTCTGTAGCGATGAATAGAGCTCCGAGAGCACGTTGTGGAGGGTGAACCCTTTCCCCTTTTAGTTCTCAGCCCTTTCCCCCTGGCCTTGATTATTATTATTTATATATTAAATTTCTTTGATTTTTGAATGAAATATTTGTTATAGAAAGGATTTTAATGGTTCTCTCTCTCTTTCCAGCAAACAAATAATTAATAAGAATGATAACTGTTATAAGAAATTAGAAAGATAGTAGTAAACTATTAAGCATTAAGATAATAAATAATAAACATTAAGTACTAAATTATTAATATTAGCAAACAAATAAATAAAGAAATAATGTTATAAAATATGTTAATGTTAATATTTTAATGAATGAAAAGACTAAACAATAAGTTAATAAAGAAATGTTAAACTTGTAAACAAGGAATGAGGAATAAAACAGTTTTATTAAATTAGTATGGGAAAAAGAGTGAGAGTTGGACAGTCGCTTGTTAAACCCTGTTAGTAAATGAATAATAAAGTACAAAATTGTTAATATTTTAACAAACAAACAAATAATGAAAAGAAGAATAAACAAATTTAGTAAAAGAGATGCTTCTGAGGTTTAAAAGTGTCGGCGTGTGTGTCAAAACTCGAGTTTTGAGAAGTGGGGGGAACCAATTGGCGCATGTGTGGAAATATAAATAATAAAAAATATAGTTTAAGAGGGTAATTTGACAAGAGAAAATAAAGAACATAACAGAGGAAACTAAAGTCAGGCTGGATTTGTCTGAGGCTGAAGACCATTATTGGACCAAGGGAACTTTAAGTTCTGTTAGGAAGGGGATGCCGGAGATAGTGAACCACTAACAGAAGGAAGCTATTCTGGCAAGTAAGAAACTGTTGGTGGCAGGAGCCAGCAGTCGTGGAATCGGAGGTCTGGGCAGCGAGCCTGGATCCAACAACCCTTCAAGGTAAGCAGCCTGGTTTCGTGGAGTTCTTAAACAAAAGAAAAATTCTTATTCGTGGTGCCGTTAGGTTACTCCGAATCCCACCACATAAAATAAGTGGCGCCCAAACAGGGACTTCCACTCAGAAAGGTGGGTTGTTTCCTGGTTGGGTTGTATAGAAGAAGAGTGAAAGAGTAGTTGTAGGTTGGGTGTAGTAGTAATAGAGTAGAAGTGAAGTAGGGTAGCATCTTTAGAGATGCCTACCAAGGAGGAGTTAGAAAGGAGGTTGAGGGAGATAGAGGAGGCATTAGAGGTAGAAAAGGCTAGGAACCATCAGTTAGAGTTACAGAAGGCAGAATTAGAGAATGTTTTGGGGAAATTACAAAGTAGATTAGAGGAACAGAGTAAAGAATTAGTAGTTTGTCGTCAAGAGATGGAAGAAAGGATCTACAGATCTACAGATCTACAGAAGCTAAGGCTAACAAAGACCCTAAGATCCACTCTAAGGCTAGCCCGAGAGAAAGGAAAGAGTAGGGGGTTAAGAGAAGAGAGGAGAATAAGGGGTTAAGTAAGGAGCAACACCTATCATTCGTGGGTTAACATTCATTCAGAAAAAGAGGGAAAAAGTCTCACCATCATCATCCGCCGGCCACTGCTGACAAGTCAGAAAAATAGTCGGAGAATATAGGAGAGGGGTAAAAAATGAAAAGAAGTAAAATAAGAATGCTTACAAACCATGCAAACACAGTCTTAACTCACTGTCATACCATGCAAACTACAAACATGCAAGGAAAGAGTTACAGACATGCAAGTAAGGAGATAAGAAAAAAAAAAAAAAAAAGTAGGTAAAGTTAAACAAAAAGTGGGTTAGTTTACGCTACAAGCTACATCTACATTCGTGTAGAGATGGATGATGGGTTAAAGGCAATGGTTAAGAGAGTGAGTGAGTTGGAGGGCAAGCTTGATGGGAAAGTGAAAAAGGAAGGGAAAAGGGGTTTTGAAGGGGAAAATAGTAAGGGTGTTGGTAGTAAGAAAGGGGCACGTCTAAAGGATGTAGCAGTAGGGGGCCTGGAAGGAGAAGGGAGTGAAAGCGTGAGTGAGGGGAAAGAAGAAAGACCTTACAAGGTGATGGTGCATTCCACCCCTAAGGAGGGTAAGAAGAAGCTTGAGGGTGAGGATCAGAGGGAGAAAGGTAAGAGGATGGAAGGGCAGGCTAAGAGGGGCAAGGCGGGAATGAAGGGGGCTCGGAGGGCATCTGGTAAGAGGGCTTCTCGGAAGGTTCAACGCTGCGTTAGCGCAGATGACTCCCTCTATTCCAGCATTGAGGACAGTATGTATGAGAGTGAGAGTGAGACTGAAACTGAGAGTGATACGAGTGAGGGTGTAAGAGTGCATAAGGGAATCTTAATTAGGGAGATTCCGAAGGTTGCAAAATTTAATGTTTATAGTGGGAGAGATGTACAAGAGTTTTTGAAAGAGTATGAACGTTATTGTAAGAGCAAGTATCCAGACGCTCCTGAGTATTGGGTGAAAGAGATGGGTGACTGTTTGGAAGGTAGGTTGCTAGAGTTTTACAATGTTGTTGTAAATTCAGGAGTGCCTGTGAAGTATGAGGTGTTAAGGAAGGAAGAGTAGGTGGATAGAGGAGAGTTGGTGGAGCAAGTGTTAAGAATAAGAGGGGGTGTGAAATATCGAAAGAAGGATGATTTTGAGAGAGCAAGGATGCAGAAGGGGGAGAGTATTGATTTGTATGCATATAGACTTGAAACTTTGGCGAGAAAGAAATTTGGAGATGATGGGATAGATGAGAATAAAAGGTTGGTAAGAAAGTTGATTGAGACAGTACCTGAGAGTGTGAGAGAGTTTTTGAATGTTAAGAGGAAAGAGTGTGTAAGAGTGAGAGGGACACGTTTGAAGTGGCATGAAATCTTGGAATTGTTAGAGGACCGAGTGTATGAGAGTGGGATTGTGCGTAATAGGGAAGCAGATGTGCGAATGGGGACAGCGATGAGGGAGGAACAAGTACCTGTGTTTCCTAGTTATGCGGATGCATTAAGAAATACTAGGCCAGGTCACCCTCCAGTTAGCCAAGCATCCATGGCCCAAAACCCAATGGAAATGCTGGCTAACTTTGTGAACGAATTCACAAGGGTGTATGGAGGGTCGGCCATGCAATGCAACAACCAGGGCCTCCTCCCACATCGGGTCCCAGAATGAATGGTCCGATGCTGGGGCAAAC
The DNA here is from genome assembly GCA_023014485.1 of Bathynomus jamesi. Classification (NCBI taxonomy): domain Eukaryota; kingdom Metazoa; phylum Arthropoda; class Malacostraca; order Isopoda; family Cirolanidae; genus Bathynomus; species Bathynomus jamesi. Next base: position 192,718 of record JAJOZX010005467.1, on the reverse strand, counting down.
GTATAGAAGGCAAGGGCTTCAAGGCCAGTCAACAATGAATGAGCAAAGAGGGCCAGTGAATGGAGGGAATATGGGAAATGTGAGAGGGTGTGCATATTGCGGTAGAGGGGGACATAGTATAGAGACCTGTAGAAGAAGAGTGGGTGCGTGTTTTGCATGTGGGCAGATGGGACACATGGCGTATGAATGCAGAACACCTGGGTATGAATGTAGGGCATGTGGGAACTTTGGGCATATTGCCCGGTTCTGTCAAGCCCAGCAGGGTGCTCCGCACCAGCGGGAGGGAGTCCTGTCTCTCATGCAGGAAATCGGCCAGTGTCAGCCATGCCAGCTCCTCAACCTCAGAGGCAGGGCCCTCAAGGGGGTGCTGTCACTGGAAATGGCGAGGCTGGTCCCAGTACGGGAAACGCATAGGGCAGGGGCCTCTCATTGGGGTTGGGGTCCCTGCTTCTCTGAATGATGAATGTGTATTTGAGGCATTAGCAGGATGGTGTCAAGTGAATAAGGAAGTGAGAGCGAGTGAGAAAAAGGCAGAGTGTATGGTTATTCCTGTTGAATGGGGAGGGAGTGTATGGAGGGCATTAGTGGATACAGGATGTTCACCTAATTTAATAAGTAAGCAAGGAATTGGATGTTTGTGTAAAGAGAATGAATTAGGAAGAGTGAATTGGGGAGTAACTGGGGAAATTAAAGGGGTTGGGAACATCCCAGTACGAGTGTTGGGAGAGGTGCAGATTAAAGTGAAAGTGATGGGGTGTGAAATGGAAGAATGTGTGCTTTATGTGGTTGATAAGGAGAGTGAAAAGTATGACATGATTCTGGGGTATGAGTTTTTGAAAAAGAATCGATTGGTGATCCATCCTGCTAGACGTATGATTGAGTGGAAGAATGAGTTGGGTAAGTGTGAATTCTATGTGGGGAGAAGTGAATCGGATTGGATGAGGGTAATAAAAGGGTATGAGGTGAGAGCATCTGAGAGTGTAAATCTGGAAAAGGGAACCCCAGCATTGGTGCATGTTGAGTGGCCAGTGAGTGATAATAGAAGAAAAAGGCAGGGAAGCATGATTTTTGTGAATGGTATGGATGCATCCTATAAAGTGAAAAGAGTTGGGCATGTGTATGATGGTATAATTGATGAGAGTAACCCATGGATTTGTGTGCAAGCTAGGGAAGATGGGGGTGCATGGCGAAAGAGAATAAATGAGGGGGATGTGATAGGGAGAGCATACAGTGATTGAGGAATTGTGAGGAGGGAGAAAATGGAATACAAATGGATGAACGAGGGCAAGAATGTGGGGAGGAATGGACGACTGAACAAATCAGAAAGGAGGTGATTGTTGGCGAACAGTTGAGTGAGAGTGAGCGAATGCAGGTGTGGCAGTTGGCAGGGGAGAAAAGGAGCGTATTGGCCCGAGGAGATGATGACCTCCGTTTAACAAAACTACCTCCCTTCAGGATCCAGTTAACGGATGAGACTCCGATCTACCAAAGGCCAAGACGGTTCTCCCCACCAGTAATGAATGAGATAGAAGAGCAGTGTGAGGAATTAGAGAGAATGGGAGTGATTGAACAGAGCACAAGTCCGTGGAATAGTAGAATAGTGCCTGTGCGGAAACCTGATGGAAGGATTCGCTTGTGTGTGGACTATCGAATGGTGAACGAAAGGACAGTGAAAGACAGGTTTCCGATGTGCTTGATAAATGAAAGTGTATACTCTTTGCATGGAAAGAGGGTGTTTAGTAAATTGGACCTATTGAGGGGATATTACCAGATGCCGGTTGAGCCAGAGTCTCGTCCCATAACTGCTTTTCCACAGCCAGGAATCATTATATGTTCCGTGCTCTCTCGTTCGGACTTACAGCTGCACCTGCTGCATTTCAGAGAGCAATGAATCGTGTTCTTGGTAAGTTTGCAAGGGAAAATGTCATATGTTTTATAGATGACATTTTGATTATGACAGAGACATTTGAGGAGCACCTGAAGATAATGAGAGAGGTACTGCAAGTGTTGGATGAAGTCGGACTACGAGTGAAACCAAGTAAGTGTGAGTGGTTCAGGGAAAGTGTGGCATTTCTGGGGCACAAGGTGAGTTCGAGTGGTATACGAAAGAGTGGGGAGTATATGGAAAAAGTCAGGGAGTTCCCGAAACCTCGGACAGTTCGTGAACTTAAATCTTTTCTGGGACTTGTAGAGTTTCAGAGGAAATTTATAGCGGGCTGCTCTGGGATTTCGAAACCCCTGACCGAAGTGACTGGAATGAAAGGTAGTACTCAGTTGGTGTGGACGGAGAAGATGAATGAAGCATTTGAGCAATTGAGAGTGGAAGCAGCGAAAGATGTGGAGTTGGCTTATCCGGACCTGAGTGAAGGAGCGAGTTTGCTAGAATTGTATACAGATGCGAGTGGATTTTGTATGGGTGGGTGCTTGTGCCAGTTGCAGGGAGAGGAAGGACAGGAAGGAAGGAGAGTAATTGGGTATGTATCTAAAGCATTCAGTAAGGCAGAGCGAAAGTACAGTACAATTGAGAGAGAACTTGCGGCAATGAGGTTTTGTGTGAAAGCTTTCAAGTCATTTTTGTATGGAATGAAATTTATTTTAAAGACTGATCATCAGCCCTTGGTATATATGGAGAGAATGAAAGTTGTGGATGGAAGAATTGCTAGAACTTTGCTTGAGTTGAGTGAGTTTGATTATAAGATTGAGTATGTGCCAGGGGAGAGGAATTGTATGGCTGACCTGATGTCAAGAATACCTGGGGTGAATGAAAGGTGTGAGAAAGAGGTGGTCGACCCTGAGTATTTGCCAGTGGGAATAGTAAAGTTGCATGAAAGTAGGGGGGGTGGCGACAGTTTGTTTGAAAGTGTATGGTATGGGTTGAAAGATTTGAAATTGGATGGGTTAAAAATGAGAATACCAGGGAGTGTGAATGAATTGCGGACCTTGGTTATGAATGAAGCGATTAAGAAACCAGAAAGGATGGGTGTTTGTAAGGTCCGCAATTATGTACGTGAGCTGAAAGCCATGGGGAGCCCGGGTATTTTTCCTTTTCAAGAGGTCCTCATGGTGGTCAGCTCATTGTTTAGTGTTGAAGTGTATGTGCATTATGGTAATGATTGTCCATTGTGTATAAAGATGAAAGGATCGAGGAGAAAGGAGCCCTGATTTTGCATTTGCAGTGTATTAGTGGTGTACATTACAATTGGGTGAGTGAAAGGAAGAGGTATAAAAGCATAGTGCCAGGTGAAAATTTGGAAAGGGTTTTGGATGAAGTTAGAGCTGCACAGAGAGAGTCAGAGGGAGAAGGTTGTATGGAAGTAGGTATGTTAGAGGGGCTATGGATGATACGTGACTGTGTGGATGAGGTAGAGCTCAGCCCTTCTGTGGTTCCTGTAAGGGTTCCAGAAGGTCCTATTGAGCTCTACAGGGGTCTTGTGGATACAGGTGCCCAAATCAGTCTGGTGAATGAGCGAGTGTTGTGTGATTTAGATGAAGAGAATGTGCCTGTATCCCGAGAAAGAGTGGGTGTGAGAATACGTGGTATCGGAGGGGGAACAGTCGCGTCACATGAAGCTGTGCAGTTGAGGGTGGGATTAGGTGCATGTAAAGAGGTATGGGAGCACAAGTTCATAGTCTTGAAAGGGGAATCAATGCCCTGGGATTTTCTACTGGGAATTGATTTCCTTGAGAATATGAACTTGAGTGTGGATGTTGGTCAGGGCTCAGTAATGAGAGAAGGAGAACATGTGGTCAGTATGGGAATGTTTCCGAGCACAGGTATAGATGCTGTGTTAGTGGGAGCAATTGAGTTAGAGGTGGAAGACCAGTGTGAAGTGTTGAGAGATGAAGATATTTTAGATATGCAAGAGGGAGATGAGGTGATATGCAAGTTGAGAGAATATGTGTATAATGGTATAGATGTGAGAGAGTGGTCAAAAGAGGTGGAAGAGTATAAAAGGTATGCGAAAAAGTTGGCTGTATGGATGGGAGTGCTATATTATATGAGGGTAAATAAGGTGGGTGAGACAGTGTGTGTGCCAGTGATGACATTTGAGGGTATGGTAGGATTGGTGATTATTACACACAGGATGTATGGGCATGTGGGAAAAAACAAGTTATGGGAATTGATGAAAGGAATGGTTTTCCACCCTAGGCTGGGACTGGTTGTTGCAGAAGTGGCAACTACTTGTGAGAGTTGCCAAAAGCGAAAATACCAGTCCCAGCATAGCCGCCCCCCAGTGCGAAAGATTGAAGTGAAAGAACCGTGGGAGCTTGTGGTGGTTGATATTGTGAGTATGCCGAGAACGAGTAGAGGGAAAGTTAGAATATTAGTAGGGGTCGATCACAAGAGTAAGTTTGTGTATGTTGCTGCGTTAGAGAATAAAACAAGTGAGCATGTTGCGAGAGTGATGAGAGAGAGTATGTTACCAATGATGCTTGGAAGGCTGCGTAAGTGTTTAACAGATAATGGGCCTGAGTTTGAGGGTCCATTTGTGGTGAAAAAGGTATGGGAGAATGGGGTAACGTATGTGATTGAGAGGGAGCAAGAGAATGGACAGTGTGAAGAAGTAAGAGCACATCATCGGCAGTTGCGCAAATGGCGAATACCTCCGGAGTACATCGTATGTCACCCAATGTATGATATGTGTGAGAGGATGGAACAAAAGAAAGCGCTAGAAACCAAGAACATGATGGGAATCCAGGATGAATGGATGGATGCAGATCTGGAGTTCTTGATTGTGTCAAAGCGGGCAAAAAGGAAGAAAAAGGTGAGAAGAAAGGGAATGAAAGGTGAGAAAGCCAGGCAGATAGGTGAAGTATATGAGCTGAAGGATTCCCAGTTGGACTCTGGAACAGCCGCAGGTGAGGCAGAGTTAGAATGGGATGTTCGGGACTTTGGTGGTTCATGGTGCCAGCCTGGTCCATCCGGGGAATTCTCGTTTGAGGGTTTTGAGGTCTCAGACCTTGAGGGCCTTTCTTTTCTGGGATTTTCCAAGGGTGGAGGAGAAGAGGAGAAGAAGGGAAATCTTCTTCACTCAGAAGTGGAAAGATTGTGTCAGGGAGGGGGCATTAAGAGTGTGGGATTTACAATTCTTGAGAGTGAGAGTGAAAGGGAAAATGTATGTGAGAGAGAAAGGAGTGTAACTGAGCAAAGTATTGTGACCTTAATGGAAAGTGTGAGGGATGAATGGGGAGTAGATAGAGGTGAAGGAAGTATAAATGAAAGAATGAGGAAGAGAATGAATGTGATTGATTTTTGTGAGGAAGTGAGAATGTTATTGCTTGAGATAGAAGAAAATGTGTTGAATAAAAGCTTAGATGTAGAATTAACAAGTAGTATTAGAGAAGATATTAAAAGTAGATGGGTTAGAATGATAGAGAAAGTGCAACAGTGTTTAGGGAGTGGTGATGGTAATGTAGTATAAAGTATTGGTGTAGTGTTCTGTAGGAAAAAAAAAAAAAAATAAAAATAAAAAATAAAAAATAGTAGTATTGTATGATGTGTGAAAGAGTGAGTGGTTGGAAATTCAACCAGGTGGCAGCCTACATTTTGAGGCCAGAAGCTGGGCTGTGCTTGGAGGAGGAAGGTGCCTGGGTGAGTTCCCAGACCTGCTGATACCTGCCTCTGGTGATTTGCTGCTTTGCAGTTTCAACCTCATTCCTGGTATTGTAAATAACTATTAAAAAATTAAATTGTAGGTATATTTTTTAGTATAACGTAAATTATTAAAGAGAAAGTAATTGTTAGCCAGCTGTTAGTCCTAAATATTGAATGTTTGAATGTTTACTGTATTTGTTAAATATAAAGATTATTAAATAACTGAATTATAATTTAAATAAATAAATGATTTATAAAGTAAATTTGTAAATATGTTATTCTTATGATAGCCATGTATGTAATTAATGGTTTAAAAGATTTAAAATTGAAAACAATTATTTTTGAAAAAAAAAAAAAAAAAAATTAAAAAAAAAAAAAAGTTAAAAAAAAAAAAAATAAAATTGAAAATTATTTTTTGTAAAAAAAAAAAAAAAAAATATATATATATATATATATATTATATATATATATATATATATATATATATATATTTGAAAATTGAAAAAATTATTTTTCGGAAAAAAAAAGAGGGTATCTATGTAAATAATTTGTTAATAAATATTTTGGTATAAAAATTGTAAGGAAAGGAAGAGAGAACCATATTAGGGTAATATAGTAGGTGTGTAGGCTATATGGCAAGACAGGTGGAAAGGAGCTTGGGGGGGGGGGGGGGGGAGATGTGGAGGGTGAACCCTTTCCCCTTTTAGTTCTCAGCCCTTTCCCCCTGGCCTTGATTATTATTATTTATATATTAAATTTCTTTGATTTTTTAATGAAATATTTGTTATAGAAAGGATTTTAATGGTTCTCTCTCTCTTTCCAGCAAACAAATAATTAATAAGAATGATAACTGTTATAAGAAATTAGAAAGATAGTAGTAAACTATTAAGCATTAAGATAATAAATAATAAACATTAAGTACTAAATTATTAATATTAGCAAACAAATAAATAAAGAAATAATGTTATAAGATATGTTAATGTTAATATTTTAATGAATGAAAAGACTAAACAATAAGTTATATAAAGAAATGTTAAACTTGTAAACAAGGAATGAGGAATAAAACAGTTTTATTAAATTAGTATGGGAAAAAGAGTGAGAGTTGGACAGTCGCTTGTTAAACCCTGTTAGTAAATGAATAATAAAGTACAAAATTGTTAATATTTTAACAAACAAACAAATAATGAAAAGAAGAATAAACAAATTTAGTAAAAGAGATGCTTCTGAGGTTTAAAAGTGTCGGCGTGTATGTCAAAACTCGAGTTTTGAGAAGTGGGGGGAACCAATTGGCGCATGTGTGGAAATATAAATAATAAAAAATAAGTTTAAGAGGGTAATTTGACAAGAGAAAATAAAGAACATAACAGAGGAAACTAAAGTCAGGCTGGATTTGTCTGAGGCTGAAGACCGTTATTGGACCAAGGGAACTTTAAGTTCTGTTAGGAAGGGGATGCCGGAGATAGTGAACCACTAACAGAAGGAAGCTATTCTGGCAAGTAAGAAACTGTTGGTGGCAGGAGCCAGCAGTCGTGGAATCGGAGGTCTGGGCAGCGAGCCTGGATCCAACAACCCTTCAAGGTAAGCAGCCTGGTTTCGTGGAGTTCTTAAACAAAAGAAAAATTCTTATTCGTGGTGCCGTTAGGTTACTCCGAATCCCACCACAACGTCATCCCAGACAGATCATGCCCCGCGGCCTGTAATACAGTTCCAGTTATGAAAACAGCATTCCGGTCAGAAAGATTGGTGCGATCCATTGCTCCAATGACTTCTGGAGATTGGAAAATGTTCGTAACCTTGTTCTTGGGACGCTTTGGTGCCGGAGCTTCAGACGAAGAAGGAATCGGAACCGATGGTCTATAGTCGTCGTCATCTTACGAAAAAAGGGAAGAAGAAGAAGAGGAAAGATCAATTGATGACACTCCTGCTTCTTCCAAATCTTTCTGTGTTGCTTCATGCCTTGCCTTCCTCTTGGCTTCCTTCTCCATTCTGGATCGCTTTCTGTCCTCTTGTGTAGTCGTTTCCTTATCAATGCCAGCCATGCTGCAAGAATTGCGTCCTTGCGCTGCATGGACAGGAATTTCGGTCCTCAACTTGACGATTGTGCTCATGGCATCACTGGTTGCGATGTCAAACAGTTCCTGGATGTCCGCTTGAAGATGTCTTCATTCATTCTATCGCTGGCACATTGCCTGGTCCTGTGCTTCTTGAGTGTTTTGTAGCGGTCTAAAAGATTTGAAAGCTTACGGACACAGGAGTCGATCCGTTGAGTTGGGATCCGCGCTCGGGTCCAGACTTCAATCACCCTCTGGCATGCCTGGTTCAGACTGTCGGAGGTGGTTTGCTTTTGATTGATGTGGTGGTATTGCCCCAAGAGGAGGGCGTCAGGCATGTAGGGAGCCTTGACGTGGATAAAGTTCCAGTTGCCATCCCTAGAAGCCAAACTTTTGGAATTGATCGAGTTTGAGCCATCGGACCTACGGAAGAAAAAGTACATTATATAATATATATATTCAGAGTGGGGCGACCTCTAAATATTCACCAATCACGCTGCAATTTTGCACAGACCATGTGGACACTAAAAGGACAAAATCCACACTTGTGGAGACTAAGACAATTTTGAAATTTCCCCCTATGGATTTGGACCACCCTAATATATATATATATATATCAGTGATGTAGGTCTCGAGATCGGTCTCGGTCTCGAGACCGATCTCGAGACCCAATTTGCAGATCTCGATCTCGGTCTCCGCTATTTAGATCTCGGTCTCGGTTTTCTCCCCGAGACCTTTCGAGACCTCTCAAACCGTAATGAAAAATACATGTTAGTGGCATACTCATGATGGTGGCTGGGTTGAACGACACAATTCAGAATGTTTATGAAAGTTTGTAAAGTAAGGGACTCTAGGTATTCACTAATCAGCCACCCCGTTTTGAGTTGCCACGTTTGTCTTGCGGGGGTGTGGGGGTCTGGATTTTTTTAGTTAGCGCTACAAAAAATTATCATAGAATTCATTATACCGGTATATTTTTTTATCATTAAAATTCATTATAGATCTCTTTGGGCTGAGTGGATGTTGAATTAATGTCATATATATATATATATATATATATATATACAGGGTGGGCCAAAAGTCTGGATTCATAGGAAAATATTTATTTTAATACATAAATTACAACAAATGGTAAATACTTAAAATGAATATCAACTTTAACTCGTAAATGCATATCCGTGATACTGTACAGTGGTTCGTACTCCAGTAAACAACAAATTATAACAAATGCTCAAATTGGCGGCCTCTGACATCGAGACACTTAGGGATGGAATTTATGATTTTTAATAATTCTTCGAATTGAAGTTCTCGAGATGCGTGTTTCATTTGATAATCTTCTTGTTGACTTTACTGGACTATTTTTAAAGTTTCACATACCATTGCAGAGTATTTTCATCAGTTGCAGTTTTTGGACGACCAGAATGCCGTCGATCATGTACACTTCCTATCTTTGAAACGTTTAAACAACTTGCCAACAGTCGCATGTGTTACTGGATGCTTATCAGGATGATTTTCTATTGAATTCGGTAGCAACTTCTCTGTGTGTAGCGCCCTGTCTTGCATACATGAGCACAAGTTCTACCCGGTCTTCTGTTGTTAGATTCGAAGCCGTTTCTGGGCTGAAATAAAAAAGTATTTGAGTATTTATACTGGAGTACGAACTATTGTACAGTATCACGGATACGCATTTACGAGTTAAAGTTGATATTCATTTTAAGTATTTACCATTTGTTGTAATTTATGTATTAAAATAAATATTTTCCTATGGATCCAGACTTTTGGCCCACCCTGTGTGTATATATATATATATATATATATATATATATATATATATATATATATTTAGACCTTATGCTAATTGCCATGCCTCTGTTTATAGTACCGATATGTCAATTTATTTTTCATAGAAATGGTGTTGGAAAAATGCTATACAGGAAACTCAAGCACGGAGAAATGAGCAGATACAGAGAGACAGCGCTCATTCTCACAGCAGCAATGATGAAATAAAACAGAGTCAAACCAAAGTTCCGAGACTAATGACAAAATATCAAAGCTATCGGTCCAAACAGAAGAACGTTGAAACTGGGAAAATTTTGAACCGCAGGGAACAGTTGCGGCGGTACCTCTTAGAGATCAATGAATCTCATTTTTTAGACAACTGCTCTCCAATAAAGTTTTGGCACCAGAAAAGGGATAAATTCCTATCACTGGCAGATATTGCCATGACTGTTTTAACAGTGCTTGCCTCTAGTGCTCCAATTGAGCATGTATTTAGCCATGGAGGGATAATAATGAGGCCCCACAGAAGTCGAACTTCAGCAGATCTTCTGAGCATGCTGATATTCCTTAAGTGTAATGAGCACCTATCATGCTTTAAATAAATGCACAAGTAGTGGGTACGTTCATTAAACCTTCTGTAACAGATATAAAAGAAGTAAATAAATAAAAAGTACGTATATATATATATATATATTCATTTGTTAATTTATAGGCTACACTTTTTGCATTCAACACACTACATCTGAGAAAGTAGTTATTAGTTTATTAATATACTTAACATAGTCTAATTTCCATAGTAGTGTAAAACAAATTGAAAGGGCATGAGCTTGGTCTCGATCTCGATCTCGATCTCGGAAGGTAGATCTCGATCTCGAACCTTTGATCTCGGTCTCGATCTTGGTCTCACAGGATCAGGTCTCAGTCTCAGTCTCGGACTTGGTGGTCTCGACTACATCACTGATATATATATATATATATATGCAGTAGCTATAACCAACACACATTTTTTGTAAAAGTTGCTTAAAATTAATTGAAACTTACATGAAAGTTAATGACTACCCAGTTATGTCAACTGTAACACCCTTGATGATTGGTTAGGTTGTCATGATATTTTTGTTTAACAAAAATATCACAACTTAACCTAACCAATCATCAAGGGGGTTATTATTGAATATCTCACCAACAGTTACCTTAGATTATTATTTTCATGCGGATCAAAACATTTTCTATTGTACGCGATGAATTAAACAGAAAAAAAAGCAAGTGGGTCAGGTGCTGTTAGGTTAGGTTTTTGTTAATATCCAAAATACATTTTTCTAATGTATTTTGGTGTGTTTGGTTCATATATGACCTTCATTTTTAGCGAAAATGAACCAAAACATAAAAACTTTAATGTTTCATAACATTGTTTCGGTTCATTTGTGCAAGATATGAAGGTCATACTTGAACAGAACACACATTAATTTCAGTGTTGGTGAAACATTCAATAATTACCCATCAAGGGCATACAGATGACCTAACCAGGCACTCAAGTTAACCTAAGTGGGCACTCAAGTTAACCTAAGTGGGCACTCAAGTTAACCTAAGTGGGCATTCCATTATTACAGCACTTCAAAACCTAAAACAAATTGTTAACAAATTTAAAATTAAGAAATTTCCAAGTGTCCATTTTATTATATTTTATTTCTTTCATGTGAAGAGGGGCTAACGTAAGTATAGATGAAGATTATAGCAAATTTTAAAACAATACAAAGCTCACAAATACAGTCTATACAGGTACTTCCCTGTTATCCCGGACCCCAGACATTTTGCCAGATTTGGACACCACTTGCCAAATTTTTTTTTCTTTAAATGTTAAGTAACCTAACCTAACCCAACCCAACCCCTAGTTGGATTTGGTTAGTTACTTAAGATTAAAAAATTTTTTTTGCCAAATCTGGCAAAAAGTCTGGGGTCTGTGATAACAGGAAAGTACCTCTATATGTGTACAGGACTGCTGGCTAAATAGCCTGGGAGACTATTTAGCCAGTGGTGGTCAAATAGCCTGGAAGGCTATCTGACCAGTAATGATAAATAGCCACAGCATGACTAAAAATAGTAAGAATTTAGAAAAAGGGGTAATTTTTTCCATTTTGTGATTTCCCACTTTTGAGGATGAATTTTTTGATGTTTTAGGTTAATATTGGATTTTACTCCCAGTCACAAGCAGTTAAACAAGTACTATATATATATATATATATTGAATTGCCATTAAAAACTGACTAAAAAAATATATGGTTAATATATTTTAAGTGACATGGGCTGGACGTGTAAATCAAAACTTTTATGAGGTAGTTTTAGTCGCTTTATTCAAATTTGTCACTCACTTTTTGTGCAAACTATTATAGAAAAAAAAAATAAATAAATAAATATAAATATATATATATATATTTAGTATATTTGTAGTCAGAGTGGTATGACATCATGTTACTCTGTGACTTAATTAGTTTGTTGGTTTCTGGTCTGGACATTTTTTCTTTTTTCCGAATTGGATTCAGTTTGGTGATGTTTGTGATAGAATTATGACGTGCCATTCATGTGGTTTCAACTTTGAAAACCTGATTTGTCATGTGCCATAGATGACTAATTAAATGATTAATTGAATGCCCAGTTAGGTTAATTGAATGTCTGGTTAGGTCAACTGAATGCCCAGTTAGGTCAACTGAATGCCCAGTTAGGTCAACTGAATGTCCTTGATGATTGGTTAAGTCATGATATTTTCATTAGTTTAAACAAAAATGACAAGAGCAAACTTTTCTGGCTAATTTTGAGGTGTTTTGCACGTTTCTTGTGGTAATGCGTCATTTACGAGATCTCATAACATGAACATGTTAGATTATACTTTATTGTATAAAATGTAGTCAAAAATATATTTTTCAAGTGTCTTTTGGTATGCTTTGTTCGAATGTGACCTTCATTTCTTGTGCAAATGAACAGAAATACAGTTGTCATTGCATGGCCCAAACACGTATTTCTGTTCATTTGCACAAGAAATAAAGGTTATATTTGAACAGAGCACACCAAAATACACTAGAAAAATATATTTTTTATTTCAACTTCAGGCCATGTCATTTGCGACATAATTACCAAATATATATCTTTTCTTGTGCAAATTTGTTCAAATGTACTTTTTTCAATAAAATATATTTCCTGTTTTGGCTATACTGTAATATACTTTTTTTCCTAAAAATATTTTTCCTGATTTGGCTATTTTTTCTCTACTCTGGCAACTTAATTAGTTTATTGTTTTTTCTAATTGGATTCAGTTTGGTGGTGTTTGTGATAGAATCAGTGGCGACTGGCGTATAGGAGCGATGGAGCGGTCGCTCCCCCTTACTTGAAACGATAAATATTAATTTAACAAAAAAAATATATTAATTTAAGATATTAAAATAAATATTCTTGAAATATATTTTAAAAATTCATGTGGCATATCATGATTCATGAGGCATTTTGAGTAAGCCTTCATACAGTACATAATATTCTAAACTTATAGCATAGCTTCAAACAGCGTACCCTTTTTGAATACAAAATAATATTGCAGCCGAATGGAGCGATATTTTTCCCTCAAGTAAATATAAATTAATTTTACTGTTGTAATGAAAATATAAGTACAATCGCGAATTTTTTTTATAATAACAACTTTATTTTTACTAATAGTTACTTCAGTAATAATGATATAAACCATTTATATGTATTTTATTGAAATTATTACTTATTTGTAATTAACTAGAATTGTACGTCTGGCATAGCCACATATGTTAATACAAGTACTCTTGTGAGCGGCAGTTGGATTCGCGCTAGCCTATTGTGAGTCCGTGTTGTCGTACAATTTTATGAAATCGCACCCCCATACATTTATACCACGAGTCGCCACTGGATAGAATTATGACATGCCATTCGTGTGATTTTGACTTTGAGGACTCGATTCATCATGTGCCCGAGATGAAGACAAAGCATTGGATGTTTTTATCAATTATGGCATTATTCTCTCATCCTTAACTTGCCCGAAATGTGACAGTGAGTGCCTAATACAAAAAGATCAGAAGATATTTCGGTGAAATAACCAATATTAACCTGTTAGGTTAATTGAATGCCCAGTTAGGTCAACTGAATGCCTGGTTAGGTTAATTGAATGCCCAGTTAGGTCAACTGTATGCCCTTGATGATTGGTTAGGCTAAGTCATGATATTTTCGTTAGTTTAAACAAAAATGATGAGAGCAAACTTTTCTGGTTAATTTTGAGGTGTTTTGCACGTTTCCTGTGGTAATGTGTCATTTACAAGATCTCATAACATGAGCATATCCTATATGTTTATGTTACAATATCTCAAAAACTACGCATTTGCACAGGAAACCAATGGCAGAGTCATGCAAAGCACTTCAAAATTGACCAGAAAAGTTTGTCCTCATTATAAAACCAAACTGCGAGTAAAATCCAATATTTACCATATTTTATATATCAAAATGAAGCTTACAGTATTTCTAGTGATGTACTAACAAGTTTGGGAAAACAAAACTAACCAAACCTAACTCCTTTCATAAATTTTACATATCCAATTCCTTACTTGTTTTGGGATCTACAAGTTGATACAATCAGTACAAATCCATGATCATTTTGCTATAAAAATTAAATTCCAAGAACTCCAAGATTTATAAATGGTGCTCCTTCTAGTGCCAGTATACTGTTTGCAGTCAATAAGGTGCCTAACTGTGCCAGTGTCATTCGCAATTTTGTATTTAGATTTATCACTAGGCTTGGTGAGTCAGTCAATAAGATAATAGAAGCCATAGTTAGTGGACTGGTCTCTGATATATCTTATAAATCTCAAATCTGGAAGCATTGGCATGGTATGTTCATTATGCACAGTGAATTACTGGCCTACTTAGTCAGTGCTCCAAACAACTATCTCTTAATTTTCTATGGACCACTTGTATAATATTTGTACCTGTTGAGTCTGAAATAAAGTGTTTGTTTGTTTGAATATAGATGTAAGTAATCAGTTTGTTGATTTTAGTATACTCATAAATACAGTACTTACAGTAAGTACTTTTCGTTATAGAAAATTATAAAAAATTCGCACAAAAATTACAAACAAACTTATTAAACAAAATATATTCACGAACAAAAATTTTTTTTTGCAAAATTACAAAAAAATCTTAATAAATAAATAATAAATACCTAATAAACAATAAACTTAAATTTTTGCAAACAATATTTCAATATCTACTAATATCTACAAAAAATGGACTCAATGGTGACTGTTCTCCACACTAAAACCAGTGTGCAAGTTAACATGGCAGAGGAAGAAAACAGAAACCCATGTATAAAATGTGCATTGGACTGCAACCTACATGCATTAAGATGTGATGAATGCAGACTATGGATACACTACAGTTGTAGTGAACTACCTATTTATTTCCTACTCATCCTTCAAAATTCATTCAAAATGAAAATTCTCATTCTTTAGATGTGCTTGTCAAATTTGCGATGACTATGATAGGCAATTTGAAGAGCTTGATGTAGAACTGGCAGGAGAGTTACAGGAGGAGGAAAAGTGAGAAACCCTCAGGATGAGACCCTAGAGAGAGGGAAACTGCAAGCAAAAAGGGCACCAAGAGAGACAAAACAAGAACAGGAAATAGACATTAAGACCTTCAACAAAGTGGACAACCCCACTGTACACAGTCACCAAAAAGCCAAAAGTGAAAACAAGAAGCCAGTATGCAAGTATTACAGGAGGGGCTTGTGTAAATATAGACTTAAGGGGAAGAGAATACCCATTTGCTCACCCACTACTCTGCAAAAAATTTATACACGATGGGAATGGCATTTCTGGATGTAGATCCAATGCAAGATGCCCCTATCTTCATCCTCAAATTTGCCAGAGCTCATGGTGGGAAAGTTGTTTTAAAGAGAACTGCAATTTGGCCCACCTGAATTGAACAATCTGAATGCAACCATATCAAAATCAATGGAGAGAATACCAGGTTAGGGAGCCTGCTATCCATCAGCACTATTTGGCCCAAGGGATGCAAGAAAACCCAAGATCAAATATCATTCCTGCACCCAGATCTTATACTGATGTAGCGGGTCCAGGTAAGCCCACTGGTGACCAGTAGCAGATTATAATGGGGGCAAAGAGGGCATTTGCCCTCAGCCCCAGATGCTGACCAGCCCCAAGATGCTGACTGACCCCAAGAAACTATGTAAACACTATAATCTACCATTGAAATAATAGTAGGTCAACCATGAGGAAGAAAAAAAATTCTAGATTCCACTTCTACAAAACCTAGTTTAGTATCCCATTTATGTGAACAAAGTATACATTTTCTGTAATCACATCTTTGTTTTTGTTTCATTTTCTGTTGATTGATCCCAGTCAGCTGATCACATCACTCATGTATGATGTATCAGGTAAAGAATTGTTTTTCTAGTGACACTGGCCCAAACGCAAACTTGTGCGCAAACGTGAAAAAAAAACAAATATTAAAAATAGTGGATTTAGCTCATAAACACGTGACTGCCAGACAGGTGGCGCCGCCAGACAGCAGTGAGCACTCAGTATACCAACAACGCTAGTGAAACACGTTTGTTTGATTAGTTGATTTTAATTTTATTTCAGAGTTCAAACTACTAACTACTCTAGTAACTTCTAGAAACTTCATAAGTCATAACTACTGTCTATAACTAGTGAACCATGGACAGCCTCAGACACCAGTCTCTGTCCAGCCCCACCTCTGCCCACAGCCTGGCTGGCAGTGTGACCAGCCATGGCTCAGAGCCTCACCAGGAGGAAGAGGACCTCAACAACCCCTGGCCCCACCTGGACACCTTCTTTGGACCTTTGACCAGCAAGAAGAGGGTGGTTGAGAGGGCAGGGTGGTCTACAGGGGCAGCATCATCTGTAAGAGGTGCAAGGCCAAGGTCAGCTTCAACACCATCAGCATGTACCCTCAAGAGCCACTACCAGCATGTGAGTTTAAGTTTATTTATAAATTTAAAATTTTAAAAAACTTGATAAGTAGTTAACTTTAGAAATTATTATTTATTAAAATATAATTAAATATTAAATAATAAATTATACTTTGTCTCAATTCAAACACTTCTGTTGTATATCACTGTCATTACAATATAATTTATAATTTTTTTTTTCAAGGTTCACCCCAACCAGAGCAAAGACCTCCTCGCTGCCATCACTGGTGGGTCCAAGCGCGGCCGGTCCCTCTCTGGCGACACTAAGGACTCTGGCTCCAAGAGAATGCGCCAGGCCAGCATAGAGTCCTCCTTTGCTGGATCTGCCGCCTTCAACAATAGCAAGGCCCAGGACCTTTTGCACAGGTAAATAAATAATAATTATAAATCTTAATTTATACACTAATAATAGAATAATTTAAATAATTTATTAAATATATCAAATATTTATATGATATAAAAATAACAATTTATTGTAAAGATAAGATAAAGACTTTCCTTACAATCATACCTAATCTTTTTGTAACTTATGTTTTAAAATACATTTATTAAAAATGTTCAAATGAATTTAATTTTCAACTTCTTCACAGGTTCATGGTTGAAGAGATGTTGCCCGCCAAAACCACGGAGTCCCCATCTTTCACCAGGTTCTCAAGTACCTGAACCCCAGCTTCAAGCTCCCCTCCAGGTGGACCTACATGAGGAACCTCAAGAAGAAGGCCGAGGCAGGGAAGACAGAGCTCACCTCCATCCTGGACGAGGTCAACTATGTGGCCACCACCGCTGACTGCTGGACAGCCCACAACCGCTCCTTCCTGGGTATGACTGCCCACTGGATAGAGCCCTCCAACCTCAAGAGGAAGAAGGCCGTCCTAACCTGCAGGGAGGTGCCTGTGGCGCACACCTATGACGTCCTTGGCAACACCCAGGGGTCTGACATCATGAAGCCCAAGAGGTCCAGCCTGACCTCTGAGAACTTTGAGAGGTTTGTTTTCCTGAAGGGCAACATGGACCTGCTCACGATGGAGTTGGAGGAGGACTCTGAGGAGCTTTGAAGTGTTTTTTTTTGTAATATTGTAATTTCTTTTTTTTTATTATTATTTATTTAATATTGTAATTTTGTATCTATTCTTTATTGATATATCTATGGATCGTGTGTCTGTTAATAAAGTCTTTTGATTTGATTTGATTTGATTTACTATAAATTTAATTTTATACAGGGTGTCCCAAAAAAAAACCGCACCTATTTTTTTTTTGGAAAACTCTGTATATATAAATAGTTTGCGTTTGCGTTTGCGCAAGCGCAAGTTTCGAGAAGTTTGCTCACTTGCGCAAGGTATGGGTTTGGGTTTGCGCATTTGCGCTTGCGCAAGTGAATTTTCATTTGCGCTGCCCAGCACTGACAGAAACACACCTGAACCCCATGATTATGAGTAGTGAAATTGCAATCAAAGGGTATACCACCCATAGATGTGACAAAGACCATCTAAATGGTGGTGTCCTGATGTACATCTCTGAAAACATTAAAAGTGAACTGCTCATGGCATACTCAAATGGAGCCTGTGAACTCCTAATCATTACATTGCAATGGTCTATAAGTTTAGTAAGGCAGGGTCTCTTCTGTCTGAAGCCATGTTGAAAGTCTTCTAAGAGATGTTCATTTTCTATAAAACTGACAAGTGCCTTTTCAGAACTTTCTCAAATATTTTGATATGGGAAGTCAAGGATATGGGTCTATAGTTCTTGGCTTCCTTTCTTTTGCCTCCTTTGGAGATTGGGGTAATATTTGCTTGTTTCATGATTGGTAGTATTCTACTGGTGTCTAGTGAGGATCTCCACAGGATTTTCAAAGGCAGAGATAAAGTATGTTTGCATTCCTTAAGAATTTTGGCTCCAATTCCATCTAGACCAGGGGCTGAACTCCCCAGTAGCTCTGTTATTGCCTGTTGTATATATCTCTAGTGGTTATTTGTATATCTTCCAATAATGGTCTGTCTTGGTCATTTTCTTCTCTATCAAAAAATGCTGTAGTTTTTATTTTCTTTGCTACTACAGGGGTCCTCCAGCTTGAAACATATTGAGATTGTAGAATGTTTGCCATTTCCTGTGGATTAGATGTGAGAGTTAGTCCATCTTTAGCAAGCAATGGGCCAATGCTCGTTTTGATAACTGCTTTGCATTTAGCATAGCTAAAGAATAATTTGCTATTTTCCTTCATAGTGCCAATAGCTTTATGTTCATTGTCAATATTCTCTCTTATGGTTGACTCCTTTATTTTAAGTTCTAACATCAGTATCTGATTCCGGATGTTACTACGTCTTGTATCACTTAATTGCTTTGTCAGTTGTTTAGATAGCTTTGTTCTCTTTCTCATAAGTGTCCTTCTGTATCTGTGTTCTTTTGTCAGATGCTTCTTTGCAATATCATTTTTCTTTGGTGTGTGCTTGTATAATGCTGATGATAGCAGGTATTGTATTCTACTCCAGCATTCTTCTGGTTCTAGATTTTCTAATTCATCTTCCCAATTTATTTCTCCCAGACAGTTATTTATTGATGTCCAGTCTGACTCTAGATAGGAGCTATCTGGGGGGCTATAGATATTCACTAGTATTATGTCTTCTTTATTTATACTGAGCATTTACAATCCTACAATATTTGGGAGAAAACCACAATGTTGATGTCATGTATCTAGACCAGTGGTCGGCGAACAGGGGTAAATTACCCCAAATGGGGTACATTTAAAAATTTTGGGGGTAATACGTGCGGTATGAGAGGCACCATATGCAACAATTTTAAGAGCAATTGGCTTGTTTTTGTTTACTTTGAAGTCTGGGGGTAATTTCATTTTACTCAAATAGATTTTTGGGTAATACCCAAAAAAGTTCCCCGACCCATGATCTACACTTTGCAAAAGCTTTTAACAAGGTTGACCATGGTATATTATTCCATAAACTAAAAGAACTTGGTATTTGTGGAAAAATAGGAAAATGGATCCATGCCTTTCTCTCTGACAGAAAACAAATAACAATTGTAAATGGAGCAAGATCTATAGAAAAAGAAATTAGTGAGTGCTGCAAGGTACATTACTAGGACCAATTCTATTCATTATAATGCTAAACAATATAAACTGTAACCTAGGAAGCTCTCTCCTGTCATTCGCAGATGATACCAGAATACTAAGACCAATTACAGAAAAAGAAGACTGTGTAGAGCTACAAAAAGATTTACAAACTATATATGCATGGGCAGATACAAACAATATTGCCTTCAATGAAGACAAATTTGGGTAAATGTACAGTATTACACCCGTCTCCCTTTCGAGGTGAAATTTATGTTTTTCCTATGGTTTTTGATGTGTTTTGAACGAATCTGACCTTCAAAACTGTCGGAAATGACTCGTTTTTGAGATAACCCCCCTCCCCCCAGCCGGCAATCGAAAACGAGTCATTTCTGACAGTTTTGAAGGTCAGATTCGTTTAAAACACATCAAAAACCATAGGAAAAACATAAATTTCACCTTCAAAATTGACCTAACCTAAATCACTTATAGTCTTGTAGGCAGCCCAGGAATCACTATAAATCACAGAGCCAGGCCTAATGTACTTCTGAATGAGTGGAATGAGTGTTCCATTCCGGTACAAAAGTAATTCAAATTCGAAATGGATGGAGCGCAATGATTGGGCAGACATGTAACGAACACACACTAGATACACACCAAAAAAATGTTTATATCTCGAAAATGAAGCATTTGCGACGGAAACGCTATAGAAGGAAAGTGTCTTAGAATTAAAAAATCTACTTAATGAACATATAATAATTGCTGGATGTTAGATGGGTGTAATAGTAGAATAATACCCAAATTTGAACTAATTAAGTATGGACCAAATAAATACCTGAAAGAACAATTCAACTACATTGGACTCACAGGAAAAGATATTGTACAAACAGACTGATCATGTAAAGGATCTAGGGATTATATTATCTGAAGATGCAACATTCAACAGGCACATTGACAAAGAACCTCATCATGCAAACAACTAATAGGATATATACTGAAGACATTCAGAACTAGGGGCAGTATGACCATGCTTATCCTGTGGAAATCACTTGTTCTTCCACGCATTGACTACTGCTCTCAATTATGGTTTCCCCACCAAACAGAATGAATTGCAAAAAATTGAGGGCCTATAAAGAACCTTTACCTCATATGGGCACCTGATGGGCAACAGGTGAGTAAAAACAAATTAAACTACTGGGATAGGCTCAGAGACCTTGACCTTTATTCCATAGAGAGGAGGTTTGAGATATACATCCTAATCTACACCTGGAAAATTTTAGAAGGGCTTTTAGTTACTCCCAATACTGAACCAATTGTGCCCACCTTGACAAGAACTAGCAGAATGTGTCAAAAACATCACCTCCCACCAAACAGTCTGAGAAGGATTTAAACCCTTCAATATAATAGTATCTCTAGGCAGGGTTCTCGCCTGTTTAACTCCTTGCCTCAGTACCTTAGAGATATAAGTGCAGTCCCAGTAGATACTTTTAAAAAACACTTGGACATGTTTTTAGCCAACATACCCGACCAACCCACAGTGCCAGGGTATTCCTCTGCCAGACCAGCCCCCACAAACTCAATAGGGGACCAAATCGTATGGCAGGAGCAAGAGAAAAGAAGGGTGGCAACCCCATTGTGGCCCCACCTCAGGAGGTGCTGAGCGGACTTCATGGGAGCAGCACACCCTTGAGGCAGAAGCGCTTCAAGGTAAACAGAAGTATGAAATTTAGAAGTAGAAGTGGGAAGACTTTCTCTGTTGTACTACAAGTTTTTTCTTGGTTAATATTTGGCTGGACACAGGGGCTAACGAGAAATGAGAGGTTGTGTTTCACTAGCACTATTTTTCATGCTCTTTACGATGGTACTAATAATTTTTTGTGCTAGTGGTTATAAAATTCATTTAATATATAATTTTTACATGGAGTGTGTGTATATCTGTATGTATCCATGTATATATGTATGTATGTATGTTAGTGCTCCGAGTGTTTGTATGTACAGTAATGCGTTTCGTGGATGTATCACTTGTTTTCAGATTGTCACATGGCTGGATTGGGCCAATTAGACACTTTTTGCGACGTGTGCCATAGGAATTTCCTTTGCTTCACACAGTTTGAGGACAATGGCTGAAGCTAGTGAAGGTTTTAAATGTGACGGTTGCGAGACTGAGTATTACCGCACCATTTCTAAATATTCTGAAAATAATGAAATAGTGGTAGATTGTTTTAAATGCCATAGAGTTCTGCCTACTTGTTAGCAGGTTAGGTTAGGTTAGGTTAGTTAATTTAGTTGTTAGCTAGTTTTTTATCAGAATTAAATTTTCCTGGTATAGTTTTCTCTGCTTTGTTGGAATTTGACACACATTTCTTATGCAAATAAGTACACACACTCCATATTTTGGAATGGAAAAAAAATAGTTTCTATTCATTTGCACAAGAAATAGGTATCAGATTCGAATAAAGCTGAGAAAACTACACTAGAAAAATGTAATTTTGATAAAAAATGTAGCCCCTGTGTCCAGCCAAATATTTACCTAAATGTTTAAATAGCTCTATTCGTAAGTTTATGGTTAATTTAACTTAGTATTTAGAGAGATCAAGGGGTTCATTTAGTGAAAGCCCAGTTTTTTGGTCTGATTGGCTTAGACTCTGATTAGCTCCTTCCAAGGGACACCCTAACTTAGAACATAAAGCGGTTATTATTCGTTTTTTGACCCAGTCACACCCAGCTATAACAGCAATATATATTGAATAACCGATCAAAACTGAATAAGAAAATATATATATTATCTTGTGCAAATTTGTATAAAATATGTTTTTTATTAAAATATATTTCCTATTTTGTGTTTTTTTCAATATATATATATTGACTATTTGGTGAATATTTCTTATTTTTGGTGATTCTGGCTACTTCTGCGTAATTCAATTTGTCCTGTTTTACAAATAAATCATTTTAGCAATTTTTCGTCTGTTGAACTCTGTTCAGTTTGGTTTTTTGTGACGAAGTATGACGTGTCAGTTATGCATATTTGATTTTGAAGACGTGATCCGCCATATTGCCCTTGATGAAGACAAGAGTTTAGACCTTTTTTTCAATCACGGAATAATTAAGACATCCATGACCTGCCCTAAATGCAATAGTGCTTGTATTTTAAGAAAAGACCAGAAGGTCTTTAGGTGCCGTAAAAAAAATCCTAAAAATAAACGTGTCATTTCAGTTTAAGGGCAGGCAAAATTTAGCAGACTACCCATGCAAGGTTGGCACATGTTATTACATTATCATTTGTATAATTTAGGTCTTGGGGGTATGGGGGCTCATGCATCACAAATTGATCAGTCCTAATGTTTTGCGGACAGTTCAGTACGTGACACCAGTTAGGTCAACTGTACGCCCTTGATGATTGGTTAGGTTAAGTCATGATATTTTTGTTTAAATTCGTTAGTTTAAACGAAAATGACGAGTGCAAACTTTTCTGGTTAATTTTGAGGTGTTTTGTACGAAACTGCCATTTCCTGTGTAAATGCGTAGTTTTCAAGATGATATCTCGAAAACTACGCATTTGCACAGGAAACGGATGGCAGATTCGTGCAGAACACCTCAAAATTGACCAGAAAAGTTTCTCATTATAAAAAGAGACTGGGTCAAAACGAATAATTACCCATAAAGCTTTTAACTGAGTAAAAGAATAGTACAGTATTTAAGATAACTTCAGAGTGACTGCAAGGTTTATAAGAAAGAAGTTAGAGATAAAGCTGTGTAGCATGTGAGTTGCGATGATTGGTATCACTTAGCCTGCATCAAAATTACAGAACAAGTGTACAGGGATATGAAGTCGTCAAACATTTTGTGGTTTTGTAGTGTTTAGATGGGGTTAGGGGCAGAATGGGGTTAGCTCAGAATCTATTGGGCCTAAGTTAGTTGGCCCTATGAGTGATAAGTGTTAATGAGATTAATGCAAGTTAGGCCAGAAACTGAGTCAAATACAAAAAATACCAATGCGAGATGTAGTGAGGTTGAGCCTAATCCTAGCCCTAGTGTTAATGACAGAGAAGCAAGCCCAAGTAAAGTTGAACCTAATCTGTTTGTTTGTTTTTTTCTGTTTAAGGTGCTTTCAACCCTGCTGGATTATTGACACCATTTTTTTTTTTTTTTTGTAGAGAAAGGTGGTGAAAGAAGTAGGAGAAGAATTTAGAATTTTTGAACCTAATCTGAGTGTTAGTGATAAGGATGTATGTCCAAGTAAAACCAAAACGAAGTCTATCCATGTCATTCATGAAGTGTCATACAAACTGATAGCTACAACTTTTGCATATTATTAACTATTTACTACAGACCGAAGAAAATGGGGAGACAAAGAAAACTGAATTTGCTACGCATTCAGGGCAAACTGCTCAATAATTATTATTATCATTATTAGTATTATTATTATTATTATTATACAAATATACATTATATAGAATGTTATTTTCACCTAAACTCATTTTATCCGCATTTCAGGATGCATGTCCAAGTAAAGCCAAAACGAAGTCTATTCATGTCATTCATGAAGTGTCATACAAACTGATATCTACAACTTTTGCATATTATTAACTATTTACTACAGACCAAAGAAAATGGGGAGACAAAGAAAACCGAATTTCCTAAGCATTTCAGGGCTAACTGTGCAATAATATATATATATACATATACATTCAACTGCAAAGAACACGCAGTATAAATAACGTAAAGAACGACGCTTGTATAGGAGATATTCGCGCAAGACGAGAGAGAGAAACGGAACAATGAAAAATGAGGTAACCACCTGGGAATCGAACCCGGGATCTTCCGATTGCCGGCCAGACGCGATACCATTACACCATGGACCTCACCCTTCCAAATGCCGTAATTCTTCTACATACTCGCAGAAACCAATGCCCCAAGGGGGCACCTCCCGCATGCCGTAACATTATATACATTCAACTGCAAAGAACACGCAGTATAAATAACGTAAAGAACGACGCTTGTATAGGAGATATTCCGCGCAAGACGAGAGAGAGAGAAAACGGAACAAATGAAAAAATGAGGTAACCACCTGGGAATCGAACCCGGGATCTTCCGATTGCCGGTCAGACGCGATACCATTACACCATGGACCTCACCCTTCCAAATGCCGTAATTCTTCTACATACCATGGTGTAATGGTATCGCGTCTGACCGGCAATCGGAAGATCCCGGGTTCGATTCCCAGGTGGTTACCTCATTTTTTCATTTGTTCCGTTTTCTCTCTCTCGTCTTGCGCGGAATATCTCCTATACAAGCGTCGTTCTTTACGTTATTATACTGCGTGTTCTTTGCAGTTGAATGTATATAATGTTACGGCATGCGGGAGGTGCCCCTTGGGGCATTGGTTTCTGCGAGTATGTAGAAGAATTACGGCATTTGGAAGGGTGGGTCCATGGTGTATGGTATCGCGTCTGACCGGCAATCGGAAGATCCCGGGTTCGATTCCCAGGTGGTTACCTCATTTTTTCATTTGTTCCGTTTTCTCTCTCTCTCGTCTTGCGCGGAATATCTCCTATACAAGCGTCGTTCTTTACGTTATTTATACTGCGTGTTCTTTGCAGTTGAATGTATATAATGTTACGGCATGCGGGAGGTGCCCCTTGGGGCATTGGTTTCTGCGAGTATGTAGAAGAATTACGGCATTTGGAAGGGTGAGGTCCATGGTGTAATGGTATCGCGTCTGACCGGCAATCGGAAGATCCCGGGTTCGATTCCCAGGTGGTTACCTCATTTTTTCATTTGTTCCGTTTTCTCTCTCTCGTCTTGCGCGGAATATCTCCTATACAAGCGTCGTTCTTTACGATAGATATATATATATATATATAATGTTATAATGTTTCAGACCAACAAAAACCCTAGGATCCACTCATGGCTGGTCTACCTAACTGTGTCGTAATCGTGTATTGTGTATGTCCTCCGTGGTGCCGGAGGGGACCTACATTTTACGTGGGTTTCGAACCACAAGAACATAAGAAATTTATATAAAAACTGCCGTAAATTGGCAACGACCAATTTTACGAAACTAAATAATTATCAATTTAAAACTAATTAATTATCGATTTAAAACTAAAGATAGAATCTCTGGATCCAGAGGATCAAGTCATAATAGACTACTATCCACAGATATGTTACACTCTATATCTATTTATAACGGACATGCAAATATATCAGATCCAAAGAATCCAGTCAATTTCAATACGGTATCCATCAAGTCACGGTCCATATCGATTGCGGACCAAGTAAAAATTTACAACCATATACATTACAATATATACACTTAGGAGGAAAAGTGTAGGTGTGGCTGTAAAGACTGTACAGTAATGTAGAAATGTGTGTGCACCCATTTTGGGTCTCCCATTTAAAGGTGTTTGTGAGGCAAGTGAAGATCATGAGTTTTTCAATACCTCACAGTACTATGGGGGCAGGCCCGGATCTAGAAGAATGGGGGCCCGTGGCTAATTATTTTTTTTTGGGCCCCCCTTGACTACAATTTTTATTATATAAGGATTATAAGCTTTGTTTACGAGGAAAATTAAAGGTTTTCAGAACAAACATATTACTTTACTTTATTTATTTAGTTTTCAGAACAAACATATTTTACTTTATTTTACATATTATATTTTCCTGAATTAATAATTTTATACACACCTACCTACTGATTATGAGCTGGCAACCGATTGAACCGACGAGCCTTTTTTTGTGCAAATTCATTAATAATATTTCGAAAATCGACTTCTTTGGCAAGAGCATGTTCAACATGGAGAATTGCCAGTGACTGTAATCGCTTTTGCTTCATTGTTGAACGTGTGCAACATTTCAGTCGCTTTAACTTAGAAAAACTCCGTTCGCCGGTACAATTGATCACCATCAATGACAAGTACATTCTGTATGCATTTAAGACACTGTAGAAAATTTTGGGGCCCCCTTCAAATGCGGGGCCCGTGGCTGCAGCCCACATAGCCCCCCCCCCCCTAGATCCGGGTCTGTATGGGGGGCACCGCTCGGCAGAGGAATCTCTTTAAATGGGGTGTGTAAGGACAGAGAGTATCCCCTAACCCAAGACGCTGCCTCCCTATATCCCACAACACTTGTGTTGAGCTGTGGGGTCTATCCCTACAAAGCCTTAATTTTACTATCTTAAACTATACCCTTTCTATCAACATATGCGTCTAATCGATTTTTAAACATGTTTATAGACGTGCTACTAATTACTTCTACCGGCAAACTATTCCAGTTATTTACTATTCTATGCGTAAAAAAGTTTTTCGCAACTGCTCTCTCGAACCTTCTACTTGTCAACTTACACCCGTTATTTCTAGTCCTATTATATTGAGATATTTCGAAAAAGCTCTCTATCTACGTTATCGAACCCATTCATAATTTTGAAAACCTGGATTAAATCACCCCTTAACCTCCAAGTCTCGAGTGTTGTCAATTTTAACTCTTTAAGCCTATCCTCGTACGACTTTGACCTAAGCGACGGAATCATCTTAGTTGCTCGTCTTTGAACTCTTTCGATTTTGTCTATATCTTTGCGCATATGCGGATTCCAAGATTGGACCGCGTATTCCAAATGGGGTCTAACTAATGATTTATAAAGAGGAACTATAATATCGCGCGATTTGTACTCAAAATTTCGAGCTATAAAACCTAACACTTTGTTCGCCTTATTGACCGCTGCTGTACTTTGTTTCGCTACTTTTAAATCACCAGTGACTATAACTCCTAAATCTTTTTCCTGCTCTACGCTTGTTAAATCTTTCCCTGACATACTATACGCAAAATTACCGTTACGCGAACCTATATGCAAAATTTTGCACTTATCAACGTTAAATCTCATTTGCCATGCGACTGACCAATCAACGATTTTATTCAGATCTTCCTGAATTTTACCTCTATCCTCGTCATTAATCGCCCTACCACCCAGCTTCGTGTCATCCGCAAACTTTGAAACTATACTGACTGTTAGAAAATCTAGAAGAGGAAGAACCATTGTTGTCCCAAGGCGATATGATGACTAAGCTGATTGATGCAGCATTGCTTGTATATATTACATCTCATAATTGTAAGGTTAGTGAAAAATTCACTTAATAAGAGCTAGCATTTTTGGGCTCTTGTGGCATCAGAGTTTGGGACGCTGGTGGCATCATTTTGGGGCGCTGCGCGTCTTTTCTACTCGTTTGTGGGATGTCGTACGTACAGGGTGTGGTCTTGTAGAGAGCTCTCTTGCAATTCAGTTTGGTTGTTTAGATACAAGATTGTTGCACCGTGCAATAGTCCAGGTTGCGTTGTTGTTGCAAGGTTGAGAAAGAAGACCATAAATAGTACCATTTTTGTTACATTAAAATTCATGTAACAAAGGTCTAAAGTAGGCCCGCATCGAGTCAGCAACCCTGAGGTTACCCTGAGGTAGGACCTAATAGGATCTCAAATCCGTAAGTTTTAATTTAGCTTAACTTGGGCTTTAGGTAGAACTGGCCCTTTAGAATTTGGCCGTTCACGGCTCAGCTGGGATTTTGAACCCGACAAATAAATAAAATAACATGGTCCTTCAGAACCGGATTCTACCCCAAGACTGAGTCAGTGACTATTTTCGGCAAAGTTCTGATTGTGCAAATTGTAGCCCAAGTTAGGCCTAGACGGGTTGAGTATTATTGAATTAAGGTCCCAGGGTAGAAAGTTTGGTAGCCCAATTGCGAAACTTGGCCAGTCGTCTGTCGTTGTTTTGGCCTACATTTTACCGGTTTGGTTAATTTTGGGTTATTATTGAATTAAGGTCCCAGGGTAAAAAGTTTGGTCGCCCAATTGCGAAACTTGGCCAGTCGTCTGTCGTTGTTTTGGCCTACATTTTACCGGTTTGGTTAATTTTGGGTTATTATTGAATTAAGGTCCCAGGGTAGAAAGTTTGGTTGCCCAATTGCGAAACTTGGCCAGTCGTCTGTCGTTGTTTTGGCCTACATTTTACCGGTTTGGTTAATTTTGGGTTATTATTGAATTAAGGTCCCAGGGTAGAAAGTTTGGTTGCCCAATCGCGAAACTTGGCCACTTGTCTGTCGTTGTTTTTGGCCTACATTTACCATTTTGGTTAATTTGGTTTATTATTCGTAGGCGAAGGTTGCAGACCAGTGCGCCAGTTACTTGGGTGGAAAAATTGGTATTCCATACTGGTGTTGGTTAGTACCCTACCTAGCAATTCAGTCTATTTGAAAGTAAAATTTACGTTTGATCAGTTCGGTTAAGTATTTCTGCCAATTCAGCTTATTTGGCATTGAGCCCAATTGTTGTTTGCATTGAAGATGAGTGCATCTGAATTGAACAAATTTATAAAAAGGAGAAGCGTCTACAAAGGTCTAATTACAAAGGTCATTGCCACTATAGATTCTGCCATAGAGCAAGAGGATTTACGCTTAGTGACTGCGCAGCTTTCCATATTAGAAACTAAAAAGGTTGCTCTAAGTGAGGTAAATGTTAAAATTGAGGCTCTTATAGAAGAGGATGAAATAGAAAATAACATAATTTACTTTGAAGAGATTATTGATGATAATTAACGTAGGCCTCCGAGCAAAAGAGTTTAGTAGCTCAGTACAGTTAGAGACCAGGTCTGATAATGAAACACAACACTCAAAAAATGATGTTTGTGAAGTTAAGGTTAACAGATCTGTAGTTCAATTACCGAGGCTTGTACTCAAAACATTTTCTGGGAGTATTCAGGAATGGCAAGGATGGGCAGACAGTTTTCAATCAGCAGTTCATTCTAGTCAAGTGTTAAGTGCCGTGGAGAAGTTTAATTATTTGCAGTCCCTCTTGGAAGGGGAGGCAGCAAAGACTATAGCAGGATTAGCATTAACAGAGGCTAATTATAATGTGGCTTGGGATATATTAAAGAAATGGTTTGGTAAGCCAGAGATCTTAATTAAAAGCCACCTCCGTGCACTTTTAGCTATACCTCCTGTTAATAATCCTAATAGTGTCAAGAGTTACGGCAGTTATATGATGAATTTGAAATTAGAACTAGGTCCCTGGACAACTTGGGTGTAGGAATGGAAAAGTATGGTATAATGTTGGTTCCTACACTGGAGTCTAAATTGCCTAGCTCAATTTTGCTTGAATTAAGTAGGGGACACTCTGCAGAACATGTGTACATCCCCCTTCAGCAGATGTTAAGTCTTTTAGGCACAGAATTAGCAAGACGAGAGGGAGTTGAGTTTGCACAGTGGGATGGTAAACAAGGGGACAAAGGCAGGCACAGCACCAAAGTTTCCACAAAAAGGAATAGCCCAGGTACAGTGTCAGCTTACATGCATCCTCTGAGAATAAATTAAAGGGAATCAAGGAATGCATATTTTGCGAAGGCAACCACAAGTCATATAAATGTGAGGTGGCTGAGGCCTTACCCTTTGAGGAGAGAAAGGACAGGGTAACTAAGTCCACAGCATGTTTTAAATGTTTTTTGAAAGGTCATAGAGCAAGGTTTTGTAAGTTTAAAATTTTGTGCAAAAAATGTCATGGTAGGCATCAGCCATTATTGTTTGAAAACACTCTTAGTAGGCCTACCCCGGAAGTAGAGACATCAGTGGCACATGCCACTGCTATGTAAGGGAGTAAAGGTAAAGGGGGATTATTGCAAACAACTGCAGCCTTATTAATTGGGAATGAGGGAGAAGCTACTGTAAGAGTGTTGTTTGATAGTGGTAGCCAGTGTAGTTTTATTAAGACCAGAATTTCCAGAAAATTGAAGTTTAAAGAACTTAAGAGGGAAAATTTAAGAATTTCTGGGTTTGGGGGTTCCGTTCAAAACCGAACCAAATTTAAGAAGGTAGAAGTTCTGGTTAAAGGGTTGTTACGGCAAAGTCCCACTATCAAGGTCCAAGCTGTAGAGATTGAGGAACTTTGTGCTCCAGTCACTACTTGTTTAGATATGGCATGTGTCCAAGAATTGCAAGTTAAAGGAATTAATTTGGGCAATAATAAGTTTGAGGGAACAGAAGATATTAGTCTTTTGATTGGAGCTGACTATTATTGGGACTTCATCACTGGTAATATTGTCCGTACATCTCAAGGCCCGGTAGCTATTGAAAGTAAACTAGGCTGGATGCTACATGGTAGCTATTGCAATGAAATGGAAATTAAGGCTCTTTTTGTTAAGATTGAGGAGAACAGCCATGGTCTGGAAAGGCATTTGAAAGCGTTTTGGGAACTTGAATCTATTGGCATAAAGGACAAACAGGCAAGTACAGTGAACAATGATGTTTTAGAGCAATTTGAAAAAGGGATTGGTTTAGAGATGGTTGCTATGAAGTTGGCCTACCATGGAAGGATTCTTGCAAACCCGGTTCAAACCTTCAGCTAGCTAATCGGAGGTTGGAGACTTCATTGTACAGGCTAAGAAAAAATGAGGAGTTGTTAATTGAATACGATGAGGCCATCCTAAGTTATGTAAGGGAGGGCTATGCTGAAAGGGTGCAAGGTGAGCTGGTGAGCCAGGAGGCACATTATCTGCCACACCATGCAGTGGTACGGCGAGACAAAACTACCACCAAACTGAGGGTAGTTTTTGATGGCTCAGCCAAGGACAAAGGTGGTGTGTCCTTGAATGACTGTTTGGATGCTGTGCCAAATTTAAATGCAGAATTATTTTCCTTGTTACTGAGATTCAGGTTTGCTAGAGTAGCATTGACTGCAGATGTGAAGCAAGCCTTTTTGCGGATAAAGTTAAAACCAGAGGACAGAGATGCAGTAAGGTATCTGTGGGTGGATACGAAAGACTTGTTGGAAAATGAACCTAAGGTTCAAGCATATAAAATGAAGTCAGTGTTGTTCGGCCTCAGCTCTAGTCCATTTCTGTTGGCAGCTACTATGCAGTACCATTTTAAGAAATATTCTGAAGTCTATCCTAACACTATTGAACACATAAGGAAAAATTTTTATGTTGATGATTTGCTGTGTTCCGTGGATAATACAGAAATGGCTAAACAGATATTTATGGAAAAACTATACGCGCTCACAACATGGTATCATATGTGGTACATTTATTTCATAATTAAATATAAATTATTAATTAATTGAATTAAAAATCTATACAAAGTTGCCTCGGGATTGGCGACATAGCCTACTGGGAATGAAATAATTGAATTGCCATACGTACAAAGAACCTGTATGTATGAATCAGCCTCACATAGCAACAAGAAAACCCAATTTATTGTTTAGTCTACCAAAGAGAGTAGACCAAACAAAATTTTGCTAGTCGGCAAATAATACAAGCGAACCAAGGAACGGCTCTCAGGGCTGTTTATTCGACAGCGAACGCTTTAAACAGGGAAGACGTGTTAAGTTTTCCCTCAAGTCTGAGTGAATTCCTTATAATATAAAACCTAATGACTATAAAAGGATAGGCCTATTCCTTCAGGGGTTTATATAGTGACTGCCTATATTAATTACCTTAAGTAAATTCGCCGCGTAACCCATCGTGGCGGCCCTACACCGAAAATGACCGTCACGCCCTACATCGAACAAACAAAGACCCAGCAAAAATAAGGTGAGGCAATTATTTCATTTATAACATAGGTCCCAACTCCCGACGCTAGAATTACCGTAATCAATATAAATATAAAGAGGTCCTTTAAAGACCTACATATTATAACTCTCTAACGAAAAAGCATAGGGCTTTTGTCGGTAACCCTCCACTGAAGTCTGTTGGAAATTTCCAACGGATGAGGGCACAGGCAATCAACCCATAGCCCTATATAGTTTTTTCTGGTGGCCCTGTGTATGGGGAACTAACCCCTCTAAAATTTACACTGACACACGCAGTGGCTAGGCTTAACTCAGTAGGCCTAACCCCAATTTCAACCGTAACCCCACTATAGTTTTTTCATATGGTGGCCTAAGCAACTGGGAACCGATTCCTTTACCTTTACACTAATCGAAAACAAAGGCTTGTTCATTTAACAGGCATAACTTATTTTAGGTCCTAAAAAAATAGGCCCGCAACATTAAGCCTATTTAATAGGTCCTACTCTTCAAATTCAAAACTAAGCCTTGTTAATTTAACAGGCTTAACTCATTTGAGGTCCTATAAAATAATAGGCCCAAACATAAGCCTACTTGGTAGGCCCAACAAATAGGCCTATTTAGTAGGCCCACCTAACTTTACCTTACATAATAGGCCTACCTCTTAAAGTAGGCCTTACTCTTTACACTCAAGGCCTATCCTAACTAAAAACATTGTGAATTTTTAATTTAACCTGTGGCGCAGGTTATATAAAAAACTTATTACTGTACAGTAATTTAACTTGCTCAACATCATAAAAATTAAACTCAGAACTTTAACACTAACAACAATTATGGAAGACTTGGACAAAAGGGTAAGAAACCCAGACCAAGAAAACAAAAACACAGACCTTGGGGCTACGGCACCATCTCAAAATCACAAAAAATTAATGAGGAAAAAATCAGCACGTAAAGGTGTCATCACCAAACTGTACAATGATTTCAAACAAAAGGAACCTACAAGATATGATCTTGAAACAACATTAAATTCTATTACTCGTTACAAACAAGAAATTTTCATACTAGATGAAGACATAATTACAGAAATTGATGACACAATTGAACTAACAGATGATGAGTATTCTACTCTCCTACTTGACAATGAAAATTACATTACAAAAATTAACAACTATATTTCTGAAATTCAAAACCAACTTGATGAGTGCAAAAAAGAAGACACATACGAAAGCTTCTTAGAAGCTACAAGAAATGCTTCATTTAGCCCTCCCAATGTGGCTGAGGGCAATGAACTAAAATCAAAATTGCCTACACTTGCAGTACCCACTTTTGAGGGTGACAGAGCCAAATTTCAATCTTTTATTGAAAAATTTCATAGCCTTATAGGTAATAAAAACTACATTACAGATGTTGATAAATTTAGTTATTTAGTGAACTATCTGAAAGGCCCAGCCTTAAGATTAGTGGAATCACTACCAGCCATAGGTACTTCTTATTCTGTAGCAATAGAATTACTTAACAGAAATTACATGAATAAGGATGAAATTATACATGATTTGGCTCTTAAAGTAATGAACATGCGAACCCCAAAAGACAACTATGGTGACCTCTTTGATTTTTACTGTGAGTTTGAATGTCTCATGGGACAACTTAAAAACAATAATTTAAACATTGCAGAAACAGCTTGGATCATTCAAGCTGTTGTTTTTGAAAAGCTCCCTTCTAAAGTCAAAGAGATATTTCATCAGAGGACAACTGACATATACCCTAGCCTTAATAAACTAAGAGAAGATTTCCCAACTGTACTAGCACTTTACAAATCAAGTTACACACCCAAAATTTAACACAGAACAAGAAAAAACCAACAATGCAGAAAACCAAAAACCTAACAAAAGATTTCAACACTTACCAGTTACATCAAAACACAACCGCAAAACTCAATTTGCAGAAAATAAAGTGACAGAAAAAGACTCAAAGACTCCTACTCTGCAAAACTTTAATGTAGCTACTTTTGAGTATAATCCCACACCATGCAAATTTTGTTTTAGCAGTGAACATATTCTACAAATTGTCCCAAATACAAAGACTTTACAGCAAGGTCAAAACGTTGTGAACAACTAAACTTATGCAAAAAATGCACTGGATCAGGGCACCAAAAGTCAAATTGCAAATCAAATTTGATATACAATTGTAAGTTTTGCAACAGTTTTGACCATGTTACCCCTATGTGTAATACACACACAGACATTGGAAAAACTGACAAACATTATGAACAAACACCCAAATCAAACCAAAACAAACAGAAACAAACCAAAAATGCTATGAATGGACATATCAGTTCATCTAGCATTAACCACAATTCAAAAATTCTTTTACCAACCACAACTTTGGAAATCCAAAACAAAAGAGGACAAATAGTACAGGTTAGGTGTCTTTTAGATACCTGCTCACAACAAACATTTGTAACTAAACAACTGATAGAAAAATTGGGACTTCAAAACCAACAAGGAGATGAAGATCTCTCTATTTCATCATTTATCAATAAAAACCCAGTACAAGCCAGTTTTAAAACTGCAAATATAACTTTAACTCTTGATGAAACATTTGAAACCCTTAAGGTTGTTGTTGTGGACAAAGTAGAACAAGAAAAAATACAAATAGCTGGGTTA
This sequence comes from Bathynomus jamesi, assembly GCA_023014485.1. Classification (NCBI taxonomy): domain Eukaryota; kingdom Metazoa; phylum Arthropoda; class Malacostraca; order Isopoda; family Cirolanidae; genus Bathynomus; species Bathynomus jamesi. Next base: position 158,004 of record JAJOZX010005467.1, on the reverse strand, counting down.
AAACAAGCTTTGCTCCAACTTCAAAATAAATACACGATAGCTGATAAAACCCTTAATGCAGATGTAGTTGATGATATACATATGCTCATGGGGGCTGACTATCTTCATCTGGTCCATAGAGGCATCATTAAAATTGGAGATGGAATAGCCATACAAACTCCCACAGGTATTGCTCTTTTGGGTGACATAACTAAATACCATCTTACTACTGACACAGAAAACACAGAACATGAACAAAATTTACGCAAAACAAAATCACCACAGTCACAAATTTCTGACTATGTGACAAACTCGAACTACAAAAACACTGTCATAATCCCACATCATTTGAATGAAAATGATTCCACATTGGATGAAGGGTTACAGCAGTTGTGACTATTAGAATCAGTTGGCATAAAGGACAGTACTATTACACATGAAGACCAATTGATGACAGAACAATTTAAGGATACATTACAACACAGAGACAATCAATACTATGTGGAGCTGCCTTGGAAAACACCTTGTCCAGAAATAATGGACAATTTGAAAGTAGCTAAGGCACATCTGTATAAAAATTACAGAAAACTAAAAAATGACAATCTTTTAGAACAATACAACAACATATTCAAGGAACAAATAGAAAGGGGCTTCATTGAAGAAGTTACTGATGAACCCTTTAAAAAACGAGGTTGTCATTATTTAACACACAGGGGAGTTTACAGAGAAGACTCATCCACAACTAAACTAAGAGTAGTATACAACTGTAGTTTAAAAGACACAAATTCTGTTAGTTTAAATGATTGTCTCATGGAAGGCCCAAACCTTGTCTCAGATCTTGTAAAAATTCTCCTTTGCTTCCGTTTAGACAATTATGCAGTACAAAGTGACATAGAAAAAGCATTCCTCTGTATAAATTTGAAGCTTGAGTATGATAAAAATCATCTCAGGTTTTTGTGGTTGAATGATCCACATGACCTTAACAAAGGTTTCAAAACCTACAGATTTAAAGTAATTATTTTTGGAGCAAATTGCTCTCCAAGTATTCTTGCTTTAACAATTAGAAACCACCTAAACTTATTTCAAGAGGACTTAACAGTTCAGTTTTTAAAACAAAACTTTTATGTGGATAACCTCATTGGTTCCACTGTAACTGAAGAGGAATTGCTTGAAATTTACCAAATGTCACAACCCATAATGAAGCAAGGAAATTTTGGATTGAGAGAATGGGTTTCTAATTCTCCTAAATTAAATGAACAAATAACAAAAGACAACAATGGGAACATTGAACCAAACAATTACACGAAAACACTTGGAATGCTTTGGTTTTTAAAACAGAATTCTGAACACGATGACACTCTTTGCACGAAGAGTTATAACTTAAATCCAAATGCCAATACAAAAAGACAAGTGCTTTCAGAATCATCCAAAATTTTTGACCCCATTGGATTATATTTACCAGCAACCATAAGATCCAAAATCCTTTTGCAAGACTTATGGAAAAAGAAAATTGATTGGGATGAACCACTTTCAGTGGAAGACCAACTTCATTGGAAAAAATTAGCCACAGACTTGAACAAAGTTCAAGACATCTACGTACCAAGATGTGCTGGCTACAGATTGAAATCGCAAACACTACACATTTTTACAGATGCCAGCACACAAGCTTATGGGTGTTGTGCCTATTTAACAAGTGAAAATGAAAGTAACTTGGTTTATTCAAAGGCAAAAGTGGCACCCTTAAACCAAAAGAAAACTGTACCACAACTTGAATTATTAGCTGTCTCATTGGGAGTTAAAACAGCAAACTTTCTTTCACAAGTGTATAAAGAAGTTGACATAACAAACATTTACTTATGGACAGACAGTCAAATTTGTCTAACATGGGTGACCAACACAGATACAACTTCTTGCAAAAATATATTTGTGAAAAACAGACTAACAGAAATCAAAACTGCAAACACAAACCTTGGTATCAAATTTAGGTACATAAAAACAAAGGAGAATCCTGCAGACTTTTTGACAAGAGGGCTCTCTTACAAGCTGTTGAAAACAAATAAAATCTGGTATGAAGGGCCCGAATGGCTAACATGTGAGGATCTTTGGCCAGCCAAAGTAGTTAACCTCACACTCAACTCTACAACAACTGAAAAGATCACTGAGGACAAACCTATATTTGACTATCACCTTTATTCAGACCTAAACAAACTCTTGAGAATTACAGTCTATTGCTGCAAGTTTGTCAATAGCTACCTTCTCAAACACTGTCCTCAGAAAGCCTTTTCTAACTTAACAGAAACTGCAACAAAATACTGGCTCAAACAGATACAAGCTTCAGAATTTGACAAGGAGTTGAAGTATCTTAGGTCCAGTAGCACATTAAACAAAGGTATTCCTTCACTTGTCATGGATCTAAATCTGTACCTGGATACAGAGGGTCTGATAAGGTGTAAAGGAAGGCTTAACAAGTCAACTTTGACTTACAACTCTAAGCACCCAATTCTTCTTCCAAGGAGAAATCACTTCACAAAACTCATCATCAGGGATACCCACAACAAAATACACCACATGGGAGTCCCACAAACCCTGACAGAGCTGAGAAAAACTTACTGGCTACCAAAGGGTAGAACTGAAACAAAGAAAATTTTAAACACATGCATTCCTTGTAAACGTATCCATTCACGACCCTTTAAGACCCCAAGCCCTCCAGACCTACCTGTGGAACGAGTAACATTTACTCGGCCATTTGAAACCACGGGTATTGACTACACTGGAGCGGTAAATGTGAGTTTTGGAGACAAAATGGATTCAAAGGAATACAAAGTGTACATTGTACTCTTCACCTGTGCTGCCACACGTGCCATATGTCTAGACATAGTAGAAGATCTGACAGCAGAAGCTTTTATTGCTGCTTTCAGACGATTTTGTGCACACAATTCTGTACCCAAAACTATATGGTCAGACAATGCCACATACTTCAAATCTGGTGAAAGAATTATTCATCAGATTTGTGACAGTGAAACAGTACAAACTCATTTAACCAAACACAACATAACCTGGAAGTACATTCCTGTTAATACACCATGGTATGGTTCAATTTAAAGAAACATACAAACTGTAAAGAACTGCCTTAAAAAGACTATTGGGACAAAACATCTACAACTTTTTGAACTCATGACTATTCTGTCAGAAATTGAAAATGTTGTCAACAACAGACCATTAACTTATGTGGGAGATGGTATTAATGAGCCAGAACCTCTCACACCAAACCACCTAATTAAGGGAGAAACAGTAAACATGTTACCAGAATCTGAACATAACAGTACAGAGGATCCAGATTGGGAAATAGGACACAAAGAACTCAACACAAAATACCAACATTTGACACAAATCAAACTCAATTTATAACAAAATGGAGAGAAGAATACTTAACAAGTCTTAGAGAAAGACATAAACAATTAACAAAACAAAGTTGGAATGATTCAGTCAAAATTGGGGACATTGTGTTGATACATGACAAGACACCAAGACAACATTGGTCAATGGGAAAAGTCTTGGAACTCAAAACTGGTGAAGACGAAGTTACCAGGGTTGTAAAACTGAAAACAGCAACTGGTGAAACCACCAGAGATATCACATTACTATATCCTTTGGAGTGTGGGGCTAAATTAGAACCATTACCCCAAAGGATGGATCAGGATACTATTGGGGAGGAATCTCTCAATGTGCCTGATGTAACTCAGACTAAACCAGACAGGCCTCAAAGAAAGACTGCTTTGAAAGCCAGAAAACTTTTACAAGAAAAAATTAAGACTGGTGACTTATAAAACTTACACAAACTGAGCAAAGTTAAAATGCTTAATAACTTTACTTTAATCCCATAAATTTCCTATACCTAAAGGGAGTCAAACTGATTGACATAACTTTAACTAAACTTGAGAAGTTGGCCTCTTGAACTTTCATATTTAAATAGGTCTTGAGTAACCTCTCTCTTCCTAAATTTCTACTTCATTCTTTTGATCATTTTTACATGTTTTACACAGTTTCAAAAAATTTGATCTATAACATACAAATTTTTCTCCGGCCCCCCCCAGTATATGGAAAAACTATACGCGCTCACAACATGGTATCATATGTGGTACATTTATTTCATAATTAAATATAAATTATTAATTAATTGAATTAAATATCTATACAAAATTGCCTCGGGATTGGCGACATAGCCTATTGGGAATGAAATAATTGAATTGCCATACGTACAAAGAACCTGTATGTATGAATCAGCCTCACATAGCAACAAGAAAACCCAATTTATTGTTTAGTCTACCAAGAGTAGTAGACAAACAAAATTTGCTAGTCGGCAAATAATACAGCGAACCAAGGAACGGCTCTCAGGGCTGTTTATTCCAAGCGAACGCTTTAAACGGGAAGACGTTTGTTTTCCCTCAAGTCCTGAGTGAATTCCTTATAATATAAAACCTAATGACTATAAAAGGATAGGCCTATTCCTTCAGGGGTTTATATAGTGACTGCCTATATTAATTACCTTAAGTAAATTCGCCGCGTAACCCCATCGTGGCGGCCCTACACCGAAAATGACCGTCACGCCCTACATCGAAACAAACAAAGACCCAGCAAAAATAAGGTGAGCAATTCATTTTCATTTATAACTTAGGTCCCAACTCCCGATGCTAGAATTACCGTAATCAATATAAATATAAAGAGGTCCTTTAAAGACCTACATATTATAACTCTCTAACGAAAAAGCATAGGGCTTTTGTCGGTAACCCTCCACTGAAGTCTGCTGGAAATTTCCAACGGATGAGGGCACAGGCAATCAACCCATAGCCCTAAATAGTTTTTTCACAATATTCATGGAGGTTAGAGCTATAATGAGGGAGGCTGGCATGGAGCTTAGAAAATGGCAGACCAATCATTCGCAATTACAAGAGTTTATGAGTCATTCCTGTGTAGTACCTGATGCAGCAGAAAGTATTGAGTATTCTGGTATTAAGGAGTTGTGGGCAATAGATGCAAAGGTGCTAGGCATTGTTTGGCAGCAAGATGATGATTTGTTTACCTTCAATGGGAAATCTTTAGTAGAGCTGGCTGAGAATGAGACAAGGTGGACAAAACGTACAGCTCTTAGTTTGGCTTCAAAGGTCTTTGACCCTCTTCGATTCCTGGCTCCATTTGTGATAAAGTCAAAAATTTGGTTTCAGAGCCTCTGGGAAATTGGACTTGGTTGGGACCAAAAGTTACCTGATCATATGGTGGTAAGGTGGAAATATTGGTTCAAAGAATTGGCACATCTTGGAGACATTGAAATCCCAAGATGGTACTTTGGAGAGTTGAACAATAGTCCAGACAATTTGGAGCTGCACATCTTTTGTGATGCAAGTGAGGAAGCCTATGCAACTTGTATTTATATAAGAGGCGCATTGCAAGAGGAAGTAAGTTGCAGGTTGGTTGCTGCAAAGAGCAGAGTAGCACCTTTGAAAAGGATTTCTGTTTCAAGGTTGGAATTGATGGGTGCCGTTATTGCTAGTCGGCTTGCAATTACAGTGCGAAAGTCTTTGGCCCTCTATGAAATTCCAAGCTATTATTGGACAGACTCCACTATAGTTTGGCACTGGTTAAGAAGTCAGGCAAGGAAATGGAAACCATTTGTTGCCAATAGGGTGGAGGAAATTCAAGCGCACACAGATCCCAAGCAATGGAAGCATTGTCCAGGCATCCAAAACCCCGCTCATTTACCAACACGAGGAATTTCAGTGAAAGATCTTTCACAGTCAAGTTTGTGGTGGAATGGGCCAGAGTGGCTAAAACTTGGAAGTGAAAACTGGCCTTCTAATCAGCCTATTGTAGGAGAATGCCAGGCTGAAGAAGCATGGGTGAGTGAGGTGAGAAAATGCGCTGTGAACAGTTGTCAAGTTATGCAGCAGGACCCCATATTGAGGCTTGAGGACATTAGCAGTCTGAAAAGATTGTTAAGAGTGACAGCATGGGTATATAGATTTACCAACAACATTAAGGGAGAAACAAGAAGGGAAGGAATTCTGAACAGTAATGAGATTCAGCAAGCCAGGAAATACTGGGTGGTATATATGCAGAAGGAAAAATTTGGTGAAGAGAGAGAATTGCTCACCAGCCATCCATTACAGGTTCTACCAACACATTCTGCGCTCAAGGGTTTGGATGTGTTTTTGGATCAGGATTTATTGAGAGTAGGAGGTAGACTACAGTTTTCTGGGCTTCCAGAGGAGAAAAGACATCCAATTTTGCTACCTTCTGGGGGGCACTTTGTGGGCCTTTTGATCCTGGATACTCATCATAAGCTGTTACATGCTGGAGTTAGAGAAGTGATAATAGAGATCAGACAACATTTTGGATTCCCAAAATTAGAAGTAGTAAAAAAGGTCGTGCATAAATGTGTGGTTTGCAAGCGTTGGAGTGCAAAGCCTTATTATGAAAAGGTGGCTCCACTTCCAAGAGAACGGTGTGTCTATACTGCCCCATTTGATGTAGTGGGAGTAGACTTTGCAGGGCCAGTCTATGTGTATGAGCGAGGGGAGTCTAACAAAGGTTATATATGTCTTTTCACCTGTGCTACCACCAGAGCAATCCATTTGGAGTTGGTAAGCAACTTAAGTAGTGATGTATTTCTTTTGGCCTTTAAAAGGTTTGTGAACAGAAGGGGTTTCCCAAATAAAATCATATCGGATAATGCAAAAACCTTCAAAAAGGCTGCAAAGGAACTCCAAGAAATTTGGTCCTTGCTAAAAGAGGAAGGATTCCAATCCTACTTTTCACACCAAGGGGTACAGTGGGAGTTTATTGTTGAGAGAGCACCATGGTGGGGAGGATTTTGGGAAAGGCTAGTGAGAAGTGTAAAGTGTCCATTAAAGAAACTTTTAGCTAATGCTCATTTGAGCAAAGAAGAATTCTGCACTGTTTTATGTGAAGTAGAAGCAATGGTGAACAGTAGGCCTATCACTTTTGTTTACAACAGTATGCAGGATGCAGAGCCATTGACACCAAATCATTTTCTTTGTGGTAAACGATTAACATCAAGCCCCAGTGTGCCAGAAGACTTGCAGCCTATCCAGAGCACTCAAGGAGAGTTAACCAGACGGTTCAGGTACCTTGAAGAGCTACAAGATCAGTTATGGAAGAGGTGGCAGATGGAATACTTGCCAGAACTCAATTATTACCCATCAGGCAAGGTAAAGGGCTCCAATGCAAATTGTATCAAGGTGGGAGACGTGGTAATGATTGGGGATGAAAGACCAAGGCAATGCTGGAAGCTTGGCATAATTGAAGAGTTGTTTGTTGGCAAAGACAATTTAGTTAGGTCTGCACTGGTAAAGACTTCAGGAGGAAAGTTAAAGAGACCTATACAAAAACTCTATGCTTTAGAAATCAGCAAAAACACAGATAGTCAAGATGAAACATTTGAGTTACAGCCTCATGGAGAAGGCTTGGCTAACCTTGCGGAAGGTAACGACAACAATGCCTCTTCGGTGGGGAGTGTTAGAAAATCTAGAAGAGGAAGAACCATTGTTGTCCCAAGGCGATATGATGACTAAGCTGATTGATGCAGCATTGCTTGTATATATTAAGTTAAGGTGTATATATATCCATCTCATAATTGTAAGGTTAGTGAAAAATTCACTTAATAAGAGCTAGCATTTTTGGGCTCTTGTGGCATCAGTGTTTGGGACGCTGGTGGCATCATTTTGGGGCGCTGCGCGTTTCTACTCGTTTGTGGGATGTCGTACGTACAGGGTGTGGTCTTGTAGAGAGCTCTCTTGCAATTCAGTTTGGTTGTTTAGATACAAGATTGTTGCACCGTGCAATAGTCCAGGTTGCGTTGTTGTTGCAAGGTTGAGAAAGAAGACCATAAATAGTACCATTTTTGTTTACATTAAAATTCATGTAACAAAGGTCTAAAGTAGGCCCGCATCGAGTCAGCAACCCTGAGGTTACCCTGAGGTAGGACCTAATAGGATCTCAAATCCGTAAGTTTTAATTTAGCTTAACTTGGGCTTCAGATAGAACTGGCCCTTTAGAATTTGGCCGTTCACGGCTCAGCTGGGATTTTGAACCCGACAAATAAATAAAATAACACTGACTAGGCCGACATCTAAATCGTTAATATATATAAGAAAAAGCAAGGGGCCCAATACAGAACCCTGAGGAACGCCACTCACTACATTAGCCCAACACGACTCCGCTCCATCAACGACCACCCTCTGTTTCCTGCCTCGCAACCACTCTTCTAGCCAATTTATTACTACACCCCTGATTCCATGAGCCTTAGTTTTTTCAATGAGTCTTTTGTGCGGCACGGTGTCAAACGCTTTTTGAAAATCTAAATACACTACATCAACCGCCCGATGTCTATCGTAAACGTCAACCACGCTTTGGAAAAATTCTAAAAGATTAGTTAAGCAAGATTTGTTTCGCCTAAATCCGTGCTGCGTATTTCTAACTAGCTTATGCACCTCTAAGTGTTCGACTATACGATCCCTAATTATTGATTCCAGTAGCTTACCTACAACAGACGTTAAACTGATTGGCCTATAATTTCCCGCCGCACCTTTATCGCCTTTCTTAAAGATAGGTGTTACGTTTGCTAACTTGAAATTATCTGGTACGCACCCCTCAGAAATAGACGCATTAAAAATCTTTGTTAGCGGCACAACAATGCTATCTTTTAATTCTTTTAGTTGTATGGGATATATGGAATCCGGCCCCGGTGATTTACGCGTTTTCATTTTATCAATATAGCGCATTACCTCCCCTTCACTAACCACTATATTATCCAAAATATTACCATTATCAAAAGGTATTATGTCTGTGACCGTAGGGATATTCGTTACATCTTCTATAGTAAAAACTGACGTAAAAAATTCGTTTAGCAAGGTAGCCATTTCCTTGTTTTCAGAAACTAGATCTCCGTTTACATTTTTCAAAGGCCCCAAGACGCTTTTTACTGGATTTCTATTATTGACGTATTGAAAGAATCGCTTGGGGTTTTCTTTACCGTCACGAGCTATGGAGATTTCAAATTCGCGCTTGGACTTTTTTATTACACTTTTCGCTTCACGCCTTAGAGATATGTAGTTGTTTCGTAACCACAAATTGTCTTTATCGCACTTATGTAGCCTATAAGCCCCATCTCTACTATTTATAATGTCTCCTACTCTAGAAGTAAACCACAAGGGCTTGTTGTTTACTTTCGCACGCTTAATTTTGTACGGTACACATTCCTCATTTATAGTCCTAAATACTGTTTCGAACGATTCCCACATTAGTTTTGCATTGGAGTTCCCCATCACGTTTTCCCAATTGACGTGTGACAATTTATTTCAAAATTTACTAAAGTCTGCGTGCTGGAAGTTAGGAATTTTAGTCGAGTTAGCTGGTTTCGAGTGACTTACTGAGAGGACAAACTCTACCATATTGTGATCGCTATTGCCCAACGGTTCTATTATTTGAAGATCAGTAATTAGCCTATCATCCGTAGTTATTACTAAATCTAAAATACTGTCCAACCTCGTAGGTTCCCCAACCTTTTGAATAAGAAAGCTATCCTCGAGAAAATTAACTAAACGATTACCTTCCGCGTCTCCCTGCATTGTATCGTAATTTACATTAGCGCAATTAAAGTCACCCATAACTAAAGCCTGCTCACTACCGATTATTCGCTTTAGTTCACGATATAACGCTTCGTCCGTATCAGCTGTTTGATTAGGGGGCCTATATATAACCGCAACAAGTAGTTTGAAATCGTTCAATTTAAGTTCTGCTATAGTCGAATCTATCGGTTCTGGAGTTGCGTGCTTTACTTCTATAACGTTCGCTATATTATCTTTGATATACAACATAACACCGCCTCCTCGCCTACCTATTTTGTTTTTAACAAAAAGTCTATAACCTTTAATTTGGTACTCCCCTATAAAGTCATGAGTTTCAGTGCTAAGCCACGATTCATTTATCGCAATTATATCAGTCTTTACAAGCAATTAAAGAAAAAAATTCGTTTATTTTATTTCGTAGGCTACGAGCATTTAAGGATAGAACCTTCAAATTGTTTGTAATTGCGACAACTTCGCGAGCGCAGTGGAAATTTATGGAATTTACGCTGGGACCGTTCGAGTTACGGCAGCCTGAAAAGAAGAGACAGTAATATGAAATAGTCTTCCTAAACGCGCAGCTCCTACGTCATTAAGATGAAGTCCATCTCCGAGGAACAAGTCCCTCCTGCCGTAGAAACTGTTCCAAAAATTCTCAAAATGCACTCCTTCCTGTTGGCAAAGAGACTTTAGGTTATTGTTAATATAGGTCGCCTTGCTGTAGAAATCGTTACGATGGATAATTCGAGGAAGTATACCTGTTAAAACAATCTTATTAGTTTTTTCCTTTAATCGCTCTAGTAAGTGCCTGTACCTAGCCAGCAGTTCTTCCGATCTAGAATTTAAAACGTTATTAGTACCGACATGAATAACATACGTTGTGTCCTCGGAGGTACCATCTGTAAATTGGTCAACACTATTAGTTATATCCTCCACCCTTGCACCAGGGTAGCAGTAACGGCGCCTACGACGAGGGTTTCTCCCACAGAATTCCTCGAGCTGTCCTCGAACAATGGAATCGCCAACGAGTCGTATTTCCGGTTCATCATCATCTTCAAAACCTAAAACAGAAAACTTATTGTTTGTTATTACTGGTAGACGTCTTAGGTTTTCTCAATGGGGCTCCATTACGCACTCGAACGAAGGTTTGGGAACTAGGAGAAGAGAGAGGGCTATTAATACTATTTATATTATTAATAGAAACTGAGGCAGGAGGGGTCGCAACTGGAGTCTCAAGGGATTCTAATTTTGCCGTCAGGAGCATCACCCTTTCTTCAAGGCTTACTCTGGCCTCCTTCTCACGTTCTAACTCGTTCCTCGGCACTTCCAAGTTTGAGCACCACCTGCAAACTAACTGTTCATTATTATTAGCCATTGTAAACGCGTAAGCGGCAAATTTCCCTTCACAGCGACTGCAAGTACTTGACGGGGGTGCCATGCTTTTAATTAGTTTAAAAAAAAAAACAAAAAAAAAAAACGAGCGTTTGGAAATTAATAAATTACAACGTAGGTCTACCGCGTTTTTGAAACGCAGAAACAGGTTCTTGTAACACAAATTTATACAAAATGCATATAGAATTAAGCTACCGACAAAAGATCTGTAAAAGAAGAGTATTTATAACACTTATCTGTCCGCGAATTGACCCGCCTTTTTTCCTTTTCTTCACACGGTGCGGGACCACACTCTACCTGACCTCTCGAAGGAAGGAAAAATGAACCTTATGTCTGCACGTTTTTTGATAGATTTGAAAAACAACACGGCAAGCCACGTGCAGTAGCCATGGTTTGATCAAATAATATAGTATTGAATAACGTCAATAAATGAACTATATTCGTTAATGAATGATTAGTAGCACGAAGTAATTTAGTTATGAATGCACCGAACACTATTTTTTTAAAACACTTCAACGAAAACCACTTATTCAATTGATAACACTAGACACTCGATAAAACACGTCTGTTCACAAGGAAAGACTGATCACGAATATGAGAAAGACTGATCACGATATATATATACTGTATATATATATATATATATATATATATATTATATATATATATATATATATATATATATTTTAACAACAGGTTCCCTATATAAAAAGTTCTGATTTAAAGGATGTGCCACAGTATGTAGTTTTTGTACCTTTCTCCATAAGAAGTGGCAATGCATTGTGTCATTTGGCGTTTGTACTCGTACTTTCGTACTTAACAATCGGTGGCGGCTCGTGACTTTCAGTTATGGGGGTGCTGCCTCAGAAATTGCGAACAATTGTGTCGATTATATATATATATATATATATATATATATATATATATATATATATATATATATATATGAGAGAGAGAGAAAGTCGAATAGATAAATAGATAACTACTCACTACTCAGTCATAAAAATAAGTAAAATAGTATCATAAAATCAATTATAGGGTACTTACGCTTAACGGGTAATTTCGAATTTGCCAAAAATTTTATTTATAAACAAATTCCATTCTTCTGTTTTTATTCTGAGCGAAAAGGTCTATTACTTTTTCATTGAAATTCTGTGTACTGTTGATCAAATTTTTCTCTATTGAAATCATTGCAAGAGCATTTAGTCTTTCCTGATTCATAGTGCTCCTTAAGAACGTCTTTATTCTTTTTAATGTTGAATGGCAGCGTTCGGCCTCGGATGTAGTCATGGGGATGGTCAAAAGAATTTTTATGAGCTCATGCTTTTCAATTTTTCTTTCATTTTGTTTATATTTGTAAAACCACTTTTTGTCCACGTCAAGTCACCACCGAGTAGTAGACACGGGAAAAAAATAAAATAAATGCATTTTTAACTTTACAACCACAAAGCCAACTTTTTCTTTGGTACCATTCTGAATTAAAACTACGAATATATTTCTTATTGTTACTTATTCCAGCCTGAGATATTTGAATTTCTGGTGTAGGGCGTCCTTCAGTTTTAATAGCTATTTTTCTTGAAGAGATAACTGTGAAAAATTACGAGACTGAATTTTACTCACTGTCACCCGAATCAGTTCTGGGGCTAGCGCAGCCATGATAATAGAATAGGCGCCTAGTTAAAATTTCAAAAAACAAAAAGTCACTTGCGAAAAAAATATTCTAAGAAATGAAAGCTATATATTGTAAATAATCCAATTATTATATAATTAACTTCAATCTCACGACAAAAAATAAATGATAACGAATCATTGATAAATGCAAATCGGAAATTAAATTTCGAATTAGCAAACGATACAGCAACACAACTAACACGTCAAACAAACAAATCGGCACTGCTGTGTCCACAGTGCTTTGGATCCTTTTAAACCCACGATTCTGACTCGCTCTTCGTACGTCCGCACCGAGGTTTCAAGCGTTTCGAACAAAATCTGGAACTGTTAAGTACGCAGTTCCACGGGAAGGCTGAAGCTACTTTCGTGATTCATTCGTTCGGCATTGAAATAGTTTAAGGAAAAAAGGATATAATCTGATTTAAAAACTCAAAGTTCATTGAAAAAAAACAATCAGAGAGGCTATTTTAAATATTTAAATATAAAGATCATAAGATCATGGGGGTGCTGCAGTTCCACAGTGCCTACCTGCGAGCCGCTCCTGTTAACAATAAAAAAAAAAAATTTAGAATAAATTTGAAAAGAAAATATGATGAATATTTAAGTATATTAGTTATTACTAATTAGGTAATAATTACAAAATAGCTTCAAGATAACGCAAAGAAAGAAATTATTATTTTGAAGAACATTTAAATACATACCTTATTTAATACTAATTAGGTAGTAATTTCCAAATGGCCAGATCGTGCTATTTTTCCTTTTTATTTGAAGTTTATTTTGTACGCCGTATTATTTTGTACACCGTTTTATGAGATTATTCAGTTTTAAGATCATTTTATAACAATATTTGTTTTCGTAACAATTTTTAACAACTGGTTCTAAAATGCTTCAAAATTTTAACAACGGTTCGCGCGAATCGGCTCCAGCTCACCAATGTGTGTATATATATATATATATATATATATATATATATATATATGAACAGAAGGATCAACACAACGGCAAACATTTCATTTATTTGTACTTCAGACGTTTCGACAATTCTTTTGTCATCATCAGTGAATTAAGTCTTAAAACCTTAAAACAAAAGTAAAAGTGAAAAGTGAAAATTACATCAATACAATATTAAAACCATTAAAATTAAAACTTTAAAGCAAAATGAAAATTGCATCAATACAAAATTAAAATCATTTAAGTTTCATCACTATAAAAACTAAAATTAAATTAAATTACCTCAATAGGTAAATACACAATGTTTACATCCACCTCCATACTTGGCAAAGCCTAAGAGAACACTGGATGGTCAGAGGATTAGAAAGGGTATGTCTACGAGAGTCGGTTGGTTAGTTAAAAAAGCTGTAATTTGTAGGATGAGCTATTATTGTTAAGGGAGGGTTTGTTTCTATAGATGTACAAAGATTCTAAAATTCGGAGTTCTGTGAGGTTATTGGATCTAGTTAAAATTTCAAACTGAGTTTTGTGAAGGGGATGGTTGTTTTCATTACTATGGTTTCTAATTGCTGATTGTGGAGGGCTACTGAGGGGACGGTTGGTACCTTTTTATGGTTATTTATCATTGCGTATTCGAGGTGAATTGTCCAAACTGCTCAAGTCTAGTTATCCCCAAATAAATTTTAGATTCGCCTTCGTCAACCCACTTAAATTATCAAATTTTTTGAAGTTCAAAGATGAATTCCCCAAAACTGTATGCCCCAATGTTGTTTACAAATACACGTGCGACAGCTGTAAGGCTGCGTATATTGGCAGCACTCAACTCCAACTGGAGGTGCGCCTTTCTCAACATTTGGGCTTGTCAGTCCGAACCAACCGTCCCCTCAGTAGCCCTCCACAATCAGCAATTAGAAACCATAGTAATGAAAACAACCATCCCCTTCACAAAACTCAGTTTGAAATTTTAACTAGATCCAATAACCTCACAGAACTCCGAATTTTAGAATCTTTGTACATCTATAGAAACAAACCCTCCCTTAACAATAATAGCTCATCCTACAAATTACAGCTTTTTTAACTAACCAACCGACTCTCGTAGACATACCCTTTCTAATCCTCTGACCATCCAGTGTTCTCTTAGGTTTTGCCAAGTATGGAGGTGGATGTAAACATTGTGTATTTACCTATTGAGGTAATTTAACTTAATTTTAGTTTTTATAGTGATGAAACTTAAATGATTTTAATTTTGTATTGATGCAATTTTCATTTTGCTTTAAGGTTTTAATTTTAATGGTTTTAATATTGTATTGATGTAATTTTCACTTTTCACTTTTTACTTTTGTTTTAAGGTTTTAAGACTTAATTCACTGATGATGACAAAAGAATTGTCGAAACGTCTGAAGTACAAATAAATGAAAATGTTTGCCGTTGTGTTGATCCTTCTGTTCATCTGTAAGCTCCGTTTCCCTAAGGAGAAGTCAATAGCTTTGATATATATATATAATTATATATATATATATATATATATATATATATATATTTTCAATGGTGTAGCCCTCTTATAATACCTATGCTTGCAATGCGTTTCACAAGCTGTATGATATATGAGTACTTGCCACAGTCCATTTTGTCAGTTCTATTGTTGCCAGTTGTTAAAAATAAGGGTGCTAGTATCTGTGATAAGAATAATTATAGGTAGCACTTGCCAGTATACTTTCAAAGGTGTAAGAATATGTCATTTATAATAGGATAAATACTTGCAAACTTATGAGAATCAGTTTGGCTTTAGAGTAAAACATTGTACTGACATGTGTATTTATATGCTAAAGGAAGCCGCCCTAAAGTACAAGATGTCAAGTAGCAATGTATATTCCTGTTTTCTCGATGCATCAAAAGCATTTGATAGAGTTAACCATCACAAACTTTTCAAGAAACTTTGTGTCGAGGGGTACCTAAATATATACTTAGAATACTTGCATTCTGGTATACAGAGCAGACCATGTTTGTAAGATGGAAAAGTACTGTATCACCAGGTTTCAAGGTAACTAATGGTGTTAGGCAAGGGGGTATATTATTACCCTATCTTTTCTGTATATACATGGATGACCTTACCAATGAACTAAAAACTGCACGTACTGGCAAGGAAAGGAAGAAATGAATAATTTAATGTATGCTGATGACCTTGTTCTTCTGTCACCCTCTCCCCATGGGCTGAGAGTACTATTAGAGATATGTGAACAATATGGTATAGAAAAGGACATCACCTATAATGGGGCAAAGAGTTGTATTTTGATTTTTAGGTATAATCTACTGAAACATGTATCATGTGGGTCTTTTGAAATGAATGGTCAGACAATACCTGTCAAAGACACATGTAAATACTTAGGTCATGTAATTACTCACGAGCTGCGAGATGAACTTGATATTGAGAGGCAACGTAAAAAGCTGTATGTACAGAGTAACATGCTAGTAAGGAGATTTGGTATGTGTTCAGAATCAGTTAAAACTTATCTTTTTAGAACTTACTGTACTGCATTGTATACATTCCATCTGTGGTGGAACTATACAAAAACTGCTATGAATAAACTCTCTGTTTCTTATAATAATATTCGTATGCTATGTAGGAAACCGAAATGGTGCAGTGCCAGTTCAATGTTTACTTCGAGTAACCTACCTACCAGCCAAATGTTAATCCGGAAGAATATATATAATTTCATTACTAGGATCCAAACCAGCTCTCCTGTGTTATTGTGCAAAGTCCTGCCTTCAGATACTGTGTACCTGTCACCTATATGGCAGTCTTGGTTCAGACAACTGCCGGTTTACAGTACCTTTTTTTGTAATGTAACAAAGATTATATATGCATATTGTATGTTGGGTTAAATGGCTATGCTGGCCTTATTTTTGTACTTGTATGTTAGGTTAAGTGGCTATGTTGGCCTTATTTTTGTATTACGTTCAGTGTATAATGCGTAAGATTGTACTTGTATGTTAGGTTAATTGGCTATGGATTGTGAATGATCCACAACAAAGATGTTTTGTATGTTGTATAATTACAAACAAACAACAAAACATCTTTATTGTGGATCATTCACAATCCATAGCCACTTAACCTAACATACAAGTACAATCTTATGTATACACTGAACGTAATACAAAAATAAGGCCAACATACCCACTTAACCTAGCATACTGGCATTCTGTTTGATTACTTATCTGACAATTTTATGTATATTGTTATTACATGAGATATCTTATAACACTTATAATACTTATAACACTTATTATAACATAGCCACTTATTATAACACTTATTATAATACAAGTTAATGTGCATATATAATCTTTGCTACATGACATAAATAAGGTATTGTAAACCAGCAATTGTCTGAACCAAGACTGCCATATAGGTGAAAGGTACACAGTATCTGAAGACAGGACATTGTACAATAACACATTAGAGCTGTTTTGGACTCTAGTAATGAAATTACAGCAGAATCCGTTTATTGTAATCACCGATATTGTTATCAATCGCCTAATGTTATCAGAATTAACAGTCCCAAAGCATCGAGGTTAAATTACATTATAAAACCTCCGCTTATAGTAATCAGAGTTTCGGTTATAGTTATCAGAATCTTAAAATGACTCATAAAATGACTCGGCAGATTTCAGCACTTTTCATCGGTCTTTCCACTCCAGCCAATTTATTGGTTGAGTTACATGCTAGCTTTCGTTCAAGACGGTAGTCTTAAACAGTGCTTACAGTGCTAACAGTGCTTAAACATTGCTATAATTTGTTGGTTCAGGTCCACTCTAGCTTTTGTTAATTGCTAAAAGAATTTCCCTCCTTGATGCCCTACATCTTATAACAATGTCATGGAAACAAGTGACTGAGAGAACCATTGAAAACTGTTTCACAAAGGGTGGCTTCTTTAAGAAGGGCACGGAAACATCTCCAAATGAAGAACCCGATGCTATTGAAGAGGAAATCATGGAGAAACCCCCAGATGGTATGTCAGAAGAAGATTTTAAAAGCTAGTTGGCCATTGATGAGGAAATTCAAGTGGCAGCTACCATGACATCATCAGAAATATGCCAAGCTGTTACTGAAGCAGGCTCTGAATTGGCTGAAGAAAGGGAAGAGAATGAAGACACTAAACAAGAAGATAGTCCAGAAGACCCTCCAACAAACGCTCAGATGCGAGAAGCTCTGCAAATACTTCGTCGCGGCGTGCAACACCGATCTGCTGAATTTCAAAAGCATTATGATTATGAGCGCTTTATTAATGACTTACTGCAAACAAACCGCAGGCAAACAACACTAGATGAATTTCGACAGTAAATATTAAAGGTATGAATTTTTAAATTGTTTTATTACTGCCTTTTAACTATTTTAACTTTTCTGTTTTAACACACACCGCTTTATGTTATCAGTCGGTTATTATTATCAATATAGCTGATTCTCCCAACGTGATTATAATAAGCGGATTCTACTGTATATATATTCTTCCGGATTAACATTTGGCTGGTAGGTAGGTTGCGCGAAGTAAACATAAAACAGGCACTGCACCATTTTGGTTCCCTACATAGCATACGAAAAATATTATTATAAGCAACAGAGAGTTTATTCATAGCAGTTTTTGGATAGTTCCACCACAGATGGGATGTATACTACAATGCAGTACAGTAAGTTCTAAAAAGATAAGTTTTAACTGATTCTGAACACACCAAATTTCCTTACTAGCATGTTACCCTGTACATACAGCTTTTTACGTTGCCTCTCAATATCGAGTTCATCTCGCACCTCGTGAGTAATTACATAACCTAAGTAAGGGTGATCAAAAAGTAACGCAACCCATGGGAAAACGATTTATTTCAGAGCAAGTGCTGGAAGTGGGCACCGTTCTGTGCTTCACACAAGTGGATACGGCGATTCATGTTCTTAAAGACCCTTTGCAACGTTTCCTGTGAAATTGCATCAACACACTTCTGAATCATCGCCTGCAATTCTGGAATACTGTGCGGGTGAGTGACATATGCGGCATCTTTCAGGTAACCCCACAAGAAAAAGTCGGGAGGCGATAAATCCGGAGATCGCGCTGGCCACAACCCACGTGAGATCAATCGTCCTGGAAAACACGTTTCCAAGTAAGCCATGGTGTTTCTGGCTGTATGGGCTGTGGCATTGTCCTGTTGAAACCACGTGCGTTTCTCCATGGGTTGCGTTACTTTTTGATCACCCATTTACATGTGTCTTTCCACAAAATCATATCCGAACTCAGCTTCCCATAATTTATCAGCATTTTTATTAAACTCTTTTATTTTCATAATTTCTCTGATTTCTTCATTAAGCTACAATTATTTTCTCCTACGTATACAAATTATCTTTTTCAGTTAATGATGTCTCGTGTAATAACAATATACATAAAATTGACAGATAATTAATCAAACAGTATGCCAGTATGCTAGGTTAAGTGGCTATGTTGGTCCTATTTTTGTATTAACTTCAGTGTATAATACGTAAGATTATACTTGTACGTTAAGTTAAGTGGCTATTGATTGTGAATGATCCGCAATAAAGATGTTTTGTTTTTGTTTGTTTATATATATATATATATACAAAGGTGGGCAGGACCGAGTTCCAAAAGGACCGAATTCCAGGAACTCGGTCCTTTTTAAGACCGTGAGCGGGAAAGTCGGTCATTTTCTCAGTGAGGAGCGACGGTCCATTTTTAAGCAGTTCCGGACGGTCTTTTTTAGTGATTTTAGTGTGTTTAGTGATTATTTGAAGTTCTAAAGAAGATGGATCGTTTCCTCCAGAAGACTCAGAAAGAGACTGAGACTGAACTGAAACTTGTTTCAACACCTGGCACCATCCAGTGCCGCCGTGAAGAGGCTCTTCTCTTTGGGGAAGGACGTCCTCAAGCCGAAAAGGTCAGGGCTCAGTGACAGCAATTTTGAAATGCTAGTCTTCTTGAAGGGAAACTCAAGCATTTAACTTAATAACTTTTTTCATCATTTATGTATTGTATTAATTATAATTTACGTTAATAAAATTAAAGATTTCCGGTGTCTTTAATTTCATTTTTCATTTTAATAAAATTTTTCACTTATATTATATATAAGGACCGAGGACCGAGTCGTTCCTAGGTCCTATCTTTAGAAATGACCGGGACCGGGACCGTCGGTCCAGTTTGAGGCAAGGACCGGGACCGGGACCGTCGGTCCTTTTTGAGGCCCGGGTGCCCACCTTTGTATATATACACACACGCACTGTATATATAGTATATACACTTTTGGTTACCTTTGGTTTGTTTCCGCCCGAATTGTTCATTCTGACGAAGGTCAAGCTTTTCACTCCACCTTAGACCTACAGTTTAACGTGGAATCTGAATGACGCCCCACCAGCAGCCCAGCCTCTAGCCCACCCAGGATACCCATTTATCTACTAACCACTTTCTTCCACTTGTGTGGAAGGATGAACAGTTGGGTTTTGCTGCGCGCTGGCTGCCGTCACCAGGTCTCGGTCCTGGGGCCGATGGATTCGTAGTCAGCGACGCTAACCACTACACCACCAAAGCGTATATACATATGGTGTCAGGCAGGGAGAGATATTATCCCCCTACTTATTCAATGTTTATAGGGATAATCTATCTGTTGTGCTGAACACCTGTAAAATAAGCTGCTATATTGGTAGAATGATTGTTAATCATCTGATGTATGCAGATGATCTAGTTCTTATTTCTCCATCTGTAAAAGGGCTCAACACACTTTTGAAGGTATGTGAAAGGTCTAGGAAGGATAACGACATAAAATATCAGGTTGTAACATAAATTCTGCTCGATTAGAAAACGGATGATAGATAATAGAATAACCTCAAGATAATGTGCAATAGTTTTAGAAATGTTGCAAAATACACGTGGAGACAGGTTCGCACATGTTTTATCACGATACAGAATGATAAAGAATGACTTAGGCTAGTGTAGGATTAGGCTAATGAATATTTTCTCTGGTGTTTTTCATACAGTTACAACGCTACCCCTACGATATTACAGTAATTGAAAAAACATGGAGCCCACGAAAGAGCATATTCGACATGTGATGCTGTATGAGTTCCATAAAGGAACTAACGCTAGTGAATCTGCAAAAAACATTCAAAGAGTTTATGGAAATGATGTTATGAGCGAATGGATGTGTAGGAGATGGTTTGAGAAGTTCAGAAATAGAGACCAGTCTGAAAGATTATCAACGAACAGGACGACCAAATGAGTTAGATGAAGAGTTGCTGAAATCAACAGTGGAGAAAAATCCAGCGGTAACTGTAAGAGAACTTGGCCTGCAACTCGGCGTTAGCCATATGACCATTCTTCGTCATTTGAAGCTGTTAGGAAAAGTAGTGAAGGTTGGAAAATGGGTTCCGCATGATTTGTCACAAGCGAATCTTCAACATCGAATCGATATTTGCACATCATTGCATTCTCGGCAACTGTAGGCACCGTTTTTGAATCGGATTGTCACTGGGGATGAAAAACGGGACCTCTACATCAATGGCGTAGCCGTGAAACAAAGCCTGAACCCCAGCCAAGGAATGGACCCCATCCAAAGAAAATTTTGCTATGCGTTTGGTGGGATATGCAAGAAATTATTCATTTTGAGCTCCTGCCAGATAACCAAACAATCATAGCTGAAGTCTACTGCCAACAACTCCAACGACTGAAGATGGCATTACAAGAAAAACGTCCTGCATTAATTAATTGCAGAGGTGTTCTATTCCACCAGGATAACGCGCGCCCTCACACTGCTCGAATCACCACTGCCCAATTGGAGACATTTGGTTGAGAAAAAATGCCTCATCCACCTTATTCTCCGGATATCGCACCTTCAGACTACCATTTATTCAGAAGTCTGCAACACCACCTAGATGGACAAAAGTTGCAATCCAGGGAAGCTGTCGAAAACGAAGTGATCGCTTTTTTAACTCGAAACTAATGGATTTCTTCGAACGTGACATAAAAAACTTTTCTACAGGTGGGAGGAGGTTATAAAAAAAGAAGGGAATTATAATTATATTGATGATTAATTTGTCATTATGTCATTTAATTTTTGTTGTGAATAAACTAAAAATTCGAGCAAATTTGTCCTTAGAAATTCTTTAATTTTTGTTCTGAATGAACTAAAAAATCGAGCAGAATATATGTTACAACTTACAACCTCATATAATCCTGTTAAAAGTCATGTTATGATTATGAGGACCAAGGCTACAAATATATAAAATTTCCTGAATTTTAATTGAATGGTATGGTGCTGTCAGAAGTAACTCAGACTTAGTATCTTGGCCACATACTAACTGATAGCCTTTCAGATGACTGTGATATTCTAGGGCAATGTAGACAATTATATGCTCAGGGAAATACTTTAGTTAGAAAATTTCATATGAATACATTAGATGTTAAGTTCATTTTGTTCAAAAATTTTTGTACTCCAATGTATACAGCTCATTTGTGGTAGAACTACAGGATGTATAATTTGAGAAAATTATGTTGTATATAATAATATTTTTAGGAGTTGATTAAGAACTCCAAGATTTATAAATAGTGCTCCTTCTAGTACGTATGTTGTTTGTAGTCAATAAGGTGCCTAACTGTACCAGTGTCATTCGCAATTTTGTATTTAGATTTATCACTAGGCTTGGTGAGTCAGTCAATAAGGTCATAGAAGCCATGGTTATCACAGCTATTAGACCACCAGGAGAAAATATTGGAAACAATGTGTCGAGGACAAAACATAGATGTAGTATATAGTGACTTTGCTAAAGCCTTTGATAAATGTGGCCATGGAATCATAGCACATAAACTTAAGAATACAGGAATTACTGGAGAGCTAGGAAGATGGATATTTAATTTATTGACGCAAAGAACACAAAGAGTGGTGGCAAATGGAGTTAAATCGGAAGTCTCGAAAGTAGTGAGTTCTGTCCTAAAAAGGATAGTATTAGCTCCCTTGCTGCCCATAAAAATGATTGCAATAGCAATTGTATGTTCATTATACACAGTGATTCACTGGCCTACTTGGTCATTTCTCCAGACAACTATATCTTAATCTTCTATGGACCACTTGTATAATGTTTGTACCTGTTGAATCTGAAATAAAGTGTTTGTTTGTTTGTTTGTTTGTTTGTTTGTTTGTAATCCGAAGAAAGACATTAATGGGTTCACGCTCGCCCTTAAATTGTAACATCCGAATTGTGCGAATGAATACCGGTGCATTTATGAACTAAATGCAAATTGTGTCGTCACACACCCAGCCACGAACGGAGGAATAAATAAAGGGATCATTTTCATTCAAGGGGGTCACCGGGGAAGAGACGCCACTCCCGGGAGAGAAACCCGAGCCCTTCAGTTGTATGTATATTAAAAGGCTTTTTGATTCGAGTTATTTCTTTACACGCATCATCATTCTAGTATATATATCGTTTCAACTTCGTTGGGAAATATGCCCGTTCTTAGAAGCACCCAAAAAGTGTTACGCGGGTGAATGCCACAGAGCAAAGGTACAATCTAATGTATAAATTTAAGCGTCATACATGGTTTATAATTTAATATTTACTGCTGTCCATATTAGACTTTTGCTATTTATTTACTTACATATGGTGTCTATGGAAAAGGTTTTCCACAGCAAATAAATTTTTATTAAAATTTAACGATATATTCTCTTTGCAAAAACTAAAGTATTAATCTTTGAATTTTTAATATTTTATAACTCGCCTCTATGCCCCAGTGGATCATTTGACCTCTTTCTTAACCCAAACGACTCCAGTGTTGACACATCTCTAATCTTAAACAGAGCTTCCTAAATTCTAAATGTTCTTTACGGCTAATATAAATCACATAAAGGAGTTAAGTGTAGAACCAAAATTATACAAATTCTTTTGCTAATATCATTATTAGACTAGGACTTTGCAACTTTAATAATCTTTTGTAGACGTAGCACAACTGGAGTTCCTCCAGGGAAAACACTTTGAGAGGAGCAGTCGAAGCCTCACGCCTCTGGTGAGTGCGTGCTTCGCCCTTTGGGCAGCCGGTTCGGCTCGGGTCCTTTGTTCGTTAATAACTCTCTAAGCAAGTGTAGTGTTAAGGATTTGATTTTCTAATTACTGTGCATTGTAAAAGAAATCTAATATCTTAAAAGTGATCTATTCTTGTGAAATAAAGACTGAAAAAGATAACACGTCATTTATATCCTTCCACGTGAGATTTATAAACACTCCATTCTCTCAACGAACTGAGGGAGGGAGACTCCATTGAGCGAAGGTATAAATTGTCAGATTAAGTAAGTTTGAAAAGAAGAACCGTGGACGTCAGCAGTATAAACTTCATTGTCGGTGCAAGAAGCGACATAATGAGAATACCTTAGCCATCGGAGATGGTGTAACGAAGAAGAATAACATCTTTTCCGACACTGGCGACACTGCCAGGATTTTAACAGGCATCATCATCCGCTGACACTGTCGCTCGATGCCAGGATTTTAAAACCTTTGTTCAGTCAGAAACCCGGCTACAAGGAAGTCAACGCATCCGAAACGAAGGTCGGATTTTAGCCGTGAATCACTCACTTGTTTGGAAGAGAGGACCGTTATATTGTCGTATGCTCGACCGACCGCAACGACAATTATTATTGGGCACCCGGAGAGGAATTTTAAGAATTTAATTCCTCCTGGAAACGTCATATGCGACGCATAGAATAGCAAATCCCCACAATGGAGAATGGCGAAATTATCGAAATTGGAGAAAATTTTGAAAGACTTTGATCGTCAACGAAAAACTGACGGACCGCAGTGAAATGGTTGGGTCACTGAAAGAAACTTCGAAACGTTCTTCAAAAAAGGAATAAGAAATTACAGAAGTCAATCGTATTCGATTCTGTAAACGCATCTCATTCGGAAACGGTTTCACATTTGCGGATCGGGGAGAGTCGAACGCATTCGACTCAGCCCTACGGAATTTGAGAAGACTGAAAGAAAACGAAAACAAATGTTCTTTCAAGACGAAATAGAAGGGAAAGGAAATACGAAACTCTCGGTCACTGAAATAAAGTTGCTTTTGGCAAGTAAGGTTAACATTAGTATCAATAAATAAATAAAGTCGTGAATTAAAATTGTATTCCAGTTTAACGCATTGGTTTTAAAAAAAATATATATATTTTTTATTATTATTTTCTTTTGTTGTTGCAAAAGGAATTTAAGTAAGTGAAAAAAAGTGTATCCCAGTTTAACATATAAGGTTGAATTTTTTTCTTTTTCGTTGTGAGAAGAATTGTTTTTTGCATGCAGTGTTTTGTGTATATAAATATACAAGTATATAGGTGAATTGCAGTGTATATACAGTATTTATTGTTCTTTTGTGAGTGTAAAACGATTTTTTTTTTTTTCATGCTGTCATGTATTGTTTTTTTAAATAAAGATAATATCTAATAAGAATTTAATAATGTTTTGTTTAATAAAGAAGAAAATAATGTTTAATAAGAAATTTAATTATGGTTTGTACGTAGATAAGATATTAATGTTGTTTGAAATAAAAAATAAAAAAATACGAATTGGCAACACATGATATGTGCCGCGGCTGAAATGCCCTAAAAATCCAGTCTCGGAACGGGATGTGTCCTGGTTAGGTGGTTTTCCGTATTAGAATGTTATTGTTTATTTAAAATATTAAATTATGCCTCTCTCCGCGATTAAATGTTAATGATAGTCCGCACTCGTGTTTACCCCGTTCGTTCAAATTGTTTCGGCATAACTAAAAAGTCAGCAAATAGTGAATAATAGTGTGTAATTATCCCCGGTCCCTTCATTGTTCGAAAGTTTTATGGCGTTCACTGGCTCAAGCCGACTACCCGCGTCCGTATAAAGACACACAAAACGAGTGATAATAGTACGAAAAGGAAAATAATGAAAAGAAAGCAGGGAGTAGAAGGAAAGATGGTTTTTTTTTTAAATCACGACATTTTTTGGTGGCTATCGGTGGTTCCTATTAAATTAAAATAGCATTCCCACGTCTTCTGTACGAACTTATATTTCGGTTAAATTACATTGCTACCCGTTTTATATTTATAAAATTAGTAGATATGTTTTGGTAAATTATACAGTAAAATGCATTGTGTACCTCATTTGCAAGCAAATTCCAATTCCTATTCCTTAAAAATTCGTTGTATCTATAATAATTCAAGATGGCGCGGGGCATTTTTCGAAATTTTCATGGAGTCAGACTGTTTCAACCGTTCGACTCAGTTTGAGTAAAAATTCTCGAGTCGTTCTTTTTAATTCTCATCGCGGCCGTTATCGTTTCGTTTTCTTCAGATTTCGTTTTTTTCAGTCGTAGAGAGAGAGAGAGAGAGAGAGAGAGAGAGAGAGAGAGAGACTTATTTCAAATTTAGAAATCCCGTCCGATGGCTCATTTCCTTTTTTTCGCTTCAACTTTTATTAGTCTTCATACAGCCTACCTATTTTGTGTTTATAAATTTTTTTTTGTGTTTACATTTTCGGAATTAATAATAATTGTGATAATAATAATAATAATAATAATAATAATAATAAGTAAATAAATTTCACACTTACTAATATGAATTGAATTATTTTAGTTGTAATGAAATTGTTACATGCATTTTTATACGGTAGGTCTAAAAGGTTGGAGCGTATATGTAACGCATTTTTAGGTATATACTGTATATGTATATAGTAGCGAATTGTAAAGATTAAATAAGTAACAAAATTTTCCAGTATCTAGTGGGGTTTTTAAGATTATTCTTCGACAGGGTTTCAAGCCGACACATGACCATCATATGTGTATAATTTTAAGATAGATAAGCGTAATTTTAAGGTTTTTGTTCAAAGTCGAAAAATAATGGTTAAAGACATTAATTTATACTGGGTCGATTCGGACTGATTGAGGTTATTTTGTTTGCCGTATATAAATTGTGTGAGAAAATTTGTTTATTTGAAATACAGGCATTGTTTTAGTAAATTCTTTTGATAAATTAATTTCGGTTTTTTGAATTTCTTCTTATACATTAATTTTTATTTTTTTGGTGGGTTGATTTTTGTTGTCTATTTTTTTTTTCATTCTTTCATGAGTTTTAATGAAAATCCCAAATGATATTTTGTATAGATAGGCTGGTTTATTAAATTTTTTTTATTCTGAAATTATAGTTTTGCTTAAAATTTTAAATTCTGGGTATAAATAATGAAAAATGTTTTTTTTACGTTCGCGCGTTTGCATAGAAAATATTCCAAAATTATTTCATGTAATGCAGTTTGATTGGTTCGGGATATATTTGTAGAGGTTCGCTTACAGACAAGTGAACACTCGCTTCAAAATACAGTGAATTATTTTAATTTTTGTTTACGTGGTTCATAATATCTGTTCTTATTTATGACAACGATGAAAATTTGCATTTAGTTTCACTTGGAAACGATAAATTATTGGAATTCCTGTGATTTACAAACCATGCTGGGTTTCGTGTTGAAGGAGAGAGTTGTCTCTCAGATGTCATTTTGTGAATTACGAGTCTTCTTCCTGTGAAATTTAGCGTTGCAGGTTGGAATTAAGGTATTAAATTATTTTTCGGTGTTAATATTTAAATTTTGGTGCTTTTCTGTTAACGGGAATACCCAACCGCCCGCCATCATCTGGACTCGTATCTTGCGGAATTCATGTGGCGACAACGTACCGAAAGCAGCGACGTTTTTTCTGCGATTTCAGATGCTATAAAGACATGTTGGCCCCCTACTAACTGATTATCGCTTACATATTAACTAATTTCATTTAAATGATTAATAAATTCGGTACTTACGTATTATCGGGACTACCAAACTGTTTAGGATTTATTTTTGATCTCGTCATTTTCGTTTAAACTAACGAAAATATCACAACTTAACCTAACCAATTATCAAAGGCGTACAGTTGACCTAACCGGGCATTCAATTAACCTAACTGGGCATTCAGTTGACCTAACCGGGCATTTTCCGTTACATTAACCTGTTAGGTTAATTCAATGCCCGGTTAGGTCAACTGTACGCCCTTGATGATTGGTTAGGTTAAGTTGTGATATTTTCGTTAGTTTAAACGAAAATGACGAGAACAAAAATATATAACAAACAGTTTGGTGGCGGGCGGTTGGGTATTCCCGTTAACAGGAAAGCACCTAAATGTTTGTTATGTAATGATTATGTTTTGGAAATTGTTATTTTTTAAACTTCATTTGGGTTTACTCGTGCAGTTGGAGCTCTATATTGATTGCTGACCGGAAATGGAGAATTTTAGATTGCCATTAACGTTTTTGTGGTATCTATCTCCGCTCCCCACAAAGTGTAAGATGGGTTATTGTAATCGGGAGTTGATGACGTGAAGTTTCTGGTTTTGCATTTTTTGTTTTTTGTATTTAAATGTATCAATGTGATTTCTGAAGGTAGTTTGAATAATAATATTTTTAAAAATTATAATAATGGTTACTATGTATGGGCGCGTTCATATTTATACTGTACAATATTGTTTCGTTGTGTTTGATGATTTTTTATTATCTTCTCCGATGTAACTGCCATAAGTAACCTTATTGGTAGCTTGGGCGTGATTAAATTTTTGGGAAATTCTGTAAAATAAATAAATAAATATATATCGGGTGGTCCGAAAAAAATGACGCATTTTTTAAAAATTAATATCTCAGTAACCCCCTTCCTTATCATGACAATTTTTATAGGCAAGATACTTTCAAGCTTCTATTTTTGAATGCAAGAAACGGAATTCTGATATCTTTTATAGTTTTCTCGCAATTAACAAAAGTAACAACATGGGTCAAAAAAACAAAAATCGTAATATAATATCCGTTTTTTATACGATATCATTTTTATACGATATCATGCGATATTTTTGCAAGTTATTACAAAACTCTACAGGAATGAGCAAGTCAAATTGTGGATATTTTTATTTTTAACAATTCGTCAGTACCCTTAATGATGTTGTCAGAGGAAGATCGTATTCTCATTAAAAATTGTTACTGTGAAAAAGGATGGAAGACTGGAAGGTTATTGCAAGAGTTTCCCGGCAAAAAGTGGAAAAGGCGTGCAGTGGAAAGACTCTTAAAGAAGATTCGCGAATCGGGAAGTACTGCCAGAAAACCAGGAAGCGGTAGACCTAAAACAGCTTCGGTTCCAGAAAATGTGGATTACATCAACGATAAAATCTGCTCTCAAGAAGATAAACCAGGAAGTCATTTGTCACAAAGAACAATTGCTAAACATTTGAATATTGGAAAGACTTCTGTACACCGAATAATTAAAGCACAAAAACTAAAAGCCTTCAAAAGAATAGTATCTTCTAGAAAAAGTGATACTGTTAAGGATAAAAGAAAAACAAGGTGCAGAAAGTTACTTGATAATTTCTCTGTCGTTGATATTAAAAAGATAGTCTTCACGGATGAAAAAGATTTCACTAGAAATTCCGCGAAACCGTCAAAATGATGTTGTCTACGGCGTGGTAAAAAGTGTGACATTTCAATAAACAGATTGTATCATGAAACGTCAAGATTCTCCAAAAAGGTTATATATCTGCAGGGGTCTCTTGGAATGGCAAGACAGATGTTCATTTATTGAAACTGAAAAGACAAAGGTGAATTCTGCAAATTACATTGAACTTTTAAGAACAAAATTGTTGCCGGATTGTCGTCGCCTGTATCAAGAAAATGATTTCATATTTCAACAAGATGGAGCACCGTCGCATACAAGCTACGCCACACAGTCGTTTCTGATTAGCAATACACCAAAATTAATAACGAAAAATGAGTGGCCACCACAAAGCCCAGATTGTAATCCTATGGACTACTCAATTTGGGAGTTACTAAAAGAGAAGGTTTACCGAGGTCGACGAGAAAAATTCACCGAATCAGAATTAAAAAGTAAAATACTTGAATCTTGGCAAGAAATTGGCATTAATGAAGTAAGAAGTATTATTTTTGTGTGGAAGAAAAGACAGATTAGTGTGTCAACAGAGTGGTGGTCCAATCGATCATTTACTGTAAATTAATTAGTTAAATTTCTGATTAAATTTTTCCTTTCTCATGATATTCGTTTTTTTGACCCATGTTGTTACTTTTGTTAATTGCGAGAAAACTATAAAAGATATCAGAATTCCGTTTCTTGCATTCAAAACAAGAAGTTTGAAAGTATCTTGCATATAAAATTGTCATGATAAGGAAGGGGTTACTGAGATATTAATTTTTAAAAAATGCGTCATTTTTTTCGGACCACCCGATATATATATATATATATATATATATATATATATGTTGTTCGGAAGCAATTTATTGTTCATTTGCGAGTTGAAAACGATTTTTGTTTGTCTGTGTTCGCGGTCAATCTAATTCAACTTTCTCTTTGTTGTTGTAAGATGGAAGGAATTGACAGATTTGTATCTTTTTGCATCCAGTATCTGCGTATATAAATATATACAGGGAAATTATATATTTATTGTTTGTAACAAAACGGTTTCTGCAAAGTGTGTGTTAGTTACACTTTCACAGTAAATTTATGGAATTTGGAAAAAAAAAAAAATTAAAGACTTTAATTTTTTAAAATTTGAATTGTCTCATATTGTTATAACAGAAAACGGAATTTTGGATTGATTTTCATTTTATAGTGGCCTCTCAACTTAATTGTACCTATATGTGTATATATAGTCGGTGCGTGTGTTGGTTTGTTTGACTTCTTTAGCGAGCGAATTTGGCGCGTTTCGGTGCATTTAGGTTTAGTAAAATGGATTTTTTTCCTTTTCCCGCTCGCTCTGCCACGGCGGTACGCAAACTTTTTTCTTTTTCGTTCTTGTTTTTTTAATTGGTAAAGCGTTGATGTTGATGCACAGAGTTTCGTCTTTTCTTCTTTAGCGGTTACTGCGTTGGTACGCAAATAGTTTTGTCTTTGTTTTTTTGTGCTTTGCGGCAAATCGCTTCTACTTTTTCGGTTTAAATTAAAATGAGTTCGTACATTCCCAGTAATATATCGAAATCGACAGGCAAGTTTTGCATCTTCGTTTGGGATGACTTTATTAAGTGTTTATTTAAACCGAAATAGCTAATGTCACGCCTAAGTTTTTTCGTTTCAATTCTGTTGTATATACGTTATCAGGGATAAGTTTTTTTTTTTTTTATCTTTGTCTCACTTCACCTTCTTCGTTTGTAAATCAATTTTTCTTTCCTTTGTCGTTTTTCGAAGAAAGTGGATAGATATAATTATTTGACGAGTAATATCTCTAAGGTTCCAATTTTTAAGGGGAGAAAATACGATAAATTGGTACCCCCGTAAGTGGACGAATGGTTTGACGCATTAGAGAGAGATTATGTTTATTATTTGATTGGTCACAATTTTCTGGAGCCATCTGCCACTTTGATTTCAGAAGCGGAACTTCCATCACTAAGGTCACTTCCATCACTTAGGACCGAGTACGCGAAACGAAGAACAGTAATCATAACGTCGGTTTACCCCATTTATAGATTGTTTCTTTAACCGTACTTCCAGTTCCAGAGCTACCACCACACGTACTCTATATAAACGTTAGGCGATACCTGTACATTCATGCCCTACTCACTAATTAAGTGAAATACGCTCGAGACGTGGAATGATTGATGTCGGAGACAATTAGCCACCAACGCGTACATCCAAAAACTTGAGAAATGTCCACACACGTAAACCTTTCACTGCACACTCCCTTGGAATTTTATACCTTCCACGTTATAGAGTTTAGTCATTTTCAAAGTTCCGAAAAGTTCTGAAATTACCCCAAAAGGTTGTTTTGCAAAACTCCATAAATTCCTCGCATCCATACGTATTGCCTTCTTGGTAAACTACTTTTTAGAGGTTTGTCCTCTGAACGTACATACACCGTCACAACTCCTTAAATATCCGTTTGAACTTTGCAGAAATCGTATCAATTTTACTTAAGTACTTTTCCAATAGTTTATTGAAATTCATTTCTCTCAATTTTTGTTCTCATAAAGTTGATAAAAATCGCATTTGATTTAAAGGTGTATGCACACGGTGAACTTAGACCAGTGTAAAAAGGTGGACCTAAAGAAATCCGACTCCAAGTGCTCAAGGACACACAACTGTCACAAGCGACCGTTAATTATGTGTTCATTAGTGCATGAGTATCGATTTTAGTGTATAGTGGATTAAGTATTAAGTAGATGTATTTTATTTAACTATTTCTTTTGTCTTTATGGAACATTACATCCAACTACTTCTTTAACTATTCTTTGTCTATGTAACGGTACATCCAACTACTTCTGGTTGAGAGGATTTTCAAACTAATCCCTTAGTTCCAACTCTGGGAGGGGAGCCATGTGGGAAAGGTTTTCCACAGGAAATAATGTTTTTTTTAAATTTAAGGAGAATAAATTAAAGTATTAATCTTTGAATTTTTAATATTTTATAATTCGCCATTTGACCTCTTTCTTAACCCTAACGACTCCAGTGTTGCCACATCTCTAATCTTAAACAGAGATTCCTAAATTCTAAATGTTCTTTTCGGCTAATAAAAATCACATAAAGGAGTTAAGTGTAGAACCAAAATTATATAAATTCTTTTGCTAATATCATTATTAGACTAGGACTTTGCAACTTTAATAATCTTTTGTAGACGTGGCACAACGGGAGTTCCTCCAGGGAAAACATTTTGAGAGGAGCAGTCGAAGCCTCACCCCTCTGGTGAGTGCGTGCCTCGCCCTTTGGGCAGCCGGTTCGGCTCGGGTCCTTTAAACAAAACAAACAAACAAAACATCTTTATTGCAGATTATTCACAATCCATAGCCACTTAACCTAACATACAAGTACAATCTTACGTATACATCAAAAATGATATAAAAATAATGCGAAAAATGCTCTGTATGAATTGGTCCACAATTAACCCACCCCTTATATCTCCAGTCTAACTATAGAGTAGATCAAGTCTAGCCTAGAGGGGTCAGCCTAGAGATTCCGGAAATGGTCCAGAGCGGGCAGATAAATTGAGGTCCACAGTAGGATTCCTCACCAATTTAGGTTAGGGCAATCTACCTTCACCTTTGTTAAGCTATGAGTTGATGCTGGGTCTTAGGCCACAATGTAGGCCTAACTTGTCTGACCCAGCTTAATTTAATGTGATTAAATTACTGGGTTAAAAACTCAATTAGTCACTTACTGTTAGTTATTGGAGTCTCCAAACTCCGGTTGTGTAATTGTCGAGAGCGTACTTGCCGGTGGGATCTTTTTCGTTGTCTGTTCTCCTCCCTTCACCGTTACGTCCTCTCGCCCCGTTCGTTTTCGTACTCCTTTGTTCTCCTCTTCGCGGGGCTTTTTCCACCAGCGTTGTCTTGGTTTTTTCCTCGGTTGGTTGAGCGGTAATGTATCTCCATTACCGAGCACGCTCTTCTCACACAGTATATAAATACTAGTGTGGAGAATAACTCTGGTGAGCAACCAATTGGTTTCATCCACCCAGTTATTGACATAAAAGGAATTTAATAATTGTTAGATTAACTACCTACCTACTCAGTGAACCATTTTCGTTACCTCCCAACTACCCACTCATCAGTTTTCCATATACTGGGGGCCCCGGGAGATAAAAATTTTGGTGTCATTGTCACCAATTTTTATGTCTGAGTGTAGACTAGCTAACTATTTAACTGTAAATGCCTGTTGATCTGATTAACAGTGCCTATCCTCACCTTCTCATGGAGAAGGTGTAGCATTTAATTAGAAGAGAAAATATACATCCATAGGATGAAACTGTCTATGGTCTTTACCATAAGAAAAGAAAAAATGAAAGTTAGAAGATAAAATTACAATTCTCCAGCATCTATTTTTTGTTGTAAAAATAGTCGCGCCTTTAATGCTATTTGTCGCTGAGGTCTTGTGTCTGTCAATGTTGTAGTAGGATGCGTTACCACTCCTACTGTCAAAGGAATAGTTACTGGAAGTTCAGTGTCTCCAGTTGTTACTGTCAGTGGAGAAGGTTCTCCAAAGTCCATTGTTTTGGGTCCAGACTCTAAAGGGTACAAAAGAGAAATGTCTCTTGTTGTGTCACCCGTTGAAGTCCTTAATTTGACTACTCTTGTTACCCCGTCTGCCCCTGGTCTGAGTTCTGAAACTCTAGCCAGAGGCCAGTATTGTCTTGGAGTACTGTCATGTATGAGAACAAGGTCCCCTACCTTAATTGTGTCAGACCAATCCTTCTTAGTCATTTGTTTATGTCTCTCCCTTAGACCCATCAAGTACTCAGTTTTCCACTGTTTAATGAAATGAGCTTTAACTCTAGTTAAATGTTGTAACTTAGTCTGGAGTTCATTATGTCGTTGAGTCCAGTTTGGGTCTTCTGAAGAGTCTATATTGTAGTCCGGCAGGAGACTAACTTGTTCTCCCCGAATCAAATGATTTGGAGTTAATGGTTCTGGGTCATTAATGTTGTCACATATAAGTGAGTGGTCTATTGTTAATGATGTTCTCAATCTCAGCCAGGAGAGTGAGTAACCCAAATAAGTGTATCTGTTTTTTGCCAATTGCTTTCTTCAAGCAATTCTTTACTGTTTGTATATTCCTCTCCCAGATAGAACCATACCAAGGAGAGGCAACCGGAATATACTTCCACTTTAGGTTTGAATTTTGTATATATAATTGTGTGATTTCATTGCTTAACAAGTCGTGGATGACTTGTTCACCAGCTTTGAAATATGTAGCATTGTCAGTCCAAACTGTCTTTGGTACTGAATGTCGTGCACAGAATCTCTTAAAGACAGCAACAAAAGATTCTGCTGTAAGGTCCTCCACAACATCCAAATAAACAGCTCGTGAGGCAGCACATGTAAACAGTACAATGTACATTTTTTGTTCAGTGTCACCCACCCCTACAGTCAATGCTCCTGTATAGTCAATGCCTACAGTCTCAAAGGGTCTGTTGAGAGTAACTCTCTCCTCTGGCAAAGCAGGAGGATTTGGTTTCCTATAGGGCCTAGCATGAATACGCCTACATGTGACACACTCACTCAGGACTGTTTTAACAGTGATCCTTCCCTTGGGTATCCAATAAGTTTTTCTTAATGTAGTTAGTGTCTGTGGTACCCCCATATGATATACATCATTGTGTGTTTTTCTGATGATTAATGTTGTCAAATAGCTAAATCTAGGTAAAAGGATTGGATGTTTGCTTTTGTATGACAGTTTTGATTTGTCTAATCTCCCTTTACACCTTAGAAGGCCTTCCTCATCTCTGAACAAGTTTAGATCCACAACTACTGATGGTACAGGTTCTTTTGTTTGTTTCCCATTAGTTAAGAATTCTAACTCTTTATTGTACTCTTTTTGTTGTGCATGGCCTATCCAGTATTTGGTTGCAACTTCTGTATAATTATGATTATTTTTATTTAGCTGTTTGTTAATTGTAGTTAAACAGTTGTGAGCAAACCTCAAACAGTAGGCTGTGACCCTGACAAGTTTACTGAAATCAGAATACTGTTCATAATTAGTGATTGGTTCAACCTTTTCATTTGAAAAGATTAAATTTAATGTCAAGTTAACTTGTTCCACAGGCCATTGGTCTGTATTACAGAGCCACTTAGGTCCCATAAACCAAGTTTTGTTTGACTTCAACAACTTGTAGGATAAACCTCTGGTCAGAAAGTCTGCTGGATTTTGTTTAGTTGGAACATAGTGAAAGTTTACTTGTAGGCTTTCATTAGCTTCAGCTATTTCTTTTAGCCTATTTCTTACAAAGATATTCTTACTATTAATGCTATCATTCCGTATCCAGGCAAGACAAATGACTTTCTGTAGAGCTTACAAGATACGCACAGCACCCATAAGCTTGTGTGCTTGCATCAGCAAACACATGAAGTCTCTGGGGCTTATCCCTAAACCCACAGCACCTTTGAATTTTAATGTTCTGCACTTTTGTTAAATCAGCAGCTAACTTCTTCCAAGATTTTTGATTTTTATTTGTTATTGGATCATCCCACCCAACATTTGTCCTCCAAATTTCTTGGAGGAGAATCTTTGATTTTATTGTTGAAGGCAGGAATAGACCCATGGGATCAAAAATTTTGGAAGCCTCTGATAATATTTGTCTTTTAGTATTTGCTTCCTCATCAAGTTTAAAACCTTTAGTACAGATTGAATCATGACTGTTAGAAGTTGCATCCAAATACCAGTTCATACCTAAAGTTTTAACTCTGTCTGATGGCTCAGTAAGACCATTATTATCCTTTAAAATCTTTTTGTTTAAATCCTCATCATTTGAAATCCACTCTCTAAGTTCAAAGTTACCTTGTTGCATAATGTTTTGAGAGTGTTCATAGACTTCAGATAATTCAGATTTTGTTGTTGTTGAGCCTATTAGATTGTCTACGTAAAAATGTTCCTTAAGGAAGTTCAATGTTAAAGAGTTATTAAACTGGTTTAAATGATGTCTAATTGTCAATGCTAATAGGCTAGGTGAGCAATTGGCTCCAAACAACACAACATTAAATCTATAGGTTATGAACCCTTTATTCAAATCAAATGGATCCTTGAACCATAAGAACCTAAGTTGGTTCTTATCATATTCATTTTTAAGATTTATTCTCAAAAATGCCTTTGAAATGTCACTTTGTACGGCATATTTGTCTAACCTGAACCTCAGTAAGATCTTCACAAGGTCAGAAATGAGATTAGGACCCTCAATCAGGCAATCATTCAAACTGTGTTTATCACTGTCTTTGAGGCTACAGTTATATACTACTCTGAGTTTTGTTGTTGGGGCATCTTGTCGATAAACCCCCCTGTGGGTTAAATAATGACAACCATCTTTTTTAAAAGGGTTATTTGTTACTTCTTCAATGAAGCCTTTCTGTAGCTGTTCTTTGAAGACATCATTATATGATGGAATATTATTATCTTGTTTGAGTTTTTTCATTACTTTATATAAATGTCCTTTAGCTACTTTGAGATTGTCTCTTAAAGTTGGACAATTTATTTTCCAAGGTAACTCAACAAAATAACTATTGTCTTTGCACTGAATGGTGTCTTCAAATCTTTCTACCATTAACTGATCTTCTGAAGTTTGATTTGTGTCATGTATACCCACAGATTCTAGCAACCATAAAGTTTGAATTGCCTCATCCAAAGTTTCATTTGATAATGATGAATTAATGTTCTCAGTTGAGATAATATTATTCAAAGTGTTGCTATTCTTACAGGTGTTATGTAGGACTGAGTTGAGGCACATAGTATTTGTTGGTCATGACTGTTTTGGTTTAGGTCTAGGTTGTATTTGATAGGTCACCCAAAGGGGCTATCCCTGATGGAGTCTGAATAGCTATACCATTACCTATCTCTACTATGCCCTTATGAATAAGATTAATATAATCTGCCCCTATTAGCATTTCAATGTTAGCTACTGTGTTGTTAGTGATATGTCTATCAGCTATTTTGTAGTGTTTTCCCAAATGATTTATGGTTTGTTCTAGTTTGGGTATAACCAGTTTGTTTTGTCCTACTTTAGAAATAATAACTGCTTCAATTTTCTTGAATTTACTTTCTAAATGTAGTTCCAGGTCAATTGTCTTATAGCTATTTTTGTCCGAGTTATCCTTAACAAAGGATGCAATATTGAGGTTTTGTTCATTCGGGTTGGTGTCAAACCCAATTTATTACTACATTTTGTGAAACAAATGTTTGTTGAGAACAACAGTCTATAAGACATCTCACTGGAGTGGTGCTACCCTCACTATTCACTAAGTCCAAAGTAATAGTTGGTAAAAGAATCTCAGTGTTTCTTGTTACATTGTTTGAACAAACAGAATGTCCCATGAAAGTGGCATTTTCTTGATTACCTTTGTTTGGGGGAGGTATCTTTTGAGTTTGAGTACTATTGTTTGGACACTTTGGTGAATCACACATTGATGAGACATGTCGTAAACTTTTACAAAACTTACACTTGAATCTTAACCTAGATTTACAGTCTTTCTTATAATGTCCCTGGCCAGTACACTTTTTACACAGGTTCAACTGTTCACATCTTTTAGCTCTTTGGTTAAAGTCTGAATATTTGTCACACCCAGTACTACTGTGTTCATTACTTGCACAAAATTTGCAATGTGGTGTGTAAGTTGAGGCAGCAGTTACATTAAAGTTCTGTAATGTAGGTGTTCGTGTATTATAGTTGGTCACATTTGATTCTACAGTATCAAGTTTTGTCTGTTTGGCTGTAGCTAGTTGGTCTCTGGGAACAGTCTTTGGTTTATCCATAGTCTGGGTCTTATGTGTTGGAAAATCTCTCAATTTGTAATTAGTTAGGATATTGGGGAAGTGTTTTCTTATATCTTCCAGATTAGGATAATTTTCTCCCGTCTTTAGAATTAAAATATCTTTAACCCTCGAAGGAAGGCACCTAAGTACTATGCCTTGTATAATCCAAGATGAAGCTTTAATATCTATCTCATTGCTAACCAGTTGTCCTATAATAGCTTCTAATTTTGTATAAAAATTTTCCATATCACTATGGTTATCTTTTATGGGTGCAAATTCAAAAATTTGTTGAGATAATTCATATACAATCTCATCTTTATTAATGTAATTACGTTTTAAAGATCAATAGCTACTTCATATGAATTCCCTACGGCTGGTAAATAGGCTATCAGGTTATAGGCTGGGCCTTTAAGGGAACTAGTTAAGTAACTAAACTTTTCAACAGTTGAAATATAAGGTTTATTACCTATTAAATTCTCAAATTTGTCAATGAAAGATGGGAATTGTACCGTGTCCCCTTCAAATGTTGGTACTAGCAAAATGGGTAACTGAGCCCTCAATTCTTGTGACTCAGGATTTAGCATGCCACTTAAATTTTGTTGAAGGTTAGCTCTACTTTGATTAAAATCAGAATTAGGTTTTTTTGGTGTTAAGTCAGTCAAACGAGACCGTAGTCTCCTTATTTGCTGTTCAATTGAGATTACCTGGTCATCATCATCAGCGTAAAGGTCTATCAATTGTTCTTCAGCCATTTCGGATTCAACTAACTCTGAAATACTCTCATTAATGGCTATTATTTCCTTCTTTTTAGTTTCCAATTTAAGAATTACACTCTCTAAATTTTCCTTACCTGGTTGTGTAATATTGTTAAAAGTGTTCACAGCCTTTGTAACAGCTCCCAACTTTGCCCCCCTTTTCTTTTTTAACTTTTTCAATTCCGCACTGTCCATGTCTAAGTCAAAATTGTTTAACTGGGGATCGTAATGAAATAGAGGACAAGAAGAAATTACCAGAGAAGAGAGAGCACAGACAAAACAGTCAAGTTTAAATTTGGTTTAATCCCCCCCAAGTACTTATGTCACTCAGGTCTAAGCTTATAAGAGAATGAGACTCCTTAAATGTAAATGTTTCCTAGTTAGGCCCTAGGTTGTAGACCTAATTAGGCTTGATTAGGTTAGCTTAGGCTTAGGCTTAGGCTAGACCATTTAGCCTAATTCTGCAATTTTTGTTAAGTAAGGTTAAGGTTTGTAAATTCCCACACACGGACCACCAATGCGAAAAATGCTCTGTATGAATTGGTCCACAATTAACCCACCCCTTATATCTCCAGTCTAACTATAGAGTAGATCAAGTCTAGCCTAGAGGGGTCAGCCTAGAGATTCCGGAAATGGTCCAGAGCGGGCAGATAAATTGAGGTCCACAGTAGGATTCCTCACCAATTTAGGTTAGGGCAATCTACCTTCACCTTTGTTAAGCTATGAGTTGATGCTGGGTCTTAGGCCACAATGTAGGCCTAACTTGTCTGACCCAGCTTAATTTAATGTGATTAAATTACTGGGTTAAAAACTCAATTAGTCACTTACTGTTAGTTATTGGAGTCTCCAACTCCGGTTGTGTAATTGTCGAGAGCGTACTTGCCGGTGGGATCTTTTTCGTTGTCTGTTCTCCTCCCTTCACCGTTACGTCCTCTCGCCCCGTTGTTCGTTTTCGTACTCCTTTGTTCTCCTCTTCGCGGGGCTTTTTCCACCAGCGTTGTCTTGGTTTTTTCCTCGGTTGGTTGAGCGGTAATGTATCTCCATTACCGAGCACGCTCTTCTCACACAGTATATAAATACTAGTGTGGAGAATAACTCTGGTGAGCAACCAATTGGTTTCATCCACCCAGTTATTGACATAAAAGGAATTTAATAATTGTTAGATTAACTACCTACCTACTCAGTGAACCATTTTCGTTACCTCCCAACTACCCACTCATCAGTTTTCCATTATAAGGTCAACATAGCCACTTAACATAGCATACTAGCATACTGTTTGATTAATTATCTGACAATTTTATGTATATTGTTATTACATGAGATATCTTATAACACTTATTATAACATAGCCACTTGCTATAACACTTATTATAACACAACTTATATATATATATATATTATATATATATATATATATATATATTATATATATATATATATATATAATCTTTGCTACATTACAAAAAATAAGGTATTGTAAACCAGCAGTTGTCTGAACCAAGACTGCCATATAGGTGAGAGGCAGGGCCGGCCTTAGCAATTGCGGGGCCCAATTTGGACAATTTTGGTGGGGCCTCCTGGACTTAAGATTATTTCAAATTTAGGTATAAGGAATATATGCTATTAGCTTATATTTTGACATAAAACGTGTTAAAACAAAACTATACTTATAAAGAAATCTTTCTTGCTTTCTGTTCTGCAAACTCTTTCAAAATTTTGTGGAAGTTTAAGTTTTTTGTTTCATCACATTCATCATATGAGCTTGACATCTGTTAGCGCAATTTCCAAATCTGCAGCATGTTTTTGTAATTCCTCCTTTGAAATTTGTTGAAATTTACTCAAAAAGCCAAATAAATCAACATGTTTTTTCAACTGCTTAAACCGTGGCTCCAAAGACTGCATTCCTTATTTTTCAAAGCTGGAGGTGGCAACCCTAGTGCGGGGCCCAATTTGGTCAAATAGGTTCAATTGGCCTAAGGCCGGCCCTGGTGAGAGGTACACAACATCTGAAGACAAGACATTGTACAATAACACATTAGAGCTGTTTTGGACCCTAGTAATGGAATTATATATATTCTTCCGGATTAACATTTGACTGGTAGGTAGGTTACCCGAAGTAAA
This sequence comes from Bathynomus jamesi, assembly GCA_023014485.1. Classification (NCBI taxonomy): domain Eukaryota; kingdom Metazoa; phylum Arthropoda; class Malacostraca; order Isopoda; family Cirolanidae; genus Bathynomus; species Bathynomus jamesi. The sequence goes on along the minus strand of JAJOZX010005467.1, from coordinate 117,199 downwards.
CATAAAACTGGCACTGCACCATTTTGGTTCCCTACATAACATATGAGAAATATTATTATAAGCAACAGAGAGCTTATTCATAGCAGTTTTTGTATAATTCCACCACAGATGGGATGTATACAATGCAGTACAGTAAGTTCTAAAAAGATAAATTTTAACTGATTCTGAACACACCAAATTTCCTTACTAGCATGTTACCTTGTACATACAGCTTTTTACGTTGTCTCTCACTATCAAGTTCATCTCGCAGCTCGTGAGTAATTACATGACCTAAGTATTTACATGTTTCTTTGACAGGTATAGTCTGACCATTCATTTCAAAAGACCCACATGATACATGTTTCAGTAGATTACACCTAAAAATCAAAATACAACTCTTTGCCCCATTATAGGTGATGTCATTTTCTATACCATATTGTTCACATACCTCTAATAGTACTCTCAACCCATGGGGAGAGGGTGACAGAAGAACAAGGTCATCAGCATACATTAAATGATTAATTTTTTCCTTTCCAATGACACAGCCAGTACATGCAGTTTTTAGTTCATTGGTAAGGTCATCCATGTATATTGTATATACAGAAAAGATAGGGTGATAATATACCTCCTTGCCTAACACCAAGTGTAGTGTTAAGGATTTGATTTTCTAATTACTGTGCATTGTAAAGAAATCTAATATCTTAAAAGTGATCTATTCTTGGGAAATAAAGACTGAAAAAGATAACACGTCATTTAATCCTTCCACGTGAGATTTATAAACATGCCATTCTCTCAACGAACTGAGGGAGGGAGACGCCATTGAGCGAAGGTATAATTTGTTTTCCCTAACTCGCAATCAGATTAAATAAGTTTGAAAAGAAGAACCGTGGACGTCAGCAGTATAAACTTCATTGTCGGTGCAAATAAGTGACATACTGAGAATACCTTAAACATCGGAGATGGTGTAACGACCTACACCAGCATTTTAACAGGCATTATCATCCGCCGACACATATAAATAAATTACACAAGTCTGAATTTCAAACCAAAGTACGAGATGTTTTATTTCTATTCCATGATCTTATACAATTTTGCCATGTTGATTTCAAATTTCCCAACCAGTTTTATGTATCACGTCAGGGTTTTTCACAAAATATAAGTCAAATATATTCATAGTGTGTTAAACAACTAAATTTCCAAGAGTACAAAATTATAAAAAGTACAAAGACAATACATTTCAAAGTAAATTCATATTTGATACTTAATTGATACATAGTAGATCAATCATGATTGATCAGTAGGAGAAAATCGTCGTTTTTTCGCTCGCTTCTTGTGTTGCATTTCTTCCGAGCCTTCCCGTTTCAGAGACCAGCAGTAGTCTACCATCATGTTAACATCCCACCTTCCTTTGTATCTTTTTTCCATAGTCTTGATATCCTAGTGGAACCTTTCTCTTTGTTCCTCACTCACACTACCCAAGTTTTCAGGAAAATAGTCCAAATGCGAGTGAAGGAAGTGAACCTTTAGACTCATGTTGCAGCCTAGCTTTTCAAATATATATATATATATATATATGGTATCTGCATATAAATATAATGAATAAATCATTCTATGTATATATTGTACACATATATTGCATAATTGGGTGAATGTCTATATACCACCCATACAAAATGGGTGATAGGTATTTGCCAGAAAACTGTACGTGATGAAAAAAAAAATGGATGTGATTTTTGGATTCAGTACACCTGAATTGATAAAAAACACTTATTTATGTTGAAACATCAAATATATTGCATACCACTGTTATTATTTTACCCGTTCTGAGTCGTTCAACGGTGAATATTCTTCTTATTCTTATACTTATTATGCGTTTATAATGTTATAATGTTATAATGTTTCAGACCAACAAAGACCCTAGGATCCACTCATGGCTGCTCTACCTAACCGTGTTTATAATTGTGTATTGCGCATGTCCTTCGTGGTGGCGGAGGGAGGGCCGTGCACAGGACACTTCAGACGGGGGGGCTGAAAGTTAACAAAAAGGGCACCATTCTTCTCCCCTCAAAAAAAAATGTCTCTTCACAGCGTTTATACGTATGTATAAAAAAAGGGCACTTTTGAGGCATGAAGGGGCAAATGGGAGGGCTCAAGCCCCTGCAACCCCCACCCCCTCTGCACGTGCCTGGCGGAGGGGACCTACAATTTTACGTGGGTTCCGAACCACAGAAACCTTAATTTTACTACCTTAAACTATACCCAGTCTATCAACATATGCGTCTAATAGATTTTTAAACATGTTTATAGACGTGCTACTAATTACTTCTACCGGCAAACTATTCCAGCTATTTACTATTCTATGCGTAAAAAGGTTTTTGGCAACTGCTGTCTCGAACCTTCAACTTGTCAACTTACACCCGTTATTTCTGGTTCTATTATATTGTGCTATTTCGAAAAAGCTATCTATATTTACGTTATCGAACCCATTCACAATTTTAAAAACCTGGATTAAATCACCCCTTAGCCTCCTAGTCTCGAGTGTAGTCAGTTTTAACTCCTAAGCGACGGAATCATCTTAGTTGCTTGTCTTTGAACTCGTTCGATTTTGTCTATATCTTTGCGCATATGCGAATTCCAAAATTGGATCGCGTACTCCAAATGGGGTCTAACTAATGATTTATAAAGAGGAACAATAATATCGCGCGATTTGTACTCAAAATTCCTAGCTATAAAACCTAGCACTTTGTTCGCCTTATTGACTGCTGCTGTACTTTGTTTCGTTACTTTTAAATCACCAATAACTATAAGTTTAAGCTCATGAATGGCTGGAAGTGGCATGCCAGATTAAAATTTAGGCTGCGCGTTTAATTTTCTCTTAAGTCTTAACCATTGAATATTTATTGTTGAATAATGTACGTAAACACTCTGGAATTTCCGCTGACGGTTCTCTCTGGATATGTTTGATCTGTTCATTTGAATGGGTGAATGGCTGGGTCTGTGAGGATATGAATGGCTTGATGCGGCAATCCCTGTTGGATTTTAGGCTGTGCCTTTTCAGATTTTTCAGTCTTTTCAAGCGGGTTACTGATTGGTTGGCTGAGAGTGATTGCTTAGACCTATTTCTAGTCAGAGTTGATAGGGTACGGATGTATGTTAAACTTTGGATGTATGTTAAAATTTGGTGAATAATAGCACTGGTCAACAAAGATTTTTCATCAGAGTAAAATTTGTGGTGGCTGGATAGCATTTTTCACGCTGATTCCAAAACTGCATTCATATTTTTTCTAACACGTATAGTTTTCAAGATGAAGGCATATATATAACTACACAGATTTAACCATTTTAAATAGGCAAAATACTAATATTTCAACATTTGATTGTGTTTATTTGATTGTGTTTTTTTAGTTTATTCATCTTATTTATTTCAATTATCTTAATTATACATCTTATGTATTTCAGGTGTGAGCTTTTACGTCTAGCAGCATTGTGATTCAGGCAACAACGCCGTGCTTTGTGTGTCAAAAGATCAGTCCAGTCCAAGAACTTGTTGTGTCAAGTTGGTGTACATTTTTTTTGAATTTATAGTTTGCTCAGGTCAGTCAACATGCCTCGACAATGTAAGAATGACCCCTGAAAGCAGTTCTTTTGCATAATGGTAATATAATGCCATCCATCCCCATTGCCCATTCCGTCCATCTAAAAGAGACATATGACAATATGGATATACTACTTAAGGCAATCAAATACGACAGTCATCAATGGAATGTTTGTGGAGATCTAAAAGTTATAGGAATGCTTATGGGTATGCAGTCAGGATTCACAAAATTTTGTTGTTTCCTTTGCTGTGGGACAGTCGCGCCACTATAGAACATTACACCAAAAGTGACTGGCCACTTAGGTATACATATGTCCCAGGGATAAGCAATGTCCAGTCTGTCCCTTTAGTGGATCCCCAAAAGATCTATCTGCCACCTCTTCACATTAAACTTGGTTTAATGAAGAATTTGTTAAAGCAATGGGTAAAGTCAATTCTGAAGGGTTCCAATACCTTTCAAGGAAATTTCCGAAGGTTACTGCAGCAAAATTGAAGGAAGGAATTTTTTGTTGGGCCACAAATAAGGGAGGTTTGAATGACACTGAATTTGAAAAAGTCCTAAGTCCGCTGGAATTGAAGGCTTGGCTGGCGTTCAAATGGATATGTGAAAACTTTCTTGGAAGCAACAAGTCACCTGCGTATAAGGATGGAGTCAAGACCCTCCTTGATGCCTTCAAAGAAATGGAGTGTCGAATGTCGTTAAAAATTCACTTCCTGCATTCCCACTTAGATTTCTTTCCTGAAAACCTTGGTGCAGTGAGTGACGAGCAAGGAGAGTGCTTGCATCAAGATATTCAGATGATGGAGAAGCGCTACCAAGGATATTGGAATGAAAGCATGATGGCGGACCATTGTTGGATGCTGTATCGTGACCAGAGCTGGGCAGTATTTAAATACATTTGTATTTAAATACGTATTTAAATACATTTGTGTATTTAGAACTGTATTTATAAATACATTGTTTTTCATGTATTTAAATACAGTATTTAAATACTTTAATGAGTATTTAAATACAATGTATTTAAATACTCAAAATATAAAAATGTAAATACTTTTACTGGTTTAATACACGTTCTGTACTAGCACAGTACGACGCATCGACAGTGTAGTACAGCATGGTTCATGTTTCAACGTGTCAGTTCAATCAGTTGTGTGCCACTCTTAGTCGAAAGCGGTTGATTTCTTTATCGTGTGCGTGTCATGGCTTCAACAAGCAAATCCGGTGAATCAAACAGTGATATATCTGCAGATAACAATTTAGTGCACTCTCTGTTTGATGGAAAATACTTTAAAATTAAATCTAAAGATGGTAATAAGGTAAAGTGCACCTGCTTGCTGTGTAAACACGAAGTCTCTGCTGCAAGCAACGCTACAACGAATCTGTACACTCATCCTTTATCAAGCATTTTATATTGTTGTTACTCAGGAATTAGTGAATGCATATGTTAAAATTTGTATGTATTTAAAATGTATTTACAAATGTATTTAAATACAATTGATGTATTTTGTATTTAGTATCTAAATACATTCGTAAAATGTATTTAGTATTTAGTATTTAAATACATTTCTCCCATGTATTTAGTATTTAGTATTTAAATACATTCAATGTATTTATTGCCCAGCTCTGATCGTGACAATCCAGGCCAAATTTACAAAAGGAAATCACACTCACAGCGCTTTTAATAAAATAATGTATATTCTTTTATTTATAAGTACATTGAATAAGGTATATGATGTATTTGTTGTTTAGCATTCCTAAGTGTGATCTATACATCCATAAATTTTCTTATAACAATATCAAAAACTTAAAAATATCAAAACCAGTGTATCTATATAACTATACGTGCTAGAAAAAAAAAAAAACCAGATTCGGAATCAGCGCGAAAAATGCATTAAGAAAAGTGTGATCATGTTTGTGATGAGAAAAAAAAGTTTCATTTTGTTGGCCAGTGTAATTTATTTTGATAGTTTTAGTATTAAACAGTGTTCAGTGTAAAATGTGTTTGTGAATAATTTATTTTGAAAGTTTTAATACAGGGTGTCCCAGAATTAACTATCTATTTCAATGAAATCGGGCAAATTTTTAAAAACACACTTTTATTTATGTTTATCATGTTTAATATGTGTTAAAAATGTATAAATTTCTAAATTTTTTTCATAATTTTATTTTCATAATTTTTTCATTATCTGGTCCAATGAAAGACCGTCTGAAGTCATAGAATGGCAGAGAGACTCTCCAAAAGTTAACGTGTCGCTTGGAATGACCAAATCCAAAATTTTTGGCCCATTCTTCTTTGCGGAAGCAACTGTAACAGGTACCGTCTACCTTGATATGCTTCAGCAGTTTCTCGAACCACAGCTTCTTGATGATGGCATTCTTGATAATGTTGTGTTTCAACAAGAAGCATTGATCTTTTGGCGATAAACCTTTGTTTTTATGAAACCCCATGCAAAGAAATCCAGGGTTGTCAAATCCGGAGAACGCGGAGGCCAAGGTCGAGGTCCTCCACGTCCCATCCACCGATTCGGAAGGCGTCTGTTGAGGTATTCTCGAACAATTAGAGCATAATGACATGGTGCTCCATCTTGTTGAAACACAACATTATCAAGAATGCCATCATCAAGAAGCTGTGGTTCGAGAAACTGCTGAAGCATATCAAGGTAGACGGTACCTGTTACAGTTGCTTCCGCAAAGAAGAATGGGCCATAAATTTTGGATTTGGTCATTCCAAGCCACACGTTAACTTTTGGAGAGTCTCTTTGCCATTCTATGACTTCAGACGGTCTTTCATTGGACCAGATAATGAAAAAATTATGAAAATAAAATTATGAAAAAAATTTAGAAATTTATACATTTTTAACACATATTAAACATGATAAACATAAATAAAAGTGTGTTTTTAAAAAATTTGTCCGATTTCATTGAAATAGATAGTTAATTCTGGGAAACCCTGTATTAAACAAAGCGTTCGGTGTTAAAAATAAAGCGTTCGGGGTCATTCAGCAGTGAATATTATTATTATTTTTTTACTATTAGTCTTAGTATTATGCCTAAATCAGTGTTGCCGTTGGTCTCTGTACTCTATATTATTATTATTATTATTATTATTATTATTATTATTATGATGTCTAAGACAGTGTTGCCGGTAGTTCTATACCTTATATTTATACTTTTATTGTGTTATTGTGTTACCGGTGACTCCTATACTGTAGCGTACCTTATATTCTTTGAAAATATTTACCAATGAGATGGTGCGCCTCTATAGTTCATATTATTATTATTATTATTATTATTATTATTAGTCGTAGTAGTAGTAGTAGTAAGTTTATTATTATTGTTATCATTATTATTATACGTCTAAGTCTTTGTTACCGGAGACTCCTACCCTTATATTAGCATTTCATCAGCGTGCTGCATCAGGTGGCCCCTATACCTTATATCCCTTGAAAATTTTACTATTAAAATGGTGGTCGTTGAAGTTCATAGTGTGACGTCACACATTCCTAGTTTTAATTTTTAAATAAATTTTTTATTTTATATTTTTTTTGAGCGGGAGGGCCTTCCCTAGCCCTCCTACCCTCCTTTGGCGTTCATAAAAACACTCACGTTTTTCCACTTTTTTGCTGTGATTGAGCCTCATGTCTAGTATCTGCTGGATGATGTCTTTTGCTATACTATTGAGGAATGTTTTTATTTCTTCATAATAATCACATAAAGCCTTAACTGCGTCAACAGGGGCTGAAGAATAACAAGTTTGCAGGACCTTTTCGTGTGTTGTGAGCCTTCAATTTTATTTTAAAAGTTAAAGCGGAGACAGCCTCTCCGGCTTCCAGTTTGTATAAAAGATAAAATTTGAAAATTTCGTTTTTAATTCGATTTCATCTATTATTCAGTAAGGAAGTCATTCAGGAACCAAAAATTTAGCTAATAAGCATCTGCTTTTGCCATAACCCAACTTCTTGCAGGCTTCCAGTGGACAAGTTCAGACTATCACCTCTTCGGCACCATGAAAGACCACCTTCAAGGTGCGAACTTTACCTCAAATCTCCAAAATAACAATAGAACATGGCTTCGTCAGCGGAGTATGGCTTCTACTGCACGGGGGATACACTCGCTGCCAGGCAGATGGCAGAAGTGCGTCGATGCCAATGAAGAATACTTCGAGTAGTAAAGGAGGTATTGTTGCTCTCTTCCTTCGAGTTATTTTTTTAAATGTTTCTAGAAACTTTTCAGATACCCTTCATAAGTTTCTATGCATGAAAAAGAGTATGAACACCCAACCAAGTGATTATAAAACGCAGAGCACCATTCAAGTTTTATTTGTCCTTTAAACATTGTAACAGTAAATCTTAAGCGTAAAACAATACATTTTAGAACAAAACTTTATCCATATAAGATTTCAGTTCATGTGTTGCATATATTCTGAACTATGTGCATCAACAGTTACAAATGCTTTACGTTACAATATCTTATGATACAATAATTCACCTAGGAATCAATCCATATTCCAGTATATTATGAAAATCTTTTGGCACAATATCATTATATACTACTTATATAAATAATATACTATAATATACGCACGTTTAAAACTAACTACAAATACCTTCCAATAATATAATAAAACAAATATATATATATATATATTGTATATATGTATAAGCGTATATGTAGTTGATTTACATCTCTTAATATCTAAAAACATCAGTTTACCATCGACCATTCAAGATTCTAATTTTTACGCGATTTCAGTAAATGTTTTTGTTAGTTTCTGGTTGACTATCTTCATCTATGGTCACTTTAAAAGGTCCTGAAGGAAAGGAAACTGGAAGGGAAAAATTGAGAGAGGAATTCTCCAAGTGTGTATCATTTTGTGTAATTTTAATTTTAGTTTCTCGAGAAGAGACTTAAAAGTAGTTTTCGCAGTTAAAAGGACATTATAATTTTACTCTTTTTTCAAGTGCATATTTTATTACTTTCCTGGATCGCAACAGTGGTTAGCCCTGGTTTTCCCTTCCGTCCGAATTGATCATTATGATGAAGATCAGGCCTGTCGCCGTACCTTGGACAGCATCTTAACTACTAGGCCACCCGGGCGGGTAATATACTACATTTTTAAGTTATGTAGTGTGTACATACTAGTCTCTGTTACGTATTTCCATGTTTCCTATACGCCCGAAAGAAGAGGAAGATCACAATGCATATGTTGACACCAGCGCCAGTTTTGTTTTATAAATCAGTTTTCAAGTGAGCATTTGAGAAAGTGAGGATGGAGGGTGAGGAACAGATCAGAAAGAGTGAGAATACGGAGAGGAAAAGGGCAGCTGATTTGACTAAGTGGATTATCAGGAGTGGTCACAGTTCGTTGGGTTGAGGAGGGATTAGTTTCTGAAAAAATGACATACACTGCAAATAGTGAAATCGATTCACCACCAGTCCAGATTCTTCCGCTCAAGGAAATGTCCTAAAACTGAGAATTAGACCATAAGGTTTCTTTTCAGATTAAAACGTATACCATGCAAGCAGACTTCTGCACACACTAATGTCACCCTAGTGAGAGAAAGCAAATAATAATAATAATAATAATAATAATAATAATATCAACTTTTATCACAAAATGTTTAAGGATTTTTCTTTGTAAAAAGAGTTTCCCAGAATTCCAAAATTTCCAAAATTCCAAATTCCATGTGTGTGTGTGTGTGTGTGTGTGTGTGTTATTAGATGTAGAGAATATACAAATTTCTCGCACCTTATACCACACTTTCAAGATAATGACATATGAAACACATAACTTACAACTACACTTCTAAACAAAAATAGTCACGATAGTCACAATAATCAGGATAGTCACTACGAATTATGAGTGATGACTGACAATTCCTACAGAAACTAAACAACAGAAAAAGTCTTTCATTTTGACAAAGAATTTCAATGAATGAAGTTGAAAAATAAAATATGAAAAAAATTACAAGTGCAGTGAAATTCTTTAAATACAGTAATTAAAATGCTCTTCACTATCTTAACTATGGAGCCAAATAAAGATGCGTCATAGCAACATATAACAAGTCAAAAGGTTTTACATAATATTCACATATACTGTATGTACTTCATATCTACATAATTCACATAAAATTTCACATAAACGTTGAATTTTCTGCTAAACGCGAGACACGAGATAGGTTTGTTCAGTTTTACTATAAACAGCTAACAGTATAGTTCACTGCAGTACAGTATAGACAGGGTTGGCCAACTTCTTTATGGTCGTGAGCCAGTTTCTTGCCTAGACTGTAGTCTCGGGGCCGAAACTATATGACCGGGTAAAGTACGTTTAGAATATTTGCTTAATATAAATTTTTATTCCTACTGTTTACACTCTATAGTCTAATGATCACCAATAAGTAGGCTGATTGTTATTATAATACTTTTAAGTACAGCCACTAGGTAGGTACATGCTTCCAAGAATCTGTAAGTTGTATAGACCCTCAGTTAGTTAATCATGACACTGCAAATGACAGCAGAACTCCACTTTTAATGGATATAAATGTGTTGTGCTAAGGCGATAACATTCGGCAAGCAAGATGAAGAAATGTTTTCAACGCGTCAAAACATATTTATAACATTTTATATCAGAAGAAGTTATCGTATCATTCGCAAATGTGCAAGAAACTAATAGCTATATATTTTACTCCTATTACCAGAAACCAACCAACTGACCAGCATTTCCTTTACGGTTTCTTCTGATGGAGGGTTTAGTCAAAGTCTAGCTTTGCTCCAATTATTATATTAATTTTTAAAAATTGTATGATGTATTTTCTTCACAACTTTTTATGTAATTTTCCATGACTTTTAAGCTGATCGGTGTGAACAATGATATTAACCAGTGGTTGGACTGGTTAAACTGGTTAGATATTTTTTGAAATGAAGGCTATGTAGATACTTGGTCAACCCACGGTGGGCAACGAGATCCTTTTAAATTTAAACGCAAAATACCTTAGCTACGAGCAATTAAAATCAATTAAACTTAATAATTACATTTTACAGACGTCGATCTCCAACTTATTTTTAAAAATGAGAGTTAATTATTTTAATATACTGTAGATAAATTAGAATTTCCAACAGAATATGGACATGCAGAGGACGAACGATGACATGCAACCTTCCTTTTATAAAATCTTTTTATTTTAAATTTCAACTTTCAACTTTTTTGTTTTCAGTTTGACGTGTTTGCTCAGTACGAGATTCACTAGGCTGTACTTGGAATTGTACTGTTACAAGCTCTTCTACAAAATAGTGTACATAAAACTACTGTATTCCTTTTAAGCTCTCTATCTTCCCGCTACTTACCACTTGCCCAAAGTGTTTTTTATACCTTTCAACAATTGATGGTTATCTATGAGTAACATTTTTGCATTTCTGTTGCCCTTCACATATCATTCCTACTATTATTTCCTTGCCACTAACCTAATGAAGCGCCAGATCTACTTCATATGCACTGTTCCTTGTATCCACTTTGTCTACGTTCTCTTACTGTACCTTTTTTTTTATTCTCTGCGGAACACTTCTTCTCTTTCTTCTGTTCCTATACAAAAGATGTATTCTTCACGTTTCCATAGCGCAGCACACATTAACAAGCAAAACAGAGGTTTCTGCTACATCTCTATTAAGAAAAAAACCCTTTTTATCATATATACATTAGAGTATATACTAGAACCAATTTTTCATTCTCAGTCGGGTGAATACAACAACAGCTCAGAACTGAAAACACTCGAAACAATTACACACACACATAATTACAAAGGAATTACTACCAGGAATAAGGTACCAACCCAGCCTTAGGAATCCAGTGTTACTTTTTATGACAATGTTGTGGGATATACCTCTAGTGGTATGCCATTTACACACCTCACAGACCGCTTGCATTCCTTTCTGTTTTTCGTTAACTTTTGTGACGCATTTATACCAATTCCATGTTTATTCACATGTTTACTAATTACATTCTTCCATCTTTTAAGTGGTCTTCCAATACTTCTTACACTTACGCACTCACTATTATAAACCTTCTTCACAATCCTATCAGTATTCATTCTTTCCATATGACCATACCAACTTGGTTGGTATAATCATGTAAAAAAAAGGGGTCAATATGTTTTACAACAATCAAGGTTCTTGAATTATTTATTTTAACGTCTCTCACTTTGACAGTGAACTATCATATCAGACATGTGTCTCACATCCATACATCAGTAATGGCGTCAGTACATCTTCATGTAAACATCTTGTTCCACTTACACTCAAGTCCTTTCTTCCTATCAGGGTTTTATCACGCCCGTGACCTGCTGGCCCTGTTTCACTCTAATTTGAATTTCCAATGTACTTCTACCCCTTTTTAGCAATCAAACATCTGAAATTTTTAAATTCTTTCACAACCTCTAAATTCTCTTCATTCACCCCAATATTACATGTCGGCTCTTCTTCTCTCTCAACGACAAGAACCTTATTATATTTACACTCATTTTCAATAATCTTTTTTCACATACATCAACAAAACTTGTTACTACTCTCTTTAACTCAGACATACTCTGATTCATCCCAAAGCACCACGCCATCAACGTACACCAGATGCGCAGCCACCACTCATTCTCTTTCAAATTCAGGCTTACTCTTCTCTCTGAAATTTTTACTTTCACTTCAAACATTATCCCATCCATTAAATAATCATGGTGACATCACACACCCGAGCCATACTCCAACATCCATACTGAACTTTAATTCTTATAAAACCAATACATTTAACAACTTACCACTGACACCATATCATACCTAATTTTAGTGTGCAGTGATAACCAACTTGTGCAGTAATAATTTCAATTTGTGCAGTGATAAATTTAAAATCTGTGCAGTAATAAATTAGGTTCTATATCCGATATAGAACCTAATTTATCACTGCACAAATTGAACTTATTACTGCGCAAATTGGTTATCACTGCACACTAAAATTAGGTGTGCACCACTTATTCTAAACACTTGATACAGTGTATCTATTCACTTTATCATACGCTTTTTCCAAATCCTTATAAGTAGGGATCAAATGGATGTGAAAAATGTGTGTTAAGACTTATAAAACCACAAGACTATATGAAAATAATAATAATTCTTGGGGAAAATTTAGAATTTTTTTTAGTTTTTGAAATTGTATAATCACTATATGAAACACTAACTTTAAGACCTAAACAGAAAAATGAGATTATCATAATTTGTCTAAAGAACTGCTTAATAATTATATAATAGCCCCATGTGGTATATGTGTATGAATACTTGAGCCTTTGAAGAAACTGACGACTCAGCTTCTAAAATTATTATTATTATTATTATTATTATTATTATTATTATTATATGAATGGGACTGGAAGGTGAAGTATTAGCGACATTTGGAGTACCAGGTGAGAATAGAGATGGTGATAGGTCGAAAGAATTGAGTGTTGAAAATGGCTGGTGTGCGGGTAACTCTTTCTTTAAAACACAAGGATGTACATTATGTGAGTATACATGAAATAGAATGAATGACGTAAGACAAGAAAGAAGTTTGACTGATTATATACTCTTTCAGAGAAGACGGTTAAAGGATGTATGTGATGTAAAAGCATCAAGAGGTTTGAATAGTGTGCTTTCAGGTCATATGATTCTTCTTTGTAAATTAAAATTGAAGTTGTATCCGTAATGTCTGAGAAAGGCTGAAAGAAAAGTAACTGGGGAAAGAACGTGTTTGGAGATAGAAAAGCTCAAAGAAGAAGCGCCACAGGAACAATATCAGTGAAAGCTGAATGAGTTAAATACAGAAGGTGTGATTTGGGAGAAAGATGGGAATATTTTAAGAAATGTGTGACAAGCAGCGAGGGAGGTATGTGGCAGGAAGAGAATTGGAGAGGGTGGAGGAAGGAGAATATCATCTGGATATGATAATATAGCGACTTTGGTACATGAGAAACGGAAAGCATGGTAAATCAAGAGAGGGTCGGCAGTAAAGGAAAGAAGGAAGTAGGAATACAGAGTCCTCAAGAGAAGGGTAAATAGGCCAAGAGAGTGTAGTAAAGAAAGAATAAAGAGAAGCTGAATCGAGGAGGGATGAATGAAGAATTTGTTGTTAACAGAAATTTGTGTTGGAAGGATGATAATGTTTGGGGTTGTTTAATCTCCTCAACATCTGAGTTCATATGACGGAGGAGACCTACAGCTTTTCATGGGATCCAAACCGCTACCCCACCACGGAAAACCAGAGAAACACCTTAAACACTGGAATATGAAGTCCAAGCCAAGAATCGAACCCAGGAACTTCAGATTAACAGCCCGAAACTCTAACACTAGCTACCCTAGCGGGTTGTTTTAGAAGTCAGGAAACATGAGAAAGAGGATCGGGTCCTTTGATCTAACGGTGAAAAATAATTAAGGGAGATTATTGATGGATGAAGCAGATGGTCGAGAAAGGTGGCGTGAATATTTTTTGAGTTGTTAGAACGAAATGAGGAGAGTGATTGTGATTAAAGTTGTGGGAATGGTAAGTGTGGGAAGAAATGTTGATATGAGGTGGAAGGTGATTTCAGAGGAGGAAGTGGAAAGAACGATGAAGTTGAAAATTTGGCAAGGCAGTAGGTGTTAATAATGTTTAGGACGAGATTTTGAAATGTGGTGAAGTGGTTGTGAAATAGATGACAGGGATACGTACAGCTATGGCCAAAAGAGTTGAAACAGTTTAACAAATTTTTTGAATGCTAGAAGTATTAACAAAAATTATTTATAACATCACTGATGTATTTTGAATACTGATAATGAATTTAGCAACACTTGTCAAGATTAACTTCCTCAGAAAGATTTGGTAGAATTATTATTTGCTATATTAATTTTAATGTCATATTTTTTTTTCAATTTTTACAATTTCTTGGTAAGCATATTTAAACAGGCTGGTTTTTAATAAATTTATCCCCAAATTTGGTCCTACCCTGATGAAGAACTCGATTTCACTGCTTTTTGTTTTTAATAGGGTACAATATTGTCTCAAACTTAACAAAAACTCTATTTCTTCTTATCATTTACTGTACTCCAGTAATAACTTTCTTCTTTAGTTATCTAAAACCTGTAATTAGTTATTTTTTAAGTTTTTCAAAATTCCTTTTGGGAAACACACCTCTTCTTAATTCTCTTGCAGTTCTGTAAGTGTAGTTTTTCTTTTCATTTTGTATAATTTCTGCAATTTTTTATTCATTTCTTCTGAATGTCCTTGTCGTAGTCTTTCTGTTACTGCTGGTATGCTTTTGATGATACTGTAAAAGCTTCTCTTTACTCACGAATTATGGTTAACTGATAAAATATAATAAAAATTACGGCAAATACATTACCTTATATCTTAAGACAATATTTTAGAGGGCACTAATATGATGATGATTCAATGCTCTCTGGTACAGAAAATCAAAGGCCGATGATATACTTGCATTTTGCATTTCATAAAGGCATGAAATTAAGATAATAACCATTCAGAAATAAATAAATCCAGATAAGACATTATCCACACTTATCCACATTATCTACATTTCAAGTCTTAGTAACAAGGTAAATGAAAAACCTTAATAAATCAGCCTTCCAACATCTGTCTTTTGAAGAAAATATTCTGTATGCAGAAGCAACATGATGTACTGCTGTAGCTATTTGTCATCTTCCTTAGTACAATTGTCTTTGGCACAGCATATCATTAAAATCAATGTTCTCCTACTTTAAAACTGCTTGAGACTTTTAATGTTTAGCAGATAAAACAAGTCACGTTATATCAGATGGTCTTGACCCATTTTATAATGTTTATTTTCTTTTTATTTAGCGACAATTGACTCAGTTTCTTTATATTAGGAAAAAAGTACATGCTAAAATCATTTTCTAATAATTCTTAAGCATGCAGATTTAAACTATATTTAGACTGAAATGTGAAAATTATTTTAAATAAAAAGTGTGAATATGAATACACTTTGTTGCTTTGTATGTGAAAAAATGTAAATATTCATTTGTGAAAAAAATTTGAACAATTTGACCCCTGTAAAATGCCTTATACACCTTTTTATTCTTAGCATTTAGTTTCTCATTCAGATGTCTCATTGTAAACAAATGACCAACATATCTCTTTCTTCTTTAAAACCGCCTTGTTCATCTCCAACCAACGGATCTGTAATCTTTGTTACTCTATCTATAAACACTTCCGTATAATTTTCTCATTATACTCGAGTCTTATACCATTATATTATTTATATTAACTTAATTCACCTTTATTTTTATACAACGTTACAATTACAGTTTTCGTCCAATCACATATCTTATGTAGCTATTGAAGCACCAATCTACTTTCACATTTAATCATTTCATTTCAATCAAGAACCTAATAAAGTTGCGCCTATTCTGTGCCTACGTCATACTCAAAAGTCAGTCTCCAGTGGAAAAATTAGCCACGGAAAATCTCCTTAATAACCAAACAGTGTATTCCCTTTCTCGCTATGTTTGTTCACGAAAATCTATTGGCGAGATCTCATTTTCAAGATTACATCAATCTAAACACAATGTAAAAGAGTGCAACTCATAATAATGCAGTTTCAGACACATACAACGTTCGATACACCATATCAACTTTAAACATGCCTTTGTCATCGTACCGTGCAGTAATATTCCTCAACCTCAACGAAAAAATATTCAGTGGTTCTTGCTTTGCAACTCAAACAAGCTCGACTTAAAAAGAGAATCATTTCCTTTAGACCAGCGGTTCTCAATCTAGGGATAGCTGAGCAGTTTTCTGTGGTTCGCCGGGACATACAGTAATATGCATATAAAAATGTAAACACATATTTGTTTATATTTCATAATTAATTACGAGTGCCAAATACACAACGTTTTAAAGTTTAATCACGTTGACAGTACCTTTCCTTTGACTTAGCTAAGTTATGTTAGATTTTGAGTGGTAGGGTTGCGAATCTTGGAATGATTGTGAAAATCGGTCCTAGACATTAAAAGGTTGAGAACCGCTGATATAGACAGTTTCATAAAGAATCTATTTAATAATATCTCTAAACATAAAATCATTCGCTCATCTTTAAGTGTTGGCTAGGAAGTAGTTTACTGTGGGTAGTCAGTGTGTAGCGTAACATTCCATCCAACATCGGAGCACAGATTAACTTGAGGGTGACAAAAGAAAGTGATGTAAACGCATTTTTCAGAAATTTTGTTGCTTGATTTTGAGCTTTAGTAAGGTGCAATTAACAGTACAAGTCGGCAAATACAAAATATTCTTATTGTCATTCGACAGGGATCAGGAAAAAATTATACTGTACATAAAAAAATTGAAACAATAAGAAGGCAAACTAAGTAGTAACTTCTAGGTCCTCGTAATCTTCCATTTCGAGTCCGATAACGGAAGATCATTGTCATCAACCGTAAGAGAAAGCTGTTTACACGTCCAGAGGAAGTGCTTTGGCGGAAAATCAGTTATAATGAGGTCTTACGCTTCTCTCGCATGATAATCTAACTTTAGTTTCGACTGAAAAATGTGAACTGGAATTATTTCTACTTGAGATGGACTTGGATGAAGTTTTGCTGAAAATTCTTTCGACATTTTCGGTGGCTGATTGGAGGAGAGATTGTTAGGACTAACGAGTATCTACACCATTTTTCATTCCACATCTACACTTCTACCAAGGATACATTATTCTCCTCATGACGGGCAAACTTTCGGTTAAATAAATTTGGCTTCCTCGAATTAAAGAATTAATTCTTATGCACGTCATTAACTCTCAAAGTCACGGCTCAAAAAATTTCAAAAATGCACTTACAGTATATCACTTCCCCTTGTCACCCTTGAACTAAAAACCAGATATGTCATTTTCATATAAACTAATTTGCTTAGCAACCAGACGCTAAGAACTTTTCTAAATAATGGTCAGGTTATTTGAAATGAATCTTAAGTCATTAGCACAAGCATCATACATTTATCATAAATTTGATTTGTTCATCAATTAAAGATTAATCATTTGGAAGATAATGTCCCTAGCAACTCGTAGTTGCTAGGTACAATCTAATCCTATTTACGAGTAGTTTTCTATCTAGTTATTGTTCTGTAATTGTGACAGGAGGCTTCTCTTTCTTCATTTGTGAGTCATTTAGAATCTAAAGAGAAACTCATTAAGATTCGTAAGTGTAGCTCTTTTTCACTAAAAAGAGATTGCATTTCGTTTTAATGTTTTCAATTTTATTTTCGAAGTGTTTACTTTTGTGGGATTATTCTTATATGAAGTATTGCACTTCACTCTTACTATGCATATATGAGTGTGTGTATATATATATATGTATATATATATATATGTGTGTGTGTGTGTGTGTGTGTATATATATGTAATAATAATCACTGATGAGGGCACTAACCCCTGGATTATTATTACCAGCACCATCGGGATTCGAACCTCCGATTTCAATGTCTTTACTTCGCTTACAGGAAAACTGTGTTACTAAGCTACGGGAGCTGGCATGTATGTATGTATATATGTGACCCGAACGGATGGAGAATGCACGATGTATGAGGTGAATTTGGAGAAATAAACTCTACTTGAGGAAAGATGACAGAATTAGTACCATGTATCGTGTCGCTTCAGAAAGCACATTTAACACGTGAAAAACGGAAGAGAAATAGTAATATATCGGTGAATTCCTACACATGTCCTAATCTGCAGTCGTATCGTAACTAAATTATATTAGCAGAAGTGAATTACACCTACGTGTACCAGTTGTATAGAAGTGTACAGCAGTAGTACACTCGTAACTAGTTTATGGTTATTGCATATTTTTTTGTCATCTTATTTTTGTTTACACGTTTTCCTTTCAAAAACCTGTAACACTGTCATGCATACACGTAACTACAAAGAATTTCTATACACAAAAACAGTTATCTCATTATCTCACTGTTCCTCGAACTCAGTCTCGCATAAGTTATCCATAATGTTCAAAGACACTCCCATAAAAATATATCGTTTTGATTGAATGTACAATCCAACTGAAATGATTTGTGATTAGCTACAGAAAAGATTCAGCCAAACTGCTGAAACTAGTTTTTAAACAAGCAAAAATATTTCGTAATCCTACGTTACTATTTTCTCGCAAAAAATCAAATTATTTTATACAATTTTATGATTTTTTCATTTACTTTAATAACAATTCTAAAACTTGGTTTATCGATTTTTCTGAAGTTCATAAACTTGAGAATGTTCGAACGGTGTTGAGGCAAAGAGAAGGATGACATCAGAATGTGAAGTAGTATCAGATGCAGCAGGTAAACCATCTTCAGTGGTTTCAGTGAAGTACTCGAAGATGCTGTCGTTAAAGCATTTCATTAAAATACAATGTGTACTATTCCTCAAGCAATTATACATGCAATTATTTGTATATAAAGCATTAATTTCAATCAATTTCAATCGTTCAGTAGATATAAAAGTATTTTAGGATCTCTTTAGACTGGAATTATTTTTCAAATTCCATTGACTTTCATTCAACAGGTCATCATTTATTGTATATATCAGTCTTTTTCAACCGGTGCTACTTAAGAGGTCTACAAATGGTACTTAAAGATGAAAAAATAAACCCACTGTCGGCGAGGGAACAAAAGTAAATGAAATAAAGACGAATTTGTTAGGGAAGGCAGTGGGCGAGTTACGTGCAAATTTTATTTCCATGAGATTTAGCTATATTGTTTGTTTAATGGGGTTATTTAATCGGTGCTACTGTAGTATGCGGTCTACCTACGATTGGTTAGGTTTAATCATGATATTTTCGTTAAAACTAACGAAAATATCATGACTAAACCTAACCAATCGTCAAGGGCGATTGACAATGGGATGTAAACAAACAATTAGTAAACAAGATAAGAAGCTATAATTAAAAGGTAGACCGCCGAATCGTAGGTAGACCGCATACTACAGTAGAACCATTTAATCTTATTCGCAAAATCTAAGGCCGTATGAACGGAGGGCGATCTACGGCTTTACGTGGTATCCGAACCACGAGTCGCTACGTCGCCTGGACGCAGAGGATGGTTCCCCATCCAACTACTGTCCACACCCAATGTCGCTTAACTTCGCTGATAGATAGGAAGCGATGTTACAACATTGGCTACGATGTATTCCAATTTAACGAAATGATACTTCAGTAGTACTTGAGGGTGGACAAATCCTTAAAGTGGTACTTGGCAAAATATTGAAAAACACTAGTATATACAATACAAACTCTGTCCTTTTTTATTAAAATATGGTTACTTTTTACATAAATCAACAAATTCCTTA
Source organism: Bathynomus jamesi (assembly GCA_023014485.1). Taxonomy (NCBI): domain Eukaryota; kingdom Metazoa; phylum Arthropoda; class Malacostraca; order Isopoda; family Cirolanidae; genus Bathynomus; species Bathynomus jamesi. The sequence continues at coordinate 97,275 of JAJOZX010005467.1, read as the reverse complement.
AACAGCGAAGTATGTAGGTCTTACTAGCAAAAAGACATTGTTTTAGTTTATAATGTTAGATACATGCAAATGATGATGGTCTGAGTTGTTAAATTCCTTCGTAATGGCAAGCAATGGTCATATGACGGAGGGGAACTACGACTTTACGTGGGATCCGACCCATGTAAGAGTTGCCACATTATCGATCGCGGAGAACGGTCACCCATCCAATTGCTGAACAGACCTAACCTAACTTAACCGCTGATCTAGTGGGAAGCGGTGTTGAAACGTGGTCTTATTTAAATCTATAATATTACATTATAGAGTATTTTACTGGAATTCATTTGCGGATACATGCAGATATAGTGACGCTCATAAGTATTCGTACAGAGAAATATTTCAGTTATATTCGTCCTTAGCTTTTGTACCATGCGGATAGTTATGAAAAGTTTACCGTTCGCTTGGAAAAAAATAACAAATAAAAAGTTAATTTAACTCCAACATATAATGTAAAACATCAAAGAATTTGAGGGAAATAAAAAAGTTAAAATGCAAAAGTTTTCGTACAGTTACTTAAAAATCTTATTTTATCTATATATATAATAGGCTAATGCTGTCTGTCTGTCCCGCCTTAAACCAGGAAACGGCTCCGAGAGAGAAAAAATTATTACGTAAAAGTTGCTTAAAGTTAATCGAAACCTACGGGAAAATTATAATCTTCTATACTGTGTATATAAAGCTGAAATCGGATAATGCCTGTTTGTTTGTGTATGTGCTCATTCCGAGAAATATTATTCAAAAAAATAAAATTGCCCCTGTTGATTGTTTAAGCGTGGTATTTTTACCACGGGCTTCTGCTAGTTATTTAATACTTTGTGTGTCCAACTTTTGCTTGCATGACTTCACTGATTCGTTTTGGGTATTTTTCTACATCTTTCGACATCTTTCAGTAGAAATTTTAGCCCAGTCTTCTAAAGAAAATTGTTGCAATTCAATCACATTGGACGGGTTTCTCTTGCAGCTTTTTCAAATCAAACATAAATTCTCGATTAAATTGAGATCTGGGCTTTCACTGGGCTACTCGAGAAGCTTGAAATATAATACTTTTGTTGAAGCCATTTCATGGTACTTTTACTTTTATGTTTTGGATCATTATCTTGCTGCAGTACCAAATTGCGAACCCATTCGTAATCCCGAACTGAAGGCAATACTTTTTCTACTAAAATTTCCGAAAAACTGACAAGCATAAGCAATACCTCAGAATCGCTTGAAATTGAAATGTTTATTCAGAACACCCAATACTCAATTTTAGGCATTTACCGACCACCAACTGGTAACGTACCAACTTGCGTTACAAATTTCGATAGAATTCTAACGTACACTTATATTGGTAACAAGCTTCCTTCACAACATCATGACTGAAAGTAGCCTTAAATTAGCTGTTACAAAGCCAACTAGACATCACAATGACATTAGAAATTCGACTATACTAGATCAGATTTGAGTGCGGTCCCCGCTTAACTGCATCTTAGGTTCGTCTCTCCCTTATATAGGGGAGGCATTTTAAATATCACAGATCACTTGCCTACGTACACCATGCTAATCACCCATTTCTTTGCAAAGGAAACTATAGAAGCTGACTATAGATCTTACAGCTATACAGTGCCCGCGAAAAGTATCCGATCACTCAAGAAAATACAATATTTTCCCTTGATATTCAGAGACACGTAATTCACTTTCTATTTGTTCTAGCGACATCTGGTAACTTTGAGGTTGCTCGCTGATATGAGAGCTATCCAACGCATTCTCAAATTAGTGTTCTGGTAGCCTTCGTTGCGGGTGGCTGTGTCTCAAATTTGTCAGATTTCACTGTTTGTGTAAATTTCTTGATATTTTTTTTTTTTTTACAGAAAGTGGTGTAAATAAAATTTATATATAATGTGTGCTAAAAAACAACTTAAGAGTGATTGTCGAGGTGCTATTGTTGCTTTGCATGCATGTGGGAAATCACAGAGACAGATAGCTAAGGAATTAAACATATCCCAAAGTACCGTTAATTTATGGGTTTTCACGGGCTAAGAACAATGGTGGCCTAACAACGCCAGTCCCTAAAAAACGATCTGGCAGACCGAGAAAAACAAATTCGCGAACAGACAAACTTATGAAACGTTTAGTATTGAAAAACCCAACAATAACTGCGAAAGAAATAAAATTTAATATGAATAATTTGTTATCTGGTGTTTCTGAACGAACTATCCAGGAGCGGCTCCAAAAAGAACTCGGATTACCATCTCGCCATGCTGCTAAGAAACCGTTCATTATGAAAAATGCGTAAAAAACGTGTCGCATTTTGTAAAAAATACATTCATTGGACTGTTGATGACTGGAAGAAGGTTTTATTTAGCGATGAGTCGACATTTTTGACATTCAGAAGTTGTCCAAAAAGGTTCGCCGGCCTATTGGCTCAAATAGGATGGACCCTAAATACACCCTAAAGACAATGAAACACCCTCCAAGTGTGATGGTTTGGGGTTTTTTCGGTTACTATGGGCGTGGAAACTTATATTTTCTTCCGAAGAACACAACTATGAATGGTGCACGGTATTTAGCAATGCTACAGGATAAACTTCCAATGGCAATGGCAATCCAAAGGACAAAAACATACATGCATGATGGTGCACCATGTCACAGGGCCAAAATAGTGAAAATGGATTACTGACAATAAATTTGATATTTTGGATTGGCCTGGTAATAGTCCAGATCTCAATCCGATAGAAAATCTGTGGCTAATAATAAAAAATAAGGTTGAATGCCACGACACTGGCTCAGTCGAAAAATTACAAGAGGCCATCAAAAAGGTATGGTGCAAGGAAATATCAGTGGAAGTTTGTCAAAACTTGATTAAATCCATGCCAAAACGTCTAGAACAAGTCATCCAAACCAAAGGACAGATGACAAAATACTAATATAAGGTTAGTATACATTTAAACATTGTTTTTTATGTAAAAAATACAAATTTCAAGGGTGATCGGATACTTTTCGCGGGCACTGTAATAACAAATTAAAGTTCCTGAGAGGAATAACAGCTTTTGATTGGACTAGAATAATTGAAAGTAACCATAACATTGGAACAAAATTTCAAGCATTCTTAGACACACTAATGGATATATTCAACATAAACTTTCCTCTTAAATCAAAAGTAATATCTAAAACTAAATACAACACCCAATGGATCACACCAGCAGTCATTGTGAATATTAAACGCGATCATACACTTTTTACACTATGGAAAGCTGATACTATTACCGAACAAACATAAAAGAATTACTGTAACAGACTTAGTGCAGTCATTAAAAAAGCAAAAGCAGATCATTACTGTTCAAAAATTGATGAACCAAAATCCAATTTAAAAAAGGCTATTGAACACTCTGAAAGATTTAATTAACAGAACGAAAATTAAAACAAATCCCTTGTCCTCCCTCACATGAAGTGGAAATTTTTACAGTGACCCCAAAGACATAGCCAATTTATTAAACAACTTCTTTGCAAATACTGGCTCCAATACTGCAGCCTCGATCCCAATGATCCTAGGGAAGATACTCCGGGGAGGACGTTAGGCAGGAGACAGGGAGTGCTGGAACTCCCGTTTCTTTTGTTACTGTCCTCTTTAGCTGATTGTTTTCCGTGTCTCATCTACCCTGTGAGCAGCCTAGCATGCTCTCAAATACACTTCTCCCTCTGTTCTTCGCTACACATAGAGTACATGCATTTTACACGCTACACAATCTTTTGAAAAAAAAAAAAAATGGCATTGTGATCCTCAGAGACCTTGATTTCGTCTCTCCCTTATATAAGGGTAGGGGCATTTTTGCGGGCGCTCTCCCTTGGTTTCTACTTCGTACATAAAAAAAAATTATAGACACTCACTACCGACAATATATACCACAACCAAATCCAAACTCATTTTTCTTTGATCTACTCCTACCATACGATATCTCTCTGGCAATAAAACTAAAAAATAAAGATTCTGACATCAATACGATCCCAGTAAAAATATACTAATTAGCATCCGATTAAATTGCAATTCTACGCAATAATGAATCAGTAACACAAGGTATATTCATTGACACTCTAAACTTCTAAAGGAAGCCAGAGTATGTCCTGTATTTAAGTCGGGAAACCCAAACACTCCATCCAATTATCGCCCATTTCTGTACGCCAACTTCAAGTAAAATATTTAAAAAATTCGTATACAATAAACTTACTAAATTCCTAATTAGTAACGATATTTTAACTGAAACGCAGTTTGGGTTTAGAGGTGGACATACAACGGAAGATGTCATAAACATGCTATTAGAAAATATGTATCGGAATTTAAACAGCAAAAAAACACACTGCCTTGATCTTCTTCGACTTGTCAAAACCATTTGATACACTTCCGCATGAAATCTTACTGAATAAACTTCACTTATGTGGAATAAGAGGAAGTATCCTCGATTGGTTTAAATCATATCTGTCAAATCGTCATCAGCACATCAGATTAAAAGATAATTTATCCGACGACAAGGTGATGCTAACTAGTGGAGTTCCACAAGGATCTATTCTTGGCCCATTACTATTTATAATTCACGTCAACGATTTTCATCTTTCTACAACATTAAATTACATACAATATGCGGATGATACCACACTTCCTTCTTCCCATTACAACACAGACTTTCTGATGAATGAAACGAACAGGCAATTAGAAAACGTGCATAAATGGATGTGTGCTAATAAACTTTTATTCAACATGACAAAATCATCTTAAATGATTATTACCACAAAACATATTAATAAAAACTGTCAAATGAAAATTGGGAATACTATTTTTACAAGAGTGAACGAAGTTAAAGTACTTGGGATTAATTTAGACGAAAATCTAAATTTCAAAAGTCATGTACAACATATCAAATCCAAAATATCAAGATTTATCTTCATATTATTTAAACTAAAAAAGACCTTTCCTCAAAACGAACTCCTTACCCTATGTTATTCTTTGGTCCATCCACATTTATTAGATTACATTAGAACATGGGGTAGCCCAAAGAAATATATAGAACTATATATAGAACTAAATGACTTATACAAATTCAGTGTTGTTGTCAATATATTCAAGATTATCAATAAAAATCAACATACATCACCCATTTAAAGAGCAATCACCCCCCCATCAAATACACCACCGTTATAACACCAGACTGTCAGGGATTCTATACAAAAACCTAACTATACGACATAGACTGCAGGAAATGCACTCTCTTTCAAAGGAGCAGATGTACGGAATGAAATTCCCATGCATATCAGGCAGGTTTCATCACTGAAGGTATTTCGCAATTCGCTAAAAAAACACTTCATTAGCTTCTACTGATGTATGATCAACTATTTAAAATATGCTAATTTCATTAAGCACTTTTAATTTCATAGTCTATTCTTTTTTATATATTTTTTATTAAATATCAATTATTTTCTACTAAATATACAGTAAATCATTTAATTTAAAATTATGTACATTTTGTAAAATTTATTTTGTATTATTATTAATATTATTATTATTATTATTATTATTATTAGTTTTGTTATCACTATTACTATCACTTGCCATTTACACTATTTTTATGTAGTAAATAAATTAAATGCTATTAATTTTGCCTAAAAAGCCCCCATGCTTTCAAGGACATATTCGGATGAGAGTACTGTGAATATATTAATGTCATATCAAATATCTAAAAATTATAAAAGTTTGTCACTTGTATTCTTTGCTGAATAAAGTGTTTTGAATTTGATTTTTTTTTTAATTTTGATATTTCTTCGAATTCAAGATTCTATTGGTGATAAACTTTCCTGGACCAGAAGCACTAAAACATTTCCAAAGAAGCAAACTACCACTGTAAGAAGAATGTTTTTTTCTTCGAATGCAGTATTTGATTTTCGCCAAACATACCGTTGCTCGTTGTTCCCCAATAATTCAATTTTGGTCTCTTTTGTTCAGAATGCAAATCCATCATTTTTGATGATCCTTGGCGTACCTTAATCGAGCTGCTGTGTGCGTTTTTCATATTAAGGGTTTTCTTCGTGCAAGTCTTCCATGCAGACCATTCTTTCTCAATGTACGACGTACATTAGAGGGATGGGCATCGATCTTAGACAGTCTTAATGTTTGGTAAATATCACCTGCAGTCACTCATGGATTCGCAACAGCCATACTTTCAATCCGTCTAGCTGTGTGTTCTGAAATAATGGAAAGTCGTCCACACGTTGGTAGAGTTTTGATTGTTCCAAAGCCTTTCCATTTCTTTATAACTACAGGAACCGTCGCAACTGGAATTCGAAGTTCTATCTTCCTATAATTCTTGCAGATCCATGTGCAGCAATAACAGATCTCTTAAGATCTGTAGACAGCTCTTTACCACGACGACCCATTGTTTACTAATGGTTTGTACAGTCATCCGTCTTGCATGAAGATTCAAACAGAAAATTCTAGAATTCAGAATTACCAACAGTCTCTAATCAATAAACAGCCAACTACTAATAAAATTTTGAAATTCTTCAATCCTAAGGGGGACACACAAAATATTAGATAATTTTGTAAATAAATGTACGAAAACACATTTTTACTTTTTATATTTTCCTCAAATTCTTTGAGGAAACATTATATGTTGGCGTAGAGCTATTTTCTTTATTTGTTACATTTTTCCAAACGAATGGTAAACTTTTCATAATTATCCTATGCATGGTACAAAAGATAAGAACGAATATAACTGAAATATTTCTCTGTACGAATACTTATGAGCGCCACCGTATATTATCATTATTTCGTTTTCCAAAGAATTGTGGCGAGAAGGCAGAAACAACCCGGATGCAAAATACAGAAGATTGTGAAAAGGAGAAAAGTTTATTCCTCTCACATTCCACATACCTACACGTGCCTGCCTGCGGGTACCTGTGAGAACCGGGCAGGCACCGAGGCTGTTGTTACCATTTGCGGGGAGAAAGACAGAAGGATGGGTCCCCAGTCCAACCCCTCCCTTCCTGTATCGCAAGAAATGCAAAACTAGCTGCACCTTTCGGCGGGCGGTGCGATCGCCATATGCCTATACATGAATTTAAACAAGAACTGAGAAAACGCTTTTATGTTAACATACCCTTGAGGATACCATTGTGGTAAAGTACAAGGTTGTTAATATGAAGGTCCTAGTATCGGATCCCACCTATAGCTGTAGGTCCCCTCCGTCATGACTTTATATATGTTACGAGGGAGATTAAACAACATAAACTATTATTATTATTACCTTCCAGTGTTTTCTCCCATTTATTAAAGAAATGGGCAAACATATGGTTGGGGAAAATATCAGAGGTAGTGTCTTTGTTTTTCGAGCTTTTCATGAAGTTTGAAGGTCTGGAGAGAGAGGCGACGCATTTTATGCTCAGTCGACCGTTCACGAAATGGGAGGGCGTGGCCACAAAGCGAATTCTCGACGTTCTCACCATCAGTCCATCTGGCTGTTGACGAAGACCAACATCCAGCACTTGTTCTCGCGGAGGCTGTGGAATGGGCGTAAAGACAGTAACTCGACTCATACATTAATCTATGTAAGTAAGTATGTATCTATATTATGCTCTTATATTATGTATCTATATTATGGTCTTATGTATCTTATTATGGTCAAATTTTCCATGAACTAAGCTTCAACCAAAGATTATTTTATATATATATACAGGGCGTCCCAAAAAAATGTATACACACTTTAAATACTTATAAAGGCAGTGTTTATTAAAATACATTTCATTTTCAAAATGTAATAGAATCTACAGACATTATTTAATTGTTTTGTCAACGCCTGTTTTCAAACTGACGTCCGTTCTGGTCCAGGCACTGCTGATAACGCGAAGCAATGGAATCGCAAACATCACGAAACATTTCGTTTGGTATTTGTGTGCATTCTCGTTCAATGGCTGCTCTCAATTCAGCGACTGTTGCAGGTTTTATAGCGTAGACTTTGTCTTTTAAGTATCCCCATAAAAAAAGTCTAGTGGTGTGAGGTCTGGTGAACGCGGAGGGTATTCTACGAAACCCCTTCGTCCAATCCACATCCACATCGTGCCAAGTACCACTCGCAATACTCCACTCTTCGGTCCGGATCATCTTCATTAATAGCATGGACTAATCTTGGAATGTAACTTTTCCATTGACAGCGCTTCAAAATGCGTTGGACAGACGATTCTGAAATTCCTACCTCACGACTCGCTTGCCGCACAGATTTTCTTGGACTTTGGTGATACGTTTCCAGTACTCTTTCTTGCTTTGTGGGGCTTGTCGATGTCCGTGGTCTTCCGGAACGCTTCTTGTGGACATTCTGAACAGTTCCATCGGCTTCAAACTTATCTCTAATTCGAGTGATGGTAAGTCGCGCTGGTGGATCTGTTTGAAACTCCCTCCTAAACTGTCTTTGCACTTCAACTGCGTTTTCACACTTCCAGTAGTATTTTAGAATGAATTTCCTTTGTTCAAAGCTTAGTCTGACTGCCATTATTAATTCTAATGGGTTTAACTTGGAAAGAAAGAAACATCAATTGAGCTATCAGCTGTTAAAGTGTGTATACATTTTTTTGGGACGCCCTGTATATATGATGCACCTCGGTGGTGTAGTGGTTAGCGTCGCTGACTACGAATCCATCGGCCCCGGGTTCGAGACCCGACGGCAGCCGGCGCGCAGCAAAACCCAGCTGTTCATCCTTCCACACAATAAAAGAAAGTGGTTGATAGATAAATGGGTACCCAGGTGGCCTAGTGGTTAAGACGCTGGGCTGCTGATGGGGCGTGGTTCGGATTCCACGTTAAACTGTAGGTCTAAGGTGGAGTGAAAAGCTTGACCTTCGTCAAAGTGAACAATTCGGGCGGAAGCTAACCAAAGGTTATATATATATATATATATATACACACACAATATAACAAGATATGGAATTCATGATATTTTCCATTATGTAGTGCGTTATTCCGCCAAATAAATTAGAAGTATAACATAATCTAAATATTATTTTTAATCTTTAAAAAAATACAAGCTTATATGCTTCATATATTAAATAACTCTATATTTCATTAGATATTCAACAAATAATAATAAATATTATAAATGTAATTTAAATTGATGACGTTTTCCGCGGGTAATTTAGGCCTTTCAAGCCAAAGATGGCATAGAAAAAAGCTACGCAAAAATGGGCGGAGTTTCGGATGTTGTTATAAATAACACTGGGCAACACGTATTTTATTGAATGATATCCGACACTTGATTCTGGGTAATTTGGGTGCGCTGAATACGAATTTCAACTCGGTTTGGCTCTATCAGGTCCTGATTCTTGTCGACAGCCTATGTGCCATTTTCCAGATTTTTCAAATTAGGACTAAAAAATTAAGTCATGTGTTAAATTTTTTTTTCAAGTTTCATGAATACAAGCAGTTCAAACTACAGTAAAATTACATTATAACGATAGAAATGACTTAAAATAAAAAACAAACAGATATGAAGCTTTCACTGTGGCAAAAATTTTCTTTTGTAAGACTTTCTAGCGTATTTGCTTGTTGATGGCAGGTCTCTTTTCAAGCACCAGCAGTAATCAGCCATCATGTGGGAATCCCAGCGGCCTTGGTACCGTTCCTCCATAATTTTGATATCTTGGTGGAATCTCTCCCCTTGTTCGTCACTTACATCACCTAAATTACTTGGAAATTGGTCAAGATGGCTATTCAAAAAATGCATTTTTATGCTCATATTGCAACCTAACTCTTTGTAGTCCCTTAAAAGTTTTTTTACGATTTCTTCGTAGTTATCTGCCCTATAATTGCCTAAAAAGTTTTCTATCAAGTCCACGAATGAGAACCAGCCATTTTTTTTCGCGTTCATTCATGACATTAGGAAAATTGCTGTCTTTAATCATTGTTCTTATTTGTGGACCGTCGAAAATTCCCGCCTTGATTTTTTCATAACTTAAACTTGGAAATTTTGAAGTTATGTATTTGAAACACTCGCCGTTCGTATCTAAAGCTTTTACATATTGTTTAATGAGGCCTAGTTTTATATGCAGAGGAGGAAATATGATTTTATCTCTGCTCACTAAAGGTGGATTAATTACGTTTTTTTCTCCGACAGTAAGTGATGTTCGTGCTGGCCAGATTTGTTTGAAATAAGTTCTTCCTTGGCTCTGCTGTCCCATAAGCAAAGGAAGCAGGGATATTTAGTATACCCTCCTTGTTGTCCTAGCAGAAAATTAACCATTTTTAAGTCAACACATATGATCCACTCGTGCTCCCTATATTTGATAAGATTTAAAACCTTTTCTATATGTTCATACTTTTCTTTTAATTTTGTTGAGTGCCCAATCGGTATCGAGCCGTATAGATTGCCATTATGCAACAACACACACTTAAGACTTCTTTTCGAACTGTCTAAAAACAAGCGCCAATCATTTGCATCGTAAGACTCAACCCCCATCTTCTTTAACAAACCAACTATGTCGCAGCAATATACTAAACTATCCTCTGTTCTAAAATATTTAACAAGTTCTTCTTCTCTTTTTCTGTAAAATGAAATGTATGTGTTTGAAGTAAGCAAGTTTTTCTCTTTAAGTCTTGAAGCTAAAATTTCCGCAGCCTTTTTTGGCAAATTTAGATCCCTTACAAGATCATTCAACTCGGCCTGGTTAAACTTTTGCGGATCGTTTTGACTTTCAAATACGCTGGGGTCAAAATCGGTGTCTGACTCCTCAAAGTGCATAACAATATTTTCAGGAACATCTTCAACTAATTCTTGAGTTGGCAGACCCTTAAATTTTGGAATGCGGATCTCATTTGAATGTAGCACAGGTCGTATCGCGGTGTCGAAATTTGGGTACTCGATACAATGTTTATTTTTCTTAGTGAAGCCCGAAGTCTTGACAAAGCAAAGGTAGCAATCGGTCTCGTGGTTAGTAGGCTCTCGCCACACCTGATATGGAAAAAAAATTGTAAAGCGTTAACAAAAGCGACGAGAGACTTGTTTTTATGAATTTTATCAAAAGTTATCACCCAAACATTTAACATTTCTATGTGTTTCAACCTTATGCAATATTTGAGATTCTTATAAACATTTTCTGTAAATTTTTGTTTATGTACCTAAGTTACAATTACATTTAGGTAAGTTACAGTATACTAGTGATTAAATTACGTAGTTTTATGAAATCATAAACTTACCATCGGAACTCCAAAAGGTATTTTTGAATCCGAACCCTTCGTCCAATGTCGCAGTCTTTCAATGCATATAGTGCAGGCTTTATGTGGAGCCCACGATTTATCTTGGTCCCCCAGTTTTATGCCAAAATAAGCTAAGTAAGCTCTTTTACGAAGTCAGTTATATTTGCTCGTTGATGTGGAAGTGTAAAATTTCCACATATATAACAGAAGGAATCAGGGTTGTTTTTGCATTTGAACTTTCTAGTGCTTGATGACATATTGCTTGATTGTTCTGCCAATTTGTAAAGGTATTTAAAGCCCTTAATTCATATAAATTTAAGAAAATCTGAAATATAAACACAAAAATTAGTTTAAATAGGTACTTATTATGAAATAGGTACTTACAATCTATGAAATTAAACTAGAAACACGGATGAGTAGGTACAATATAAATTACGTCTAATTAAATCAACTATATTAAATCACGATGACAAAATTACTCACTAAATCATATGCCAATTCAAAATTATGTTAATGCCCAAACTTAATTAACTAACTCAACTGACTGACTGACTGACTGACTGATTGAATTGACTGATTAACTCTGGAAACGAGTCGCTTTTATATATTTTAGTTGTCCCTCTAGAATACTCTACAGAGAACAGGAACGCTCGAGAAAATTTTAGAATTCTATGATATTTTTAGCTTAATTTACTAATATTAAAATGGGTTAAAAATGACAAAATTAAAAATATTTTTAGGGTGTTACATATAAAAATATACATAATACAACAATACCATAACAACAGGTACAAATACCTAGATAAAAACCTAGTTGCATAATGTGTAACTGCAAAAAGACAGCGATTATTGAGAAAAAAACCTTTTTATGAATACGACGAAAGAGGAGGGGTGTTGAGCAAAATCAGGACCTGATAGAGCAAAACCGAGTAAAAACTCGTGCTCAGCGCACCCAAATTACCTAGAAGTAACTGTCAAATCTAATTCAATAGACAAAAATTTGAAATTTGTTCCCCAGTGAATAATCTTTGGTTAACTTATGCGTGACTCACTGCCGAAACCTTAGAAAAGTTATACAATATCAGAATAATATCGTAGGCGGGCTTCTAAGAACGCATTTTCATTGTGGACGGTTACTTGATGTGTAAGTCGTACAAGGAGTGCCAAATGACATTCAGGAATGAATTTAGAACCTAGAAAAAGACACACAAGACCTCACTTTGGCACTTGATGAAAAAAACTTTGAGAAAACTGGCAATGTTGCCGATCATTTTTGACCATGCTATTCTTAGTGTTGTTTTAAACTGAAAATAATATTGCATGGACAATTGTTCTGAGGTTTCAGGGTAAATGTTACTATGGCATATTCATTGTATAGAACATTTGGACTTTAAATTAATTGCCATAATAAACAGCATTATAATAATAATATATATACACAGTCATGATTTATTTAATGTATTACTTAATTCGTACAATCTAGGCTATTTGCATTCTTTCTGTTGACTTTCCACACATATTCTAAATTCGATGTAACGTAGCTCGTGGCCAAGCAGTTGGGACACATGACATAAATGTGGAACATTTTCATAACAAGAGGGGGAGTACTGTTGTTGGAACGACGAAATTTTACTCTAACTTATTTATTTAATTGACACCCAAAAAATAATAACGTGGCAAAACGAGAATATGGTTTCACACTGTATCGTAGTCTTGTCGTAGAGAGAGAAAATTTTAGCTAATAAACAAATTTGAAATCACAAATTATATTTTTAACACAAAAACACCTAATCGTTAAACCCTCTCGTGACAGACAAGTAAACCAGACTGTTTTGACTCCCTCAACTGCTAAGAGATTACTAATTAGTGATTTATATCGAATAATTATATTTTACATAGAGTATAATAATGTTAATTTCACACAAACAAATCAGGGATAATCTTAAGGAGATGTCATCACTTGAATTTCGAAAAAATAACTATATGGCCGTAATCTACATAACACTATAACACTTTTTTCAAGAGTACTGTTTTTTGTACAAATACGTTATAAGCAAGTTAGGATCACTTTAACATATTGCTTCCCAGGAACCTCTCTTTAACATATTGCTTCCCAGTGTATATCACTTTAACATATTGCTTTCCAGGAGGAATCACTAACATATTGCTTCCCGAGTGCTTTTGGAAGCAATATGTTAAAGTGATCCGCAAGTTATTATAAAATATAATATCTCGTTGTTATTTATTCATATGCTCGACCAATCATGTGACATCATGTACAGGGTGTACATAAAGTCAGGATCTATTTTTGTGAAGCACTTGGAAATTATATGGAATTCAATCATAAAATGATAAAGTGGTAACATTTATTAAATAATTAAGAGTAGGATTCGATGTGACGCCCATCAGTATCCCTGCACAGCTCAAATCGTTCCGCAGCATTTCTAAACACATTCTGGAGCATTTGCGGGGTTATGTTATCTGCAGCAGTTCGTATACGTGTACGTAAGTTTTCAAGACTCGTAATCTTCGTCTGATAGACGTGCGACTCGATAAAGCCCCATGCAAAGAAATCTAAAGGGGTTAAATCTGGTCATCTCGCTGGCCAAGGTCTGTTGCTTCCGCGTCCGATCCAGCGATTTGGAAAACGTCCATTTAGATAATCCTGAACAATTTTGGCATAGTGACAAGGAGCACCATCATGTTGATAGACGACGGGGATAGGATTGTTAGTACCGTCGTCTATCAACATGATGGTGCTCCTTGTCACTATGCCAAAATTGTTCAGGATTATCTAAATGGACGTTTTCCAAATCGCTGGATCGGACGCGGAAGCAACAAAAGACATTGGCCAGCGAGATCACTAGATTTAACCCCTTTAGATTTCTTTGCATGGGGCTTTATCAAATCGCACGTCTATCAGACGAAGATTACGAGTCTTGAAAACTTACGTACACGTATACGAACTGCTGCAGATAACATAACCCCGCAAATGCTCCAGAATGTGTTTAGAAATGCTGCGGAACGATTTGAGCTGTGCAGGGATACTGATGGGCGTCACGTCGAATCCTACTCTTAATTATTTAATAAATGTTACCACTTTATCATTTTATGATTGAATTCCATATAATTTCCAAGTGCTTCACAAAAATAGATCCTGACTTTATGTACACCCTGTATTTCCACTGTGGCTGCGAACAGTGCTGTCACACCTTGGCTTTTTTGACTAGATTTTTGGTTTTTTGCTCGGACCTTGGGTTCTTGGAGATTTTTTACGAAAATTCCATGACTCTTTGGTTTTTTGAGTCATTCATATCATGTAAGGTTATTATATTGAGATACTGATAGATGATTCCTTACTGAAATATTATTAGCGTCTATTATCTGGAATCAAACCCAACATAATCACTTGAAATCACATTTAGGATGTTGCTGGGGATTAAAGACGGCAATAATCACACTAAATTTGATGCACTTTCAAAATTTTTGTGCGGTCTTTTGGCCTTGCCGCATTCTTCTCCGTGTGTTGAGAGGGTGTTCTCTCAACTGTTCTCTCACTTTCAATTTTGTCGCAGGTAAGATAATTGTGCTAATTGATATTCTAGCCTTAATATTAAGATCGGCAGTTATTTATATGCTTTATTGTAAAACTTGTCTTTTTTGGCTTATCTTGGGGGTTTTTTGCCAGGCCATCTTGGCTTTTTTAATTTTCTCCAGTGGTAACACTGGCTGCGAGGCAGTTATTCAGTTTTGTTTGAGTTATGGAGTGTGACTGTTGTTCAATGTCCTTCGAGGATTTAATTGAAGTAGTTCAAAAAAGAGAGTTATGTTATTAGGTTAGGTTAGATTAGGTTTACCAAAATGCTTTTCTAGAGTAGTATTTGATGTGATTTACTCAAATCTTATATTTGCTTACTGTGCATTTGAGCTGAAACATTATGATTTTCAACTGGGAATAAAATGGATTTCCGGCTCATTTACACAACAAATGAATATCAGATTTGAATAAATCATATCAATTTCTACTAGAAAATGCATTTTGGTATGATTTTGCAGGTGATGACTGATGACATTTCCTTAAGATTTACCCAAATCACTTTACTACGTTCTAATAACTATTATTCAATATCACATTAAAAACTAACACATGACAATATATATCTATAAGAGAGAGAGAGAGAGAGAGAGAGAGAGAGAGAGAGAGAGAGAGAGAGAGAGAGATGACAATAATTTTGATATGAAACACAAATATTAGCGTATTTCTCGTCCTTTTATCCGAATTTGTCCGTTCAGCTTTTGACTTTACTGAACTACCTAATTTACACGAGAGAAAATCCTTTAATGTAATTCCGCTTCAATCATTTGTAAAGAATTTAAAGAGAATTTCAATACTTAATTGCGGGAATGTTTCAGTGCAATATTTTGTCATCATTCATTCGAAATCAGCGAGAGAAAAAGAGGCATTAAATCATCAGTACTCACGCTGCGTCCATTTACAACCCAACTGAGATGCGCTGCTGGCCTTGAAGGGCTGGAAGTACACATCAGGTCAACGGTATCATTTACGGTATACTTGGGCTTTCCTCCGCTCAATTTAGGGTCCGATGAGAGAGGTTCTGATAACGAAACAATTATATTAAAGCATTCAGAGATGAAGTCATTGAATTGTATAAATATTATACGAGTATATATATACAGGGTGGAGCAAAAGTCGCGCATCATAGGAATTTTCAGTGTTGACTATATATTTTTTGGTGCTACTATAGCTAGTATATAGCGTGATTCCTACCTCGATTCGGCGGTCTACCTTTTAATTATAGCTTCTTACCTTGTTTACTAATTGCTTGTTTACATTCCAATGTCCATCGCCCTTGACGATTGGTTAGGTTTAGTCATGATATTTTCGTTAGTTTTAACGAAAATATCGTGACTAAACCTAACCAATCGTAGGTAGACCACATACTATATAGTAGCACCGAAACTATTTTTTAAATAAATAAAATTAAATAATAAATAGCATTTTATATTTATTATATTTTCATTTATACCTTGGATAGGAATCACACTCTACAGTACTGTAGTTTCGAACCAAAACGGGTAGGAATCACCCTATAGTATCGAAGTCACCGGTAGGAATCACGCTATAGTAGCACCTATTTTTTTTCTTTTAGGTAGGGGATGGATGCGAAATTAACAATAGACGAGAGGATGAGCTTGGTTTTAATGCATGGCATACTAGGTACAACAAATCGATGAATCGGTACAGAATTTAAATTCTGTACCGATTCATCGATTTGTAATACCTGGTATTCCATGCATTAAAACCAAGCTCGCCGTCTCGTCTGTTGTTAATTTCGCAGCCATCCCCTACTTAAAAGAAAAAAAATAATTTGTTATAATCAACACTGAAAATTCCTGATGCGCGACTTTTGCGCCACCTATATATATTTTATTTTACAGTCGAAAGCCACGCCCATGATCCCTGACTGGTCGAAAGTTACTAATCAATCTTGTACTACCACCTAACCTAGCGTACGCCTAACCCGGGTATAAAATTCACCCTGATTGGTATATATATATATATACAGTATATAGTGGCGCTCATAAGTATTCGTACAAAGAAATATTTTAGTTATATTCGCCTTTATTTCTTGTATTATGCAGAGGATAGTTATGAAAAGTTTTGAAAAAATTAACAAATAAAAAAAATGTAGTTAAATTCTAACATATAATGTAAAACAAAGGATTTCAGGAAAATAAGAAATGGAACAACCAACCAAATAGGTTATTACCTATTTGGATACAAAATAAGTAAGGTTATTTACCTATTTGGATGCAACATAAGTAAGTTATATGAATGAACACAATAACAAGGTGATACAAAAATACGGTATTGGTACAACACTTGAATAGGCCTACTGCGGTCTTAACGGGAGAGTTAGTTTGAACGGTATTGAAGACACTTTTAGGGCCTACGTGAAGTTAGACCGTATTGCGTTTCGCCGTAGATAATTCTGAAGACGTGTTGTGCCAATACCGTAGTTTTGTATCACCTTGTTATTGTGTTCATTCCTATAACTTACTTATTTTGCATCCGATTATTTATGTGCTCTTTTATGCATTTCATTTTACAGACCTAATCCATTTACTGTACCATACCGTACTTTCTTTATTTCAGTTATTATTGACTTAATTACTTATTCTCTGCTCACCTCTACATATCTCATTAGCCTACCTAAATTAGTGTATTTACTTAACAATTAGACTGTATAACCATTTCTTATTGCTAATAATTATCAGTGATCCTTAACATAGTATAAATATCGTTATAGAATTGTTAATCACTATAACTACCGTTATTGAAATGTTAATCACTGTGAACAAATAATTGATTTATTTTCCTAATTATACACAAAACAACAAAGTAATTTCTCTCTCCTTATTAAATATTGTTTGGTTAGGCTGTAATCCCAAGCTGGTGACCCCTAATTATTAATTTCAATTTAATTCATAAATTATAGTAAGCCTACTTTCTTGGCCACATCAAATTGGTGATCCGTAGGCCACTATAAATTGGTGACCCCGGAGTGACCAATTTATAGTGGCCTACAGATCGCCAATTTGATGTGGCCAAGGAAGTAGGCTTACTATAATTAATGAATTAAGTTGAATTGAATAAATTATAGTAAGCCTACTTTCTTGGCCACATCAAATTGGTGATCCGTAGGCCACTATAAATTGGTGACCCCGGAGTGACCAATTTATAGTGGCCTACGGATCACCAACTTGATGTAGCCAAGGAAGTAGGCTTACTATAATTTATTCAATTCAACTTAATTCATTAATTATAGTAAGCCTACTTCCTTGGCCACATCAAATTGGCGATCTGTAGGCCACTATATATATAGGGTGTCCCAGGAGGAAATGTCAAGAATGCACCATTTGACTCTTTGGGTATTTCTAAGTAGAAAGTATTATATCGACATGTGCCTGATTCCCAACCGTTACCGAGATACAGGCCTCTACGGTTTCCGGGAAGGTGGATTGGACGTGGAGGACCTGTGGCATGGCCCCCTCATTCGCCTGACTTATCTCCGCTAGATTTTTTTGTCTGGGTGTTCTTGAAGAGTAATGTTTATCAGCGGGGTAAGCCCGAAACTAGGGAGCAGTTGGTTGCACGTATACAGGATGCGTTCATAAACCTCAGAAATGAACTTCTGCATTTTCCTTGGCAAGACTTGATGGATCGGAGGCTCGCCGCGTGCATTGAAGGAGGAGGGGGTCACTTTGAAACCATTCTGCAATAAGTGCAATAGTGTATTGTATGTTTGTATTTTTTGTAAACCACAAGTGTCATTAAATAGTATCTAAGATCGCCTTTTTATTATGTTTTAAATTACCCAAATGTAGAGGCCTGTATCTCGGTAATGGTTGGGAATCAGGCACATGTTGATATAATACTTTCTACTTAGAAATACCCAAAGAGTCAAATGGTGCATTCTTGACATTTCCTCCTGGGACACCCTTACTATATATATATAACCTGAGAGAAGGTGCAACAAGCTCGACCTTCGTGATATGAGGAATCATCGCGCGGAACCCTTGAAAGGTTGAAAGGTATATATATATATATACACATATATATATACTGTATATATTTAGTGTTGGGAGTAACGGCTTTACTAGTAACGCCGTTACGTAACGGTTACTTTTTTAGTAGCTGTAGCGGTGACGCCGTTACTTTTGAGATGTTGTAACGAAAATGGTAACGGCACTACTTTTTAGAGCGATTTCAATCGTTACTCGCTACTCGTTACTTTCAAACTGATCATTTGACTAGTATCATTTATTAGTTATTAATTAGCTGTTAGCTCCTCCAAACGAGGAGGACTATCAGATGCCAATTTTGAAAAACTAGTGTTCCTGAAATCGAACAACACACTCCTAAAAAATCTGCAAGATTATTTTTTTTTGGACAGGCCATTTTTTGATTTGAGTTTATATTTTGATTTTTTGTCATATAGAGTATAATTTGGTATTATTAAGGCTTTTTTACTCTTTAGTCTTTTCTTAAAAGTAACGGTAGCGGTAACGGTAACGCGTTACTTTTTCATAAAAGTAACTGAAGTGGTAACGGCATTACTTTTTCATCAATGTAACGGTATCGGTAACGCCGTTACTTATAGAAAGTAACGTGCCCAACTCTGTATTATAATCATTCAGCGGTTTGTTGTGAGAGTATTTTAATTTTATTATAAAAAGAACAAAAACATTTTCCTTTTTTCAATTTAATTATATCCAAACGTTTCGACACCTCTTCCCATCATCAGAGCTTTTTAACAAACGAACTTATTGTACTTAATTTTAAAGTTATTGATTAACTATGTAAATATCTGAATAGATATTAGACTACACTTTTTAAAAATAGATTACTACACATCCAATGTTAATACAGTAATAAGAAAATTTTGTGTTTATTTTGTCATGTAAATGTAGTGATTTTAAAATTTTGTTTAAGTGTAACCGCGTTGAAAATGTGTGTGTGTGTGTGTGTGTGTGTATGTGTGTGTGTGTACACGTACGTTTATGAGTGAAAATCATTTATTTATTAGTAATTTGAATGATGATGAATAATCAATGAGTGCGAGGTTTTTGTGAAGTATGTAAACTTAGTCTAGTATGTGAAGGTCTGTCTGTAAGACTGATGTTTCATTTAGCAATTCTACTAATGAAACTGTACAGGTGGATAAAATTTGTTTGCTTAGTACATGTCATACAAAGGACACCAAACAGCAACAGACCGGCTGGTCCCTACGAAGCTTCTCTGTTTAAAAAGGTTAAAAGATGTAAGAACATTTAAAGAAAAGTGAAGGTTTTAAAGCAAAACAAAGAAAAGAGGTTGAAAGGAAGGAAAAAAATTTAAAGTTCTTTATGGATTTGGTTCGTCCGTATTAAGGTTTCTCGTTTGCAAGGGTTTGACTATCCCGGTTTTCCGAGACAAAATCGGTCATCGTCCGAGGATCCCGGGATTTCCAGGTTTATAAAAAAAATAATGATAAAGTCTTAAACTGTTTAAGCATTAGATAAATCTAGATTAGTTAGTTAATATTAAATATAAATATATAAATATTTTAACAAAATAATGATAAATATAATAAAGGATAAACCTAGGCCGAATTTCAAACACTGCAGAAACATAAATACGATATATAGCCTTGGCGGCTATGCTCACAATGCTAATTTGCAGCTTTACACTTTAACAAAAATAGATTATATTATAGCGTAATTTATATGAACGTAACACCTTTTTATATACTTCTAACTAATTTTTAGTACAAAAAATATCAACAGCAAAAGGTGTACCACTCAATTGAAAATAATAACCGAAATTAAAATCCACTAAAACACCAAATGTTCGATTCAGGGAAATCAAATGACTGGTTTTCAGTCCGAGTCATCATCAAAAATACCAGTCATATTACACACCCACAACATCATACAAGGCATATTATAGGCATTATTCGAGTTGTACAACCCAACGTGATTAGTGATATTATAAATTTGTCATCACAGTCTTTGTTTGTATTTTCTAGATACAGAAATAAATTAAAGTAAAACTATTTGAAATAACGTTTTTACAATACTTTGTAAACCCGAACTCCCGGGATTTGCTGAGTTTGTTCTGGGATTTAAGGTTATCATTTTTCGCCGGGATCCCGGTTGAGAAACCCTAGTCCGTAGTGTGCACTTGGTAATGATATAAAAACATGTAGAGAATCCTAAAGTTTTTACATAGTTTGTTATGAATTAACGATTTCCTTAAAAATCTGTTCACGATCTTCTAATCGTAAAGATATATAAGAACATTGCGTTGCATTCTAGTAGAGACGTTGGCACATTCCTTTTGAGTTTTTGATGTTCACTTTTAGTTCCTCTATTATTTTCATTTATTTATTAATTTTACGTACACATAAAAAAATACTTGAATCCGGATCAAATACTCTTAAATTTATTACAGTTTAAACAACTGCAATCATAATTTGCATTAATAATTTCAATTTTCTACTAATGCCACAACAATTTTAATATTTCTTTTACTGGTTTTAACCCGAGAAAAAGCTGTGAATTCATAGTTATTCCTTTGACTCGTGTGCATTACCTGATGAATTTCCGATTTACACAGGCTAAAACTGGGTAGAAAAGGGCAAATTTCCCCAATAAAGCGAGATAAAGTGGAAGTAGTTGTCACTGTTACTATTACTTGCCACTTTTAATTATTTTTATGTGATATTTTTTGCTAAATTAATACTATAAACACCCAGGAATGTCTGTCAGTCTGTCACGCTCGAAAAGAGAAGAAGATTCTTGATATATATGGGCGATATTTGTATTTTAATGCATTAGAAAAAGGCGTAATGAATTCTACTTTTAATTATAATTTTAAAAAGTGTAAAAAATATTTGCTTTTGCGTTCAGCTTTGAGCCGAAATTTAATCTGCGGCTAAGTTCAAAAATTTACCAAATGAGTTCTTTTTATGCACTTTCATACTGGTGCTGCAACCATTACAGACTAAATATTTTTACGGCTTTCAAAAAGTCTTCGAGTTGTCAATTTTCTTTTATATCAGAAATTCATGTATCAAGATTTGTGAAGCTTAAGATTTTATGGCTGCATTCTTTTCTATAGTTTTATTGACTGAATAATTGACTCCCCGGTAACTGGGGGGGACCTGTGGCTCCCCAATTACTGAGGCCAAAGGCCCCAGCACCACGGGCGTAGCTAAATGGGCCCGTAGGGCCCACTTTAGCTAGTATACAATAAATCCTTTAATTTAAAACCATGTAACATTTTGTAAACTTTATAATGTATTTTTTATTATTATTATTGCTGTTATTATTATTATTTTTTTTGAGAGTACTGTGAATATATTAATATCATAACAAATATCTAAAAATTGTCAAACTCTCTCACTTGTATTCTTTTCTGAATGAAGTTTTTTGATTTGATTTGTTTTACTTATAAACGAAGGCTACAGTCAAAGGTAGGTAACCTCCCGACTTGAACTATTTTAGTCAGCAGCATGCGGGGTCAAAAAGAGGATTTTCAAAGATGAAGTGTACAGGCCAAACTATTATTCACTACATGACGAATAACGATCCAACCAGTGGCGGCTCGTCGGTAGGCACTGCGGAACTGCAGTACCCCTAAATTTTTTATTTACAATTGAAATAATCAAGAACAATATAAGGATGAGCTCACTGAATAACTTTTTCAATAACTTTTGAAACTTTTATTCATTGCAATGCTCATCCTTTTATTTCAGTAATTATTTCAACCCATTCTTAGAGACAGCACCCCCTAGAATTTTTAGTCACGAGCCGCCACTGGATCTAACGCACTGATAATGCAATCAAAAGGAAAACAAAGATCAACCCAGTACCCAGATGAGAAATGAGCTCCCTATTTCAGTCAGTAGAAGAACTACGCGACAGAAGGTTCAAAATGAAAGTAATTTAGTCGCAAGAAGACCAAAGGAATAAACGGCTCTTAGTGAAAGCAGAAGACGCATCTTATTTTTCCAAATAAATATACTGACTGGATCGTTGAACAATAAGCCAAAGGTTTGCTCAGCAACGAGAGCCAGATCGTGCAATTGAATTTGGGCAAGATTACCCAATCAGCGATATCATTCCATATACAATATACAATACTAACACCATGAAATACCCACCAAACGTCATGGTTTGGGAATGCTCCGGCACTCAGGAAGGCTACATCATGGCCAGTGTCATAGCACTACTTCCCTTCGATCAGCGAAGTTAAAGTTAGGCGACATTGGGTTAACCGACATCTTCCGCGTCCAAATTATGTAGCGAACCGTGGTTCGGATCTCACGTAAAGCTGTATGTTCTCCCCGTCATATGAGCTTAGATATTGCGAAGGAGGTTAAACAAGGGTGGGTGGATATTCCCAGTTCCGGCAGCATAGTGCATTTTGCCACACAGCTAAAATTATAAAATAATGTTTTATGAAAATAAATTCATCTCAATTTTGTAAAAAAAAAAAAAAAAATGGCCTCATCTCAACCAACTGCTAACTCTCGTGAGCCCAAATCTAATTGAAAATTTGTCGAAACTTCTGAAGGTGAAAGTCTTTGATAAGAAGCCAGGATCCCACGAAAATCTTTGCTCTATTGCAAAAACAGTTTGGCAGCCGAAATGGCCCTGGAATTGTACCCAAACTTTATCATACCCATGCCCAAGGGGATCCGAGCAATCATTGATGTCAATGGAGGCCCACTAAATATTACTGTACAATGTACATCCACAATAAAATTTAATTCCTCAAAACCTTGTTTGATTCAAAAAATTTTGGCCAAAACTGTAAATAATGCCAATAAATGCTAGAAAAAAATTCGCCGAAAAGAAAATTTAAAAAAATCCCTCAAAATAATTTTTTTTTGTTTGGGAGAATAAATTGTTTTTTCAAAAATTAAAACCTAGTAATTAAATATTTCTTCGTCCTCTAAAAAAATAAAAAAAATAAAAATTCGGTGAACTTTCTTCCGCAGGGAAGTTTCAGCAAAAAACTCGTTCGAAAATAAACTGAAAATTTCTAAAAAGAAAATTACAATTGGTTATAAAACTAGTCTTAAGCCACGCCTTTCCTTTTTTATGATTAGATATTGAATACGCTGTTTATATATATATATATATATATAATATATATATATATATATATATATATATATCGCCTTGCCTTTAACATAGATGTAATTAGAAAGTCCTACTTAATAAATTAAAACTAGATATACGATCAGACAGAGCCTCTTTGAGAGCTATCTGCGCATTATATTATTGAAGGCGTTAGTTAACTAATGTGTTTAGATATCACCTTCAAGTCTGCCTTTATGATGGTCGAACGTGTTCAAGTGGAATGCAAACGACAACACAGAATAGTTTATGAATTACGGTATTTAGGATGAGCGCAGAGTGAAGTTTGAAAAAAGAATAAGGGGCGTGGCTTTGGATCCTATCTCCGTTATATTTGTTATCATTTGGCGTAATAATAATGATAATAATAATAATAATATTGATTATTTTTGGGGTTGTTTAACCTCAGTCATAACGACAAAGGTTGTGTGATGAAGGGGACCTACAGTTTTACGTAGAATCCAAACTATCTACTAGTCTCTACATCATCAGAACGCGAAGGACGGTCACCCATTCAACTACCAAACGGACACATCGTCGTTTAACTTTGCCGATTTAACGGGAAGTGGTGTTGCGACGTGACTATGACATAAAACTGATTCACGTCCTCTTTGCTCCGAGCGTAACGATAGTTCTCCCATTTAAGAATATTGCATTTATAAAACTGATGATTTGAGTCTGTAAAAAGTTTTGTTTTTGTAAAGAGGTTCGCAGTTTACTCGAATTTGGTTTTTTACAGAAAAATAATCATTATTTTGGTGTACAACAATATAAATATACAGACCGTAGCCAGGACTTTCCAAGGGTGGGGGTTGAAATTAAAGAAAGGCGGACCTTTTGATACAACGACCTAGTCACTGCGGAGGGGGTTTAGAGTAGTTTAGAGTAGTTTCACCCCCCAAAAAAATGCAAAATGCAAGTGTTTATTTATTAAATGATGTTACATATTATAATATCACATCATAGGTTATAACTATGGTTACAAAAGTGGACCTTTCCTGTCAAGAGGGGGTCGTTCGACACCACACCTTGGCTACGGGCCTGATATATCAATCGAGACTAAATTGAATTAACATAACATTAAGAATATATAAATATAATTTATATCTATCTATACACAGTATATATATATATATATATATATATATATGATGCAAACCCTCAAGGAAAAAGAAAAATAATTCCAAGGCCTTGTGGGTTTGCATCATTCATTCATTTCACGTGTTTAATTGTGAAATTCATTCCATATATATATATATATATATATATATATATGTGTGTGTGTGTGTAGCGTAAACTATATTAACATAACATTCTACACAAATTTTCCATGAAGTAATCTCTGACCACATGCATTATTAACTAATGAAACGGCATCCTAATGTTTATGCATTATTATTTTTAACTTTACATAACAATTAAAATATGATAAATTTAGGGATTATCGACAGTATTATCAATTTTCTCAAAGCTTTTCATCAAGTGTCAAACTAAGTCCTTGTGTTGCCTGTTCTTGGTTCCAAATTCCTTCCTGAATGTCATTTGTTACTCCTTGTACGACTTACGCTTCAAGTAACATTTCACAATGGAAATGCTTTCTTGGAAGCCCTGATATTGTATACATTTTCTGAGGTTTCAACAATGAATCAAGCATGGTTAAAGACGCTCAGTTCATGGGAAAATTGACCATGATAAGATAAATAGACGGCTGAAAACCAGAGTGATCGATCTACAAAACCAAAAATATTTATCCTTTTTTTCCAGGGGGTGACATACGTACATAGATCATTTTGTAACACGTTGAGTGAGCGATTAACGCCTCAGTAAAGCTTCATAGGCATAACTTCTCACTTGCTCAACGCGTTACAAAGTGATCAATGTACATAGATCACTCGCGGAAAAAATGACGAGTATTTTTATGTTTTTGAGGATAGATCATTCTGGTTTTCAACCGTCCAATTGTGTAAAGCGTTACCTCTTTATGTTTCATATATGAAAACGCTCAAGTAGATTGAATGGAATAAATTCAAATTAAAAAATTAGGACAGGAATAAACCTAAGTCAGAATTCAAAGGAAGTCAAATTATGCAGACTGGAATTAAATCGAATGCATTGGAATAAGTTTAATAATACTGGAATTAACCAGCAGCCGTAGCTTAACTCTTGTACTTCAGTATACACTGAGGTCAAGGGTTCGATTCCCTATGGTGCTGGTAATAATCATCAATTAGTGCAATGTAATTGCAGTCTGGTCTGAGCATTATGTTAGAAGTCTGCACGGGCACGGGTAGGACCGTAAGCTCTGCCCGTCCTGGTCCATGGGCCGGGTATGAGGGAGCTTGTTGAAAGTATGATGGACACAGGCCGGGTATGGGCTGAAAATATAATGTGTGGTTACGGGCTCTTTATATGTTTCAGTTGTTCGTCGTCTCACATAATGTCTTCCATTATATCCAGATAATTGAAACTTTGACTAGTCTGTCCAAAGCACCTTTGACCATTGCTCTATAGTCCAATTTCTGCGTTTTTGTACATATTTTAACTTTTTAGCCTTGTTCCCCTTTTCAATAGAGATTTTCTTACTACAACACATCCTTTAAGTTCTGATTTAAAAAGTGACCCTCGTACTGTTGATGGATGGACAACGACACCTGAGCCTTCTGCCAGTTCTGTTGCCAATTCAACACTTGTTTTCTTAAAGACAATATCTTGTTTTCTTAAAGACAATATCCTTGATAGCCATCTTTTTGGGTCTTCCAGTCTTGGGTTTGTCAATTACAGATGTTTCTCTGTATTTGTTGATAATATTTCAGACACCACACTTTGAAAATCGAGTGATACATGCTATTTCATTCAATGTTTTTCCATCTTTATACAAAAACACTTCTAGTATGGCGGTCTTCAACTGGAAGTTTAGCCATTTTGTTTAAACCAAACAATTGATCCTGGTAGATCTTTATGAGGAAAAATAGGATTTTAGTAACTGAAACCATTACAATGTTTCATTAATTATATTTGAATGTTAAACGTGAGGAATTAGCTACTACTAAATATTAGCTGCTCAATGCTCATGTACAGTTTGCTTTGAAATGTTGTGATCACAATGTTTTAAAGATTCTGATCAATGTGAATTAGAAGTTGTTATATAGTTTATATCAAGGTATATCCTGTGTAAATATGGTTATTTGAATTGAACACAAAGTTTTAGTCTCTTTATGCATCATAGTGGAAAAATGTAAAATGTCTAAAAATTTTGCACAGCAACACACACACACACACACACACATACACACACACACATATATATATATATATATATATATATTATGAATAAAACCACGAACGAAAGGAAACACAGAGTGGTGCTCAAGCACTTTCGTCTAATGACATCTTCAGGAACACTGAAGTAAATAAAGAGTTCAAGAATATATATAGGTTACAAAAAAAAAATATATAATATATTATATATATATATATATATAATAATAAATATAGAAATAAAAAATTGTGGGAGGAGCATACAAATTTGTCAGGAAAACTAACAATTTTAGCACTTTGCCCGAATTCAACACAAGATCAAATGGATTGTTTACAACCAATTTTATAGATAATGCCTGAATGATATATAGGTCACAAAAAAAATAAAAAATAAAAATAAATTGAAAAATAAAAATTGTAAGAGGAGTATACAAATTTATAAGGGAAAACTACCAAAGTTTTAGCACTCTGCCCTTCTTGTCTAAATCCGTTCTGAACGAATTCAAAACAACGGGATCGAGTTGAAAAAGACCTTGGCTCATGTTAAAGTTATTTGTAAGTTGGATAATAGCAGACTCAAGAATATTTCTATTAACAATGTTGCTAGAGTGAAACAAAACAAGCATTATTCCAATCAATACAGTAGGATAACTCTGACAAATGGACAAAAAGGGCACTGGACGACTGTCCCGTTCTAATCCCGTTTTTGGATGTGCGTGTACATAGGGAAAGCCCAGGTTTTAAGTTTAGTATCTATCGGAAAAAACAAATAATATGTCCTACGTACACTTTTGCTCTGGACATGACACCCCCATTAAGAAGGCCATATTTTCTTCAATGTTTCTCCGCGCTCTTAGGATCGCCAGTCCGGAATACATCGATGCCGAATTGGAAAAAATCAACGGTATTAGAAGTGATCTGTGCTACCCACCTGCGTTTATGGAATCTTGTCTTAACAAGGCAAAACGAACCTTCTAATAACACTCGCACTTTGTAAAAAAATATTTTAGTACTTCCATTTTTCCCGGGCTTTTTAGGCATTGCTAATGTACTTAAACTTTTGGATATTAATGTAGTATTTTCATATAACAATATTGTGAAAAATATCATAGTAAAAAATAGCCCTACCAATAATTCAGGCATTATTTATAAAATTGGTTGTAAACAATGTGATTCCTTTTACATTGGTCAGACGGGAAACGATTTGCACACGCGTGTAAAACAGCATCAATATTCCGTTAGAACGGGACAGTCGTCCAGTGCCCTTTTTGTCCATTTGTCAGAGTTATCCCATTGTATTGATTGGAATAATGTTTCAGTTTTGTTTCACTCTAGCAACATTGTTAATAGAAATATTCTTGAGTCTGCTATTATCCAACTTACAAATAACTTTAACATGAACGAAGGTCTTTTTCAACTCGATCCCGTTGTTTTGAATTCGTTCAGAACAGATTTAGACAAGAAGCGCAGAGTGCTAAATCTTTGGTAATTTTACCTTATAAATTTGTGTGCTCCTCTTACAATTTTTATTTTTCAATTTGTTTTTATTTTTTATTTTTTTGTGACCTATATATCATTCAGGCATTATCTATAAAATTGGTTGTAAACAATCCATTTGATCTTGTGTTGAATTCGGGCAAAGTGCTAAAATTGGTAGTTTTCCTTACAAATTTGTATGCTCCTCCCACAATTTTTTATTTCTAGATTTATTATTATATATATATATATATATATATTTTTTTTTTTTTGTAACCTATATATAGTCTTGAACTCTTTATTTACTTCAGTGTTCCTGAAGATGTCATTGACGAAAGCGCTTGAGCATCACTCTGTGTTTCCTTTCCTTCCTGGTTTTATTCATCATAAATATTTTTCACGTGTTACTTTCGTGAAATAATTTTCATATATATTATATATATATATATATATATATACTGTATATAGTTCTATTGTGTTGATTTTATATGGTTCATGAGCTAGTCCAAAACACAATTCATTGTCCTAGCGTATATTTTGTATCCTCAATTTCCCTTTGCTCCAAATCACGCCTTAATCATAGAGATTGAAAGTTCCCTAACTGATCATACCAGTACATTTTAATTAATTTTTCTTGTTATCCGCTAGATACAGGTAATTACTCGTATAACTTCGACTGAATAGTAGCTAGGAACTGGCTTTAAAGTCCACCCTAAATGGAATAACTAAATATTAAGTTAAATTCATGTGAAACGCTCCCCGTTCCCACGGCCTGCTTTAAAACTAAAACTGTCTAAGCCTGATTGCAAAAAATTGAGAAATGACTAGCTCCGACTTCTCTCTCTGAATGAACGAATTGAATCCTCTCTCCACCCGCAATGCGGTTCTTATAGTGGGCTTCCAGAATATTCTTTTCCAGCTGTTATGTTGCAACCAAACAGATTTTTTACGCAGTTCATTTTGAACACCTATAACTTAGGAAAAAAGTTTCCTATACAAAATTTATAATTAGCTATAACGAATATACGTAGTTAATTTCCATAAACTAGCTTATTATATTAATAATTAATATTTATAACTTAATTATAATGTTTAGTGACAATCATTTCGCGCATAATATCTTTGACGTACGTTCCCACACCCTAAGAATGCATGACATCAACGGAAATAAATGAGCGCGATTGGTCACAAAAGAATCACATGATATAAGATGGCACCGCGCAAGTGCATAATAGTACAGAATGTTGTGTATTAAACAACGGTGTAATCACATGACGCGCGACGTCATGCCTCCCAAAACTTCTAGGATGTTCTGCTTTTTAAATTATCATGAACATTTTTACATACGTTGTTATTTATTATTATTTACAAAAACAAAATAATTTTTACATTTCAAACAAACTTTCACTCTCTCAACTCCAGCGTTCCTCAGAAATCTGTTGATCCAACTCTTCATCATAATAGTTATCTTCTGTCCACCACATCTAATTCTAGGCACACCTACGCTAATGACTCAATCCTTCATAAATCCTTTACTGTTTCCACACTCTTCAATCAAACTAACGTTTTTTTAATCTAAGGAAATCAGAAGACAGTTTCTAATCTTGCACTAGTGGCCGAGCCGGTATCTCAAAATATGGTATATTTGAATGCCACAAAAAAGCGTTGTATCATATTTAGCAATATAACTTATGATTCTTCTTCTAATATAATTTTCAGAGTACAAACATTCCCCTTTCTACCAGCATTGATACTTTAGGTTTCACTCTCAGGTCCAATCAATCTCTCATGGACTCCATATGTCAGGTTTAGCTGAAAAAAAAGTTGTCAAAAAGCTTAATCTGTTATTTCGGTCCAGGCACTGTTTTACCAACGAGCAGTTGGCCATCATTTATAAAAGCCACGTGCACTTTTAGATGGAGTATTGCTCTCTTTATGTTGACTGTGGAGAAGTTGTTGTGAAACTTGTTACTATTTACAACCGAGCTATAATAAAAACCACTGATAAAATTACAGCTTTAATAACTGTCACATTACAGAACTTCTACAGACCAAAACTTTTTCATATTCCGAACTTCTGCTCTATGGAACACGTTACCATGGAGTACTTTTCCAATTACATGCAACCTACAGCAATCTCAAAAGTTCTTGTTTTTGTGTTTTCCTCCTCTTCATAGAGAGAGTCGACAGATAAATGGACTGTGTTAGGCCATTAATAAACATAATTAAGGAATACAAAATCTGGGGCCAATTAAAAATAGATAAGCGAGCAAGGGTATAAGACTACATGTACAAAATACAGTTTCGGGGCACAGCAAACAGTTATATAGTAAAATGAGGAAGTGCGAGCGTGAGTGAAATGGATGGAAAAATAGTGGAACGATGAAATTTCGGAAGTGGACAGTGAGCGGGGTTTAAACAATCGAGGGAGAGTAAAAGTTGAGCAGTTCCAAGGCGAAATTGAGTGGGAGCGACGGAGGTATTCCCTCTAGAATTAATAATAAAAAGAATAATAACTGTATTAATACTGAGAATAGCAATAACAATAATGGTGATAATGAAGGGAATAAAGGTGAAAAAACTCCATGATATTTGCAGGAATGAGGACGAAGGGACTAAACTAGATTATAAGGATGTATATTGTATATTTACATCGCGACTACAAAACAAAGGTAAGCTATTAAAAATTTATCAGAATTAGACTCGAAGGTTGGTTTTTGGAAACCATAAAACGTAGTCTTCTTTAAATGTTTGAGTTTATAAAGACAAATTTTATGTGTTGAGTCTCAGATATAGATCAAAAATATTATTCTAAACGAAATACAGCCTGTATACGGACCTTTTGCGATTGCGGATACTTATGGTTTTTGTTCCAGTTTGTGTCGAGCAAGCCTAAGGTAGTACGAGTATGACTGTGATTGATGCGGGTAAATTTGTGCTGCCTTGGGTAGGAAACACAAACTTGGGGTGCATCTTGCTCCTGAAGAATCATGAACCAGGATTGATAATAACTGGGGGTATCTGCGATACCGAAAATTGTCATCAATTGAATATGATTACAGATATTCTTGGGACTAGACTAACACGGAGCATTGTTGCTTTCAGTGGTGATGAACGAACCACCTACAAAAGCTTGTCAATGCTGCTGCGAGCTGCTCGTCCCCTGAAATGAACGTATGGGCGAAATGGCGCTCTGTATAAAAAGTTTGATTCTTCATACTTCCACTTAAACTGTGAATGCATATATATATATATATATATATATAGGTACAGGGTGTCCGAGAATTATCTGTACAAGTTTTGGCTGTTATTAAAAGTCAACCATGAAGTGTAGAAATTCCAGTGTTGTCCCATTTTACAGAGAATCTCATTAAGTTTTTTCTGATACCAAGTTTTGACAAGTTTTTTAGAAATTCCAGTGTGTCCGAACATTATCTGTACAATTTCATCTTTTAATAAAATTCTTGATAACACACGTAAAATTCTTAAACAAGATTATTTAGAATCTGTATTTTCAAAAGTTTCTTTTATTAAAGTAACGTTGTTACAAACATTCGATATGTGCACCATTAGTGATTCGCAAAACATCCAATCGATACTCCAAATGTTGCCATGTACGCTGCAGCATATCCACATCAATTCGCTCAATAGCAGCTGTGATTCTTGCTTTTAAATCATCAATGTCTGTCACCCGCGTACATTTCTAAAAAACTTGTCAAAACGTGGTATCAGAAAAAACTTAATGAGATTCTCTGTAAAATGGGACAACACTGGAATTTCTACACTTCATGGTTGACTTTTAATAACAGCCAAAAATTGTACAGATAATTCTCGGACACCCGGTATATATATATATATAATTTTTTTTTTTTTAAGTTCGGGAAGAACCGATTCGCCTCTATTTAAAAGGGCATATCTCGGCGGAAAAACAAAGAAAAAGTGAGAGGAAAGACAGAGGAAAAAGAAAGGGTGGAGGGGACAGTCGAAGTGGAAAAAAAACCAAGGATGACAAGGACTGCAGGGTCGAGCCCCATCATCCTTGGGTGCTAGGGCCGGGAGGGCGCACGTGAAATCTCCAGGAACAAGCACGTACAAACAAGCACAAAGAGCACACAAGAGCACGAATTTAGAACCCCCTTGCGGGGATATATATATATATATATATATATATATATATATATCAGAGCTGGGCACTTGCGGCATATTGCGGTACTGCGGTACTGCTGCACTACCAAACCGGTACGCGGAAATTTGAATGCGGTAGCGGTACTGCGGTACTTTCAGCGATCCTTTGCGGTACTGCGTTATGGGGGCCCGGGGTGGTAGTGCGGTGGTACCGCAAGTACCGCAGTACCGCAAAATATGCCGCAAATGCCCAGCTCTGATATATATATATATAATTTACGGACATACATTGTTTGTACTCGTAAATTAAGCCGTAGGTAGAAAACAAAAGCTTCATCGTTTCACAAAGCACCACTCCATAATCCATATGTATATACTCACAAGTCAGACAAATATAAGACCATTGCAATACAAATTTATAAGTTTTGATGATAATCATACATGATCATTCGAACACTGTATGTACTGCGAACTACAGTATACCGATATCGAAATTTAAAAACTAATGTTAATCAGGTTAATTTAATTAGCGCTCCAACCCATTAAATACAATCAATGTCCACCTTACCAACAACAAGAAGCGATCCTTGTCCGATCACGGTAGAAAACTCTGGCCCTTCAGTTGAAACCTCACATCTGTAGTTTCCTGAAGCTGCGAACCCAAGATCCGTCACAACGACACGAGAAGCTCTCGAGGAGGCATCCTAAACTCAAAATGAATTAAAACGTTATTGCAATCTTAGTAACGAATAGTAATTTTATCGACCCATTTTACTTTGCTAAACAAGACTCGGGCAACGTCGTCCTAATGTCGCTTCCGATTAGATTAACGAGGTTAAACGACGTTGATTGAGTTTGTTCAATGCTTGAATAAGTAACCATCATTTGCGTTCAGACGAGGTAGCCATTAGATGGTTCGGATCTCACGTAAAGCTGTAGGTCCCTACATCACATGACCATTGCCGTTACGAACGAGGTTAAATATCCCCAAACATTACTATTATT
Source organism: Bathynomus jamesi (assembly GCA_023014485.1). Classification (NCBI taxonomy): domain Eukaryota; kingdom Metazoa; phylum Arthropoda; class Malacostraca; order Isopoda; family Cirolanidae; genus Bathynomus; species Bathynomus jamesi. Next base: position 63,452 of record JAJOZX010005467.1, on the reverse strand, counting down.
AAACAGGATGCGAAGACAGTCTCTTAAAACCTATACGTACCTCTTTATTTGGTTACTCATTAACTGGAACTTTAAATACGTGGACTAAGTAAGGTGTTTGCGATTATATGAAGAAAGACGAGTTTCATAAAATCGACATTCAACCTTACGGAAGCCAATTTTATTCCAGTTCGACTTTATGCGGGTATATGCAGGTTAAATATTAAATTAAAAAAACTAAGTACACATGGCTAATCTATAGCATTACCTATACTCTAATGAAACATAAACTTACATTAATTAAATAGACCTACATAAGGTCGAGCTTTTCAATCCTATTCATGTTTAAAAGTTTTGAGAGGCGACTTCATGCCAGTCAACTTTATATAGTTCGACTGTTTCTCTCCACTCTATTTTTGTACTTATGGAAATTTTAAGCTTCTGTAATGAGGTAGAAACTTCCACGTTATATAAAATTCAGTGATATAGGCGCAAAAAGGCGACAAAAACCCCGTGGTCGAGGGAAAAGGAGAGGAGCGGAAATTTTCGGCGTAATACGTAACAACATTGTATTCAAACACTGCTAACCTCCCTAAAGTGATGGGTGTGGATGCTGAGGTGTCTAAACAAATTTTCCTTACACATTTCTCGCATATGAAACACTGTATTATGTAGGGCCACCACACCAAACCAATAATTTAAATATGAGAATATAAATGCAGCTGAGCGAAAAGAGTTTCATAAGTCTTATAACAGCTTTACTGATGAAAATCCTTACAATACTGAGTTTGAATGTTTAAAGGTACTGTGTGAATGATGTGTCTGTTCTCAAGATGTTCCCAAGTGATTCGAGCTATATATTGAACGATTCAGTTGTGATCCACTTCAAACTGCAACTACGATCGCTTTCCTCCGCTTCTCAGTGTTTTAAAACAATTTCATGCCTAAGAAGACTGTTGTTATTATACAAAAGAACAACTCCAGCAGGTACGGTTATAAAGTCTTTCGTTGGCTGCTGCATATCCAGCAAGACACAGGTATTTATATAAAACATGCATGTAACACGGGTGAAGATGCTATCAAGATTAACGGTCGCGTGTTCTGGTCGGGTGGTTTGACCGAGGATCCTGCACGGGTGAGAAAACGGTCTACTCTTTCCATGGTTGCCGATTCCATGGATGTCCACACCCGGTCCCCTGCGGATAGTTTAGTTTGGACACGTTGCTACACTGAGCTCATAAGCGCCCATTTTAGCAATATTGTATTATGGGAACATAAATATGATAACCGGGCGATTGATGATAGAAGAAATTTACGGAGAGACTCGTACCATAAGGCGTTCGGTAATTGTGGATCCCCTCAAGCGTGGTAACCGTCTTTTCGGCAGCAGAAGAAATCAATTCAAGCTCTATGCTCCTCTTACAGGGATGGGGAATAGTCTCTATACCCATACTTAATAAAAAATAATCCTTATCTAGTAAATTCTCTTTAAAAAATTTTAGGACCTGACCTCCCATCAATTGCCAAGTTCTATCAAGACATAAATGATACATATCTTGGATTATCTTTTATTGACTTATTGACTCCACAGGATTTATGGATGCCCATTTTTACCCCTTATCAATGAACACAAGCTCATTTTTCGTCTTTGCGGGCAATGCTCTGAGGAAAATAATGGGGACTGTGGTCACACCAAAAAACAAGAAGATCCACGGCGTCTTTACCAGCTCCGCTCTTTGCGCTCGCCGTTCATCACGGATATGAAGTTCTCAAAATTCATAAAATATGGCGGTTTCAGAGTAATGTCCCTTTTTTTTAAAGCATATTAAAACCTTTATGAAACATACCGCCGAGGGTTAGGGTTTCCGCGTAACGTTGAAACTGAGATGCAGAAGGCGGTGAAAATTGAATGCTATGAACTTTGTAAAGGTATGAAACTTAAAAAGGATCATACTACTCGAAATCATGGACGGCGGCATATCGCGAAGCTATCATTAAACAACCTATGGGGCAAGTTCGTGAAGAACTCTAAAACGGGCACTGCCCTTCTAGCCCGTAGTTTTAGTAAATTATGGGATTATGTAAACGACGCGGATAAAAAAGTATCAGAGACTGCATATTTGAGCAATACAGTACTAGAGAAAATGCCTAGAAAGAATCCCGTGTAACAAACTTTCTCTTTGCCAGTTTTACAACAGCATGTTGGGAGAGAGAGAGAGAGAGAGAGAGAGAGAGAGAGAGAGAGAGAGAGAGAGAGAGAGAAATTAAATATAAATAAATTAGGGACACGGGCGGTGTTACGCAGGGGTATGGGGTTGGCGTGGTGCTACGAAACGAATAAATTATCGGTAAAATATATAAATATTTACACATGTGACACCATTATATATATATATATGTGCAATACAGTTTTAATATTTCTTGTTTTGAAAAAAATAAATATACCACTCTTCACGCTCTTATGAAACGGCATAATTATCCGACAAAATAAATAAATATATATGGATATGACGTTATCATAATGTACCTGTATATATATTCAGGACAACACACTACAGGGAGGTGCGAAATCAGCCTCAGCGCAAGAAATACTCCCTGGAAAAGAGAGAGATACCAGGAACACAATTGAAAACACGCCAAAGTCAAAACAAACCATTGAGTAGGGAAGAAGTGGTAGCGGAACTGAAGAAAGAAATTGAATCACATAGGACTCAGAAGGAATTTAAACGACGAAGCATATGTGAATATAAGAAAACAGGTTCGTGCAAATATGGTTTAAACTGCGTGTACAATCACTCCAAAAAATGCTTCTATATGATGAGGAATGGAAGATGCAGGTACAGACCAAACTGCTACTTTTTCCACTCTCCTATGTGCAGACAGTCAATTACAAAGAAAAAAAGGTGGTAATAGAGCAATGCCCAAGAATTATCGGCCATTAGCTCTCACCTCCCACCTTATAAAGTGCTTTGAACGTATAATTAGAGGCAAAATTACCTACTACCTACAAGAAAAGAACTTATACAACCCAAATCAACATGACTTCAGGACTGGAAGATCATGCCTATCACAGCTATTAGAGCACCAGGAGAAAATATTGGAAACATTGCGTCGAGGACAAAACATAAATGTAATATAAACTGACTTTGTTAAAGCCTTCGATAAATGTGACCATGGAATTAGAGCACACAAACTTAAGAATACAGGAATTACTGGAAAGCTAGGAAGATGGATATTTAATTTTTTGACGCAAAGAACACAAAGGATGCGAGTAAATGGAGTTAAATTGGAAGTCTCGGAAGTCGGGAACTCTGTCCAACAAGGTACAGTATTAGCTCCCTTGCTGATCATAATAATGATTGCAGATATTGATGTAGATATTAATGACAGCATTGTATCATGTTTCGCAGATGACAAAAAGATATGCAACGAAATATTGAGCGAAGGTAACATAGAAAAATTACAAAACGACATTGAAACATCATTCCAGCTTGCAGAAGACAACAATATGAAGTTCAATGAAGAAAAATTCCAATTTCTAACTTATGGTAATACCAAAGAGCTACAGAATAAAGGGTACAAAACTCTGCAAGCCAAACAGATAACACCAAATCCACAAGTCGGGGATCTTGGAGTAATAATGTTGTCGGATGCAGAATTCAGAGAGCACGATAACATCAAAATTTCAACAGCTAGAAAAATAATAGGAATCATCTGGAGGGGCTTCCGTAGCAGAAAAGCAAACATCATGCTCATATTATGGAAGAGTCTAGTCCTACCAGTAATTGAGTATTGCTCAGTACTCACAAACTCATACAGAAAACGAGACTGCGAATATTGAAACTATACAAAGGACTTTTACGTCTAAGGTAGAGGAAACGAAAAGTGAAGACTATTGGTCTCGACTACAATCGTTGAAACTCTACTCTCTGGAAAGAAGACGCGAGCGGTACACATAATATACATATGGAAAATACTTGAGGGATTTGTACCTAACCTTAGAAATGAAATAAAATAAACTGGAATGAGAGAAGAGGCAGTTTTTGTACTGTTCCAGCTGCGGTTGGACAGGGGGCCATGAAAACAAGGATGGAAAATACTCTCAGAATACGAGGCCCAAAGCTTTTTAATGCCTGACCAAAAAGAAGTGAGAAACCTCCAGCACACCGACCTGAATAACTTAAAGAACAAGCTGGACAGATTCCTGTGCGAAGTCCCTGACCAGCCATGCATGGCTGGCTACGAGGGCAGGAGATCGGAAGCAAAGCCCTCCTTCACCAAATTCCGTAAATGAGGCGTGATGCTGCAGAGTGGTCGACCGCAGGTCGATCCTGAACCGTCGTTCGAACTCACATAAAGTAACATAAAGTAATATATATATTCTATGCAGGGAGGAGGGGCCAAGGGCGAATGCCGGCAAAAGCGCCCTCCCCATAGAAGAAGAAGAGAGCTAAAATCAAGGACGGGGGTTTTCGATATGTTTAGACACTCTGCATTTGAAAAATGGAAGGTTATAGACAGGAGGAAAGATGGATTGAGGAAGATTGTTTCAGAGTTGACCGGGTGAGTAGATCAGTGGTTCCCAACTTTTTTAGGCCAACGCCCCCTTATGTCCATCAATATTTGCTGGTGCCCCTTCAAAGATAATAATATAACAGGGTAAGTGACTTATTAATAGAAGGCAACAATTTTACAGTTTCCTAGCGCCCCCCCCTAAGATTCCCAAACGCCCACTGGGGGCGGTGGCGGCTACGTTGGGAACCACTGGAGTAGATGAAAGCTTGAAAATACCGATTAACCCTTGTGTTAGAGAGTTGGACAGAAAAGGAATGAGAAAGTGTAGAAAGTCTAGAACTGCGTGCTATCCTTAAAGGAGGAGGCATGCAGTGAGAGAGTTCAGAAGTAATGTCCGTTATAATAGCGAGAGTAAAGAGAGAGTGAGGAACATTGCGGCGAAGAGAGAGAGAGGATTGAAGACAGTCAGTGAAAGGTGGGGAATTCATGAGACGAAAAGACTTTGATTCCACCCGGTCAAGTACGGCTGTGTGGGTTGAGTCACCCACACATGAGAAGCATACTCCATGCATGGGCGAACAGGACACCTGTACAGAGACAGCAACTGAGTAGGGTACAGCACACCTAACCTCTTAGAAGCTGTTTCAGAAAGAGAGTATATGTGATCTTCCCGGGAAAGATCACGAGAAAAGGAGACACCAAGAATATTAAGAGAAGAGGAAGGATTGAGTTGTGTGTTGTTGAAGGTAAGGGGATTGTCGTGTGGAAGATTGTGACGAGTAGACAGATGGAGGAACTGAGTTTTTGAGGCAGTGAAAGCCACAAGGTTTTCTCTGCCACAATCAGATATAGCAGAAAGATCAGAGGTCAGGTGTCCCATAGCCGTCCTACGCGAATCATGGAGTGACTGTTGTAAGGGACGCTTTGGGAAGCGGGTGGAGAAGTGAAGAGTGGAGTCATCGGCATAGGAGTGAATAGGACAGGAAGTGCGAATTAAAAGATCATTAATGAATAAAAGGAAAAGAGTGGGTGGCAGGACAGAACCCTGAGGGCCACCACTGTTGATAGGTTTAGGAGAAGAACAGTGGCCATCTACAACCACAGCTATAGATCGGCCAGAAAAGAAGTTAGAAATGAATGCACAGATAGAAGGATAGAAACCGAAGGAGAGCAGTTTCAAAATTAAAGATTTATGCCAGACTCTATCAAAAGCTTTTGATATGTCAAGCGCAGTAGCAAAGGTTTCACCAAAATCCCGAAAGGAGGATGACCAAGAGTCAGGGAGATATGCAAGAATATTGCGAGTCGAGCGTCCATTGCGGAACCCGTACTGATGATCTGAAAGAAGATTGTGAGAAGAAAGACGTTTAAGAATCTTCCTATTCAGGATTCACAAACTTTAGAAAGGCAAGAAATCAAAGCAATTGGACGATAGTTGGAGGGTTGAGAGCGGTCACCCTTCTTTGGGACAGGCTGAATGAAAGCGAACTTCCAGCAGGAAGGAATTGTACCGAATGAGAGACAAAGACGAAAGAGTTTGCCTAGCAGGGTGCCAGCACAGAAGCACAGTTCTTAAGAACAACAGGAGGGACACCGTCAGGACCGTACTTCTTCCTAGAGTTGAGCCAGAAAGGGCAGAATAAACATCTTTAGAAGAGATTCTAATTTTAGACGTAATTATGTCGGAGGGAGGAGGAGATGGAGGAACAGCACCGGAATCGTCCAGAGTCGAGTTGTAAGCAAAAGTTTGAGCGAAGAGTTCAGCTTTATCAGGTGAAGGGACGGCAACTGTGCCGTCGGAATGGAAAAGATGAGGGAAAGAAGAGGAAGTTATAGTTGTTGAAGAGGCTCTTAGCTAGATGCCAGAAAAAGCGAGAAGAATTAGAATTGGATAGGTTTTCACATTTTTGTCTGATGAAGGAATTTTTGGTGAGTCGAAGAACAAACTTTGCACGATTCCAGACAGAAATATAAGCTGAGTGAGAGTCAGGCGTTGGATGGCGACGGTACCTTCTGAAAGACTCCTCTTTGATGCGGATAGCACTAGAACAAGTAAAGTTAAACCGAGGTTATTTTTGCATTAGTAGTAGGAATAGAATATGGAATGTACGCCTCCATACCCGAGAGAATCACCTCCGTGATGCGCTCAGCACACTCGGAAGGATCCCGGCCACAGATACAGTAATCATTCCATGGGAAATCAGAGAAGACTGCCTAAGAGCCTCCCAATCAGCAGTGCCAAAGTGCCAAAGCCGCTCCTCCTGGGAGGATCTAAAGGCCGAATTGGAGCGATAGGACAGGAAACAGATATAAGATTGTGGTCGGAGGAACCCAAAGGAGAAAAAAGTTTGACAGAGTTAGAAGAAGGATGAGAGGTAAGAAATAAATCTAGAATGTTGGGCCTATCTCCAAGGCGATCGGGATACGAGAGGGTGCTACACAATCTGCTCTAGGTCATTTAGGATAGAAAAGTTGTAAGCTAGTTCACCAGGGTACTAGTTAGTGAAATATACTGCATATATACTCGTGTATGTATATATATATTATATATATATATATATACATATATATACAGGGTTATTCAAACTGATTCATCCGATTTCAACTGAGAATACTTCCGTACCTATCAACCGTGCATCAACTGGGCATACACCACATGAAAGAGGAAATCTCCGAGTTTTAAAAAATCACCGCGAGAGGGATCCAAAGTCACGCCGTGGCCTAGCCTAGCAACAAACAGTCAGTGTGAAATGGCGTCCGCACAGCAGAAGGCGTTTTGTGTGTTGCAGTTTTCGAGCTGTAAATCGTAGTCACAGTGCAGCGTGAGTTTCGTCGACGTTACTTCTTCCTTTTGGGGTACGTTAAGGATACTGTGTACGTGCCACCGTTGCCACATCTTTGGATGAGCTCCGAACTCGCATTGTTACTGCCGTAGAATCAGTGACAACGGACATGCTGGAGCGAGTATGGGAGGAATTCGATATGTCGACGTTGCTCGTTGTACTAGGGGAAGTCACATAGAGTATTTATGAGGTGAGAGACAAAATTGGACAGTTTTTCTTTCGGTGATGTATCACAAATCACTCTGTATTTGTAACATTAAAAAATATTTCTCATTTGATCAGGGAGTCATTTGAATTAACCTGTATATATATATATATTATATATATATATATATATATTATATATATATATATATATCTATATATATATATATATATATATATATATATTATATAACGCTCATTTACAGACGTGACGTCAAATATTCCGCCCCTCTCTCACCTTTCCTTCGATCACGTGGGTTTGTCACCATTTATACGTGTAGACTACCGAACATAATTACAGTATAATATATAATTTTAAAAATACTTCTATTAATTATTATTCTTTTTTTCAGATTTACATTTTAAAATCGTATTTTTTTTAAAAACAAACCAATATTTTCACCTTCTCTGTAACTCTAGTCCAGGGGTGGGGAACCTGCGGCCTTCTGGGTCATCAAGTGCGGCCTTCTGCGGCTTATCGAGATAAATCTTAATTTATATAAAAACCATGAATTCCAAGCAGTTATAATAATATATAACAGAATATAACTACTGAACTCTTACAAAATAGATACTAGCTAATGCTAAAGCATCGCGCCGAATGTAAAGTGAACGAAATATAACACTTTATAAATTATTCACATCCATATGTACAAAACACATGTAGACGTAAAAATAAGAAAAATTAACGCACCTTTATGAAATGATGTGTTATTTGCGCCAATTGCCCGCTTTAGCTAAAGCTTCAATCGAAACTTTCAGAAGAACACTTTCCCCAGTTAACAAAAATAATTAATGAAAATGAAGAGTATAACTGTGAATCTTTCGAAAAATACGAATCTGTTTTAGACTCATTAATCAAAGAATACAATGAAAGATTCATTGATTTTGAAAAGCATGATATCACCCTGAAACTAGCTTTTCAACCTCACTTAGTTGATGTATCAAAGGCACCAGAAGAGTTACAAATGGAGCTTATTGAGTTGTCTGAAGATAATATCCTGAAATCTCTGTTTGATAGTAAGGAAGATCCCGTTGAAATTTGGAAAAAGGCGGTAGAATACCCTCGCCTTCGCGAACATGCTCGCCGATTGATTTCGTGCTTTTCTACGACATACCGTTGTGAATCCACATTCTCATACTTGACACAAATCAAGAATTCGTTGAGAACACAGATGACAGATGAGCATCTGGAGGACCAATTAAAACTTAAAACCTCCATGTTAGAACCCGATATCACAATGTTGTCTCACCAGAAGCAATCTCAAAGAAGTCATTAAATTATTAAAAAGGTAAGTGAATAAATTATTCGTCTTAAAATGCATGTATACTCCCTGCTAGCTATTAATTTAAATAATATTAACAAAAGGTTTAAAATTACTGTAAAAAATAGTCACACTTATTGACTGCGGCCTCATTGAAGGCGGCAAATTTCAATGTGGCCTTCACACATAAAAAGGTTCCCCACTCCTGCTCTAGTCTCTACTACAAAAACTGAAATCCTCCTTGTAAGGCGATAACATTTGAGGGTCGATTTAAAATGTTTCCATTAACAGGCCACAAAATTACATATACAAATAAGCGGAATTTAAGTAACTTCACTGGAAATATATATAGGCAAAAAGTAGGGCTGATTTTGTTTACATTTTGTGTTCGTTGATTTGAATAGGAAACGTTGGATGGAGTAAACTCTTTTTTATTCTTCCATATGGATATGCGCAAAATGGTCTTTATTTTTTATAAGATCTAATTATATTATCTGAGGTTTCGGCCAATTCGCCACAATTAATTTAAGTACAGGTTGTTACCATTTCTTATGCTTGTACGCTTCTGTTATATATCATTTATATATTTTAAGTTGTTTGATATGGTATCCATACTATCCTATTGTATCCATACTATTCCTAATAAATATATCAGTTTATTTGTATTTCTATTAAGTTCTTTGTTTATCCTCCCTTTTATCAAAGCGTTTCCACCTCGTAGTAATTGATGGTTTCTCTTTGAGTAGTATGTTTCCATTTTTGTCATCCTTCGCATCAACATTACTACTACAGGGTGTGTGTATAAAGTAACCCAAATCAAGAGACAAATCCCATTTGAAATGGTTTAAATTAGTTTCAACTTGTTTTTTTAACTCGTAAAAGCATTTTTAACACCTCTTATGAACCTTATTAGCGAATATACAGTTGTTATAAAGTACATGTAATAAATATTACTCGTCCATGTTTACTCGCGTTAATATAATTCAAATCTATTTCTCTCTACACTCGCGTTACTTTATACACACCCGGTATTATAATATCAGTTTCTCTCTATACTTTCAATGATAATTTTTTGCCTGAAACGTAATGTAACGTCAAGGCTACTTCATAGGCTCTTTTTTTGTATCCACTTTGTTTTCGTTTTCTTAATGTGCCTTTTACTAATTTCCTCTGTAACTTTTCTCTTTCTTCTCTTCCTATAGACAAGTGTACTCTTCATGGGACACGCCATTCGTTTCCATATCAAAGTACACATTCGTTTTTTGCTATCTAATCTGTTACATACTCGTGAGTTCTTTCTTTCTACTGATTTTTCTTAACACCGACATAAAGTCTCTCTTTTCAATTTTTACAACTGCAAATGATTCGTTATTTCCGTTCACTGCTCGAACAGCCTTGCTATCACTCACCCCATGATTAAGGCTGAAATTACAAAACTCGCGGAACTTTACAGGACACGTTCATTAATCACATCTTCGAATAATAAGAAGAGAAATTAGATGTTTTAATGCAATAACATCCTCAACCATAATCCATTCCGGTATTCTGTCAACTCCTATTATGTGTTGTTTGTTTCACAGCATCTCTTAGCTCTTACGTTTGGTATAGAAGGTATTTGTCCTTGGTTTATTAAACGTCACTACTTCTAAGGATTCTGTCAAACGTACACTTGGCGTTAATAATAATGTTTGGGATCTTTTAACCTCCTTCGGAACATCTAACTCATATGATGGAGGAGACCTACAATTTTATGTGGGATCCAAACCATTGCCTTACCAAAAAGGACCCAGAGAAGCACCTTAATAGCTGAAAAATCTGAAGTTCAAGTCGAGACTCGAGGTCTTCAGATTAGCAGCCCAGTCTTCTACCGCAAGGCTACCCTACTGCGTGCTTAGCATTGAATCCATGTCGGTTTAGGCTAAATTAAATTAGACTCCCCTAGGTTAAGTTATCGTACAGTCAAGGTAGGTTAGGTTATACTAGGTTACAAAAGATTTGTTTAAGTTAGGTTAGATTTGGCAGCATCGAAGTTGGGGTAATTGACGTTTCGGAATTACATAAACATAGAACCTGCTCGAAATTATCACTATTGGGACCAAACAAAAGTGGTCACAAGCAGGTGGGTGGTCACTTTAGAAAATAAGCATATTTCTCCGGAGAGACCTAATAACAAACGTGTTTGGCCTCTAAAACGAATTATCCGACTAATTAAAAAAAAAATTTTGTATTGAAACGCGTTCAGTTTAACTTTGTATTTATTTAACTATGGAAACAACTTTCAAGAAATTATATTGTTGTTTTTGTTGTATTATTATTATTATTGTTATTATTATAGCAGAGATTTCACCGCCGCTTGAACTCCGATGAGTCATATCACAAGCGTACGTCAGACATAAAAATCAAAGACAAGAAAGGAGGCCCGGATCGAATAAGAAATACATCACTGTTCCAGTTTAATTTTATTGGGGTTGTTTAACTTCCTTCGCAACATCTAAGGTCATATGACGGAGGGGACCTACGGCTTTACGTGGGATCCGAACCACGGGTCGCTACATAATCTGGACACGGAGGACGGTCTCCCATCCAACTACTACCCACACCAAATGTCGGTTAACTTCGCTGCTCTCCGGGAAGCAGTGTTACGACATTGGCCACGACGTCGCCCGCTGTTCCAGTTGGAATGTTGGAGAGTCTGCAGGTACGAGTATATCAAAACAGGAATAACTTTGCACATCAACAGAGAAGTACTCATGACGCGTATCATAAAATCTTAAACATTCCGTAAGAATATGACGAATGGTTAAAGGAACAAAGCAAGAAATTATAGGTATGAGTCATGAGACGAGTAAGTTATAAGACCATTGTTTTATTAAAATCGTATGGTCACTTTAACATTAAATTCAGAACAAAAATTATATTACATGGGTAAAACCGGTCACTTTCCACAGTGTACAGGTGGTCACTGTATTGAGAAAATTTTACATTGTAAATACTGTATATATGATTTTTGCTGGGACCACAGAAAAGTGATCATTTTAGTCGGGTGGTCACTACTGTACGTAGTACAAAATAAACTTAGGCAGGTTCTACTATTATACAAGACATATACATACTTCAGTGATGATTGGTTATATATATATATATATATATATATATATATAATATATATACATACGAGTATATATTAATAATTTAAATATATATATAAATTCCCCTGATTTTTTCCGAAATGGAAACGTGATTTAGCCCCATTTTTTTTTTCATTCCACTTACATCGACAGTGAGCCCGCTGGAGTGAAGACGGTACTGATGCGTGGCTGCAGGCACGTAACGAAAGAACTCTTCATCGTCTTGAACCACCTGACGGAGTACAAAGGCGATCTCTCAACGTCGAATTCACATATCAGTTCGGCGGTGTGGCCTCTTACTGCGTACGGAGGAATAAGAACACGAATAGTAGGCGTAGAGGTGTGACTGGGCTGTTTGAAATATCGTTACTTCAGTAAATAAAACTAAAAAAAGAAGGTCGTCACATAATACCAATGTTGGTGTATGAATGTATCAAAAGAATGTAGTTATAATTGCCTGATTTTTTGACACGAGATGTATCGAGTATTGATGTTTTTAGGTAAGATACAAGTACAAAGCTTGACATGACCGAGTGTCTTTCCTTCTGAAATGACATGATTTTAAATCTTTGTATCTTGCTCTCCAACTTCCTATTAAATCTTTGAAGCTTTTTTTTAACCTTTCATGACGGTATAACCTTCTCTCTCTCTCTCTCTCTCTCTCTCTCTCTCTCTCTCTCTCTCTCTCTCTCTCTCTCTCTCTCAGTTAATATTAGTTTCAAAATAAATTTAGACAATAAGTCAAGTTTCTTGATATTAATATTTCGTTGATATTTCGTGACATTAATTGGCTGATATTTCGTGACATTAATTGGCTGATATTTCGTGACATTAATTCTAGGACTATTTACATGACGTTTCCAACAATAGGACTACGTATTTACATGAAATAAAGACTATTCTAGTCCTTATTTCAGTGTACGTTTTGGAAAACATTTCAATCTTCAGTGCCTAGTAATTTTTAATTAAAGTTAAATTAAAACAGGTTTAAAATACGTAGAACACGAATAAAATATAAGTTTAAAATTATTAAAACAAAACAAGTTTAGAATATAGAAAAAATACATAAATAGGCCTACTGTTGGAAACGTCATGTAAAGCTCAGAATTTGGGTTGTCCTTTTCCAATAAGAGTGTGTGTGTGTGTGTGTGTGTGTGTGTGTGTGTGTATGCCAACATAATACATACTATGTATCTTCCATAATGCTGGATTGAGAAGAGAACAAATTTACCGCCCTGCCGGTCCATAAATTTAATCCGTTTAAACGAAATCTGGTCTCGTTGCGAGCCCCTGTTTACATACCGTAATTAAAATGGAGAGTTCAACGAAAGTAAAAAAGGCAACGAATCACTTGTACAAAATCATAACGAGAAAAATATTTTGCATGTTTCGCATTCCTGGTCGTCTTCCTCAAAAAGATGTTGTCTGACGCTTGTTCAACATAATGCAATTTCAATTATTATAATTAGTATCCCTTATTATTTTCCTATTATATTATAACTACATTTCGTTCCTACTTTTTGCAATTTCGCTAACGTTTTACTACACACACACACACACACACCACACATATATATATATATATATGTGTGTGTGTGTGTGTGTGTACACATGGTCCACATATTTGCATAAAAATGAAGGTAGATTTTTATTTCTGTTGATTATTTTTAACTCGAGGATAAATGAAATTATTTTAAAATTTTAATATGAACTGGTGATTTTAATTAGGATTTTGAATAACATAAAAGGTTACTGAAGGAATTCAACAATGGAGAGAAAAATAAAGGAAATGAGAAGAAATGAGGGGAAATGTGAGGTTGTAACAATGAGCTTGAAAAGATGAAGGAAAATTAAATACTTTATAAAGAAATGAACAGCGTTCATGAGGCTAAAATGCGTCTGTTTTACACTGGAACGCTGTTCAACGCTTTTTAAACACACACACACACACACATATATAATATATATAGAGAGAGATAGATAGATAGATTAATAAATAGATAGATATTGTCTGTGTGTGTGTGTGTCTGTGTCTGAAAAAGGTCTGAAATAAAATACAAATTCGTACTTATGAGAGATTTATACAACCTAAAAAAAATTACATCCACTAAGTTATTTTAAGAGAGATGGATAATCTCGATATGTGCATCATTTGTAGCTCGACAAACATCCATTCGGTACTTTACCTCTCGCCAGTTGTTTCTCAACATGTCATGGTTGACTGTATTAATTAAAGTTTGTACTATTGTTGTCGTATTGTTGACGATAGTACGAATGGAGCTTTATAAAGCTGGTAGGTGTTAGAGCTACTAGCCGCAAAACGTTTATGCTTACGTCACTTTGTTTAAAAGATACAATTTTTTATTTTATTTCAGACCTTTTCCAAACACCCTGTATATAATGTTTAAAAATTTATACTATAAATGATTTTCTATACGAGTTCAGAGAAACCAAACGAAGTTACTCCAATAAGTCAAAAAGGAAAAATAAACTCTTATTTTATATTAGATGGAAACTTCATTAGAGTTAATTGGATGACGCTCTACGGCGTCAAAAAGATAATTAGAAAACAACTCATTTAGGAGAGAGGAAGCGTAATTTTTGTGTGAATAACAGCGCTAAATAGGAGGAGAAATTTGGTAACAAATGAGATTAACTTACCTGCCAAAGCGACAATGATGATGAGCAACGTTACGGAAAACCATTTGCACCTCCTGCCCATCACGTTCTGCTGGAAAGAAATCAATTTTATACTCGCTGAAACAGTCGATTGCAAATGTCTAGGGATACAGTGGCCACACCTACCTTAAGGCTCACTGTAGCCTGATTTTTGTAACTGACTGTACGGAAAACTTTCATTCGTGGATGATCATCAACGAAATTGGAGGCATTCATACGATGTACTCTCGACATCGACACCTCACATCAAATAATGATCGAAATGTTTTTAGTGAAAGAAAATAAGAAAAATATAGCCTTTGTTTTCATATAGAACTCCTCTCTCTCTCTCTCTCTCTCTCTCTCTCTTTCGCACATACACACACCTGCACACACACACACACACACACACACACACACACACACGTGTGTATGTGTATATATATAAATATATAAATAATTTATTTAAAGAAATTCTAAGGCTGTGCCTTACAACGTAAATTGGAAGTGCGAAACAAAATTAAAAAAGTACGAGACTTGATTAAAGTGAATTTATTAAAGCATTTATCTTATTTAAATGAACAAAATGGCGGAGACGTTATTATCCATACGATTTTTACAAATTTTGAACAGGGGAGAGTAATTTTATCAGACAGGGAAATTGCTTCGGCAAATTTGTAGTCAATGAATGAACGCGGAGCTTCCTTCCTCAACGAGTGTGGATGGCCATGATTAACTGGATCACCCTATACACTCGAAATGCAAAAAGTTAAAGAAAGCATAGGTTGTACGCATAAATTACGTGGATTTATATTACGAGTATGTTTGTATCATTCAATCCGAGAGTTCCTTGGCTCGGTTGGTTAGAATTTAGGTTCGGTTCGACTTCCACCGTCGCCGTGGTTGGAGTTGGGTCGGTTAACTACTTGGTGATTGTCTGGGTCAGGTGACTCTATTGACAGTTCACGCCTCACCCTCTACCCGTTTCCGTGAGAAGAAATAGGTGTTTCGGCTGTGACCTGTT
The DNA here is from genome assembly GCA_023014485.1 of Bathynomus jamesi. Lineage (NCBI taxonomy): Eukaryota > Metazoa > Arthropoda > Malacostraca > Isopoda > Cirolanidae > Bathynomus > Bathynomus jamesi. The sequence continues at coordinate 47,836 of JAJOZX010005467.1, read as the reverse complement.
TCTTAGACCACATCTGTGAGCCCACACCCTACAATGTTGTCACATCAGTATAAGGTCCTCAGAACGGCCACATACGCATAAAAGTAATGTTTGAAGTTGATTAATCCCCTTCGTAACGGGTAAGACCATGTGACGGAGGGGACCTACACTTTTACGTGGAATCCAAACCTTGTAAAGATCACTGCAATATCTGAACATGGAGGACGTTCATTAAAAAACAGATCCAAAGTGGCTTAATGTTAGCTGATCTAGCGGGAAGCGGTGTTTTGACTTGGACACGGTGTAGCCATATAACATACATAAATGTACACGCGTTACCAAGTCCACATTTTTTCGTGTTGAGTTTTATGTCCGGAAAAACTCTGTTGCATTCAGATACAAGACTTCTTTCGTAACTCAGTTTATAGTTTCAAAAACAGTCCCCATAACCTTAATATCAGAGAAACTCAGTTTAAGGGACTTATACCCATTCTGCTGACGAGGGATGTGTTCGACAAGGCCAAAACTACAAATATGAACAATCCGGGTTAAGGTCATTGCACCGAAATGGAAAGGACCCGACGAGCAAAACTTGTCCGTTTCCATCCGTTTTCTCATTGTATCAGTTGCTCGGAGACACTAGTACCGGACCTCCAAACTTCGAAATGTTTCATCTCGACAATACATCGACGATTCTCTGGTATAACATCAAACATATATATATAGTAATGGTTCGATTTCCAGGCGTAATGAGGCGGCTCCCCACCGCGAGGGAGTGAATTCGCTGATGAATCGCAACCCTCCTTGAAAATAACCCCAAAGGCTCGAGATATAACCCCCATATGCCATTTTAAATGGCGTTATTACAGTATCTACACCAATACACTAATGTACAGGGTGTTTCAAAAGTTCAGAATCATAGGAAATATTTTTAATGTGTACACACACACACACACACACACCCACACACATATATATATATATATATGATGAATAAAACCACGAAGGGAAAAGAAACACAAAGTGGTGCTCAAGCGCTTTCGTCTAATGACATCCTCAGGAACACTGAGGACGAAAGCGCTTGAGCACCACTTTGTGTTTCTTTTCCCTTAGTGGTTTTATTCATCATAAATATTTTTCACGTGTCACTTTCGTGAAATAATTTTCATATATATATATATATATATATATATATATATCCTTTGATTCCGGACCTTTGAAACACCCTGTATTGTACGTACATTAAAAGTGTATGCCAGACGCATACAATATATTATCGTTTTTGGGTAGGTGAGGAGAAGGGGGTGTTAAAAAATTTCGAGAATTTTCGGGGGTTGGAGCCGAGGAATCGCCACCGCGGGGAATCGGGCCTCCGCCCTCCACTATATATATATATATAACCTCGTTAACCTCGTTGCGGTTCCGTGCGACGGTCTCTCTTCACACGAAGGTCAAGCTGGTGGCCCCGCCTCTATGCCTGGCTTGGTGGAGGAGCAAGTTGCTCTCTTGCGCTCTCCACGGCGCATAGCCAGGTACACCCGGCTCATCTGGTACCGTCCTGAGCCAGATATCTAGTCTTCTCTTGAAGACTTCAACTTTGACCCCTGTAATGTTTCCAACGTCCTTAGGAAGCTGGTTAAAATGTCTTGGCCCCTGACAACCAAGTTATTTTCCTTCAGTGTTGAGTAGGTCCCTTGTCGGGCCTTTAATTTGGGAACATTACACATTCTGCCTTTCCTATTTTCCAGCGTTGTTTGGATGGTAATTGGGTTTAGTTTGAGGTTTGGTACCAGTTTTTCGATCATTTTCCATATGTAGATTATGGGATACCTCTCTCTTCTTCTTTCCAGGGAGTACAGATTTAGTTTACGTTTCTTCTAGTTTATTAATTTCTTCCTTTTTATATGGGGACGTCAAAACTGAGCAGTATTCAAGTTTTGGTATGATCAGTGTTCTCAGCAGGGGAATCATTACTGTCTTGTCCCTCCTTTTGAACGTTCTTAGTACCTGTCCCGCGACTCTTTTTGCTTTGTTTATTGCTATCTGATTTTGTGTCTCGAATTTGGCATCATCGGTCATTATTATCACCGAGTCGACCGCTTTCGTGCTTCTCTGAATTTCCTGTCTATCTGGAGCATAATGAACAGTCTGTTTAATTTCCTCATTTCTACCATATCTCAAGAGCTGAAATTTCTTGGTGTTAAATGTCAAATTGTTTTCTTCTGACCATTTATATATTTTGTTTGTGTTCCTCTGTATGGCCTCCACTTCATTTGCATCGCTGATTTTTCTGCTAATCTTTGTATCGTCCGCAAATGATGTCACTATACTATTGCTGTTAATTCCACTGTCTATGTCTGTTAGCATGATAATGAACAGGAGTGGGGCCAGCACTGTACCTTGTGGTACTGAGCTGCGTACTTCTGATTCTGATGATGATACACTTTGAATTTTGACGACCTGTAGACGTTCTCTGAGGAAGTTGTAGATCCATTTTCCTTCCCACTTTGCCTGTTATTCCCATATGTTTCATTTTATGTACTATTATACCATGATCACATTTGTCGAAAGCTTTAGCAAAATCCGTGTATATGACATCATAGTTTTCATCATAGTTTTCTTCCCGATCATATATATATATATATTATATATATATATATATATATATATATATACTGTAGACGAAAGGGTTATGACAGGTTAGGTAACGAAAATTTCCACGACAGGCGTTTTCTCGACCATCCGAACTCATTGTGACCGTCGATGAATCCTAATTTCGATCAGATTTCCAATTTTGAGCTGTCGAAATGAATGAGGTTTGTCGAGGAAACGTCTGTCACGGAAACCTCTAACCTAACTTTTACCTACACCTAACCCGGGCATAATACTATATGTATATACAGTGTGTATATATATATATATTATATATATATATATATATATATATATATATATATATATATATATACTCAATCGGATAATGTTAGTCGTGGATAAAGTACAATGGAAATTTTGTTTCATTGCGAGATTTTGGTAATTTTGCTTCATGGGAAAAGCGCAAATAGACTTTTCCTGCCATATATATATATATATATATATATATATATATATTATATATATATATCAGGCAGTTGACGCAAAGTACGCTTTATTTTCTTTAGTAAACGTTTCGAGACGTTTGTGTTGCCTTGCTGAGTGCAATATTAAAGCATGAAATTGAGATAAAAGATTAGAATTCAAACTTTAAAACTAATTCAAGATAAAAAAACGTTGAAAGACATAACATCAACTGATGTAAATCACATAGTCTAAATAGTATAGTTAAAAGTAAGCCTAAAATAGTAATTAAAAGAGACAAAATTAAAAAGTAAATTTGATAAGTAATTGAAAAGTAAGTTTTTAATTAAAAGTAAAGCCATATAAAGTTAAGAAAAGTTAAACATTTAAAATGAGGCACTTTTATCCCAGAATGTTTACGGGAAACAGTAATTATTTGTCTTCAGGATTTGACCTCAATTTATCTGAATGGAATTCATTCATCAACGAAAACACGATCTAGAACGGGAGTTAAGGGACGGGTCTGCACAAATACAAAGAAAATTCAGCCAAAGACTGTCCCAAAACCAGTCTGAGAAATAGAGAAGGGTGTGCAGTGACGAATCTGATGCTCGTAATGTATTTCGTTCGACCCAGTTCTCCTTTAAAATGGACTTATATTTCCCGGTTGCTGGTATTACCGCCCGTCTCTGCGCCCTCTGGTGGACGAAGGACGCAAAGCGGAACAACCAACAAACACGTTCTAACATGATATTATGTTGAAAAGGTCATTTACGCACTTCAGATAAGATTTTACAGTGCGCACAAATCTACAAATAAACAATTGACGATAATACGTTCAAAGTAGTTATATCTGTATGTTTAATAATAAGGTAAAGGGCCATCCTGCTAAGCATTAATGTTATACTTCATAAAACTAAGCTATAGGAAATAGTGTGTTAAATGAAGCATCTGAAGAAAAAGATTTAAGTGTCACTGTTACTAAAGATTTAAAATTCTCAAAACAATGTTCAGTCGCGAACAATAAAGCTAATACAGTATTGGGTTTTATTTATCATAATTTTTAATATAAATCTAAAGATATTGTTTTGCTGTTATATAAGTTGCTTGTTAAGCCTGATTTAGAATATATTGTTGTTTTGGTTACCCTATTTGAAGAAGGATATAGAAATAGTGGAAAGGGTTCAGCGCCGGGCAACAAAGCTTATTCCAACGTTAAGTGATAAAACAAACGAAGATAAGCTCAAAGAGTTGACGGCGTTTAAGAGGCGAATTAATTTAGGGGTTCAAAATTTTAAATCGTTTCAATGACATAAATTATGAGAATTTCTTTAATTTGGACAAAAGGAATATTACGAGAAACAATGGCTTTAAAGTAAGGGGTAAAAGATTTGGGATAAACGTTGCTTTTTTACCAATAAGATAGTCGAGAGGTGGAATAGCCTACGTGCGTGGGTCGTGGCAAGCACTTCAGTTAATATGTTTAAGACTAAGTTGGAAAGGTATTTTAGTAGCATCAATTTGTATTAAAGAGTCGGTAAATTGGGGGATGTGTTTATTTATTGAGATAGAAACAGTGATTTTCCTTAAGATGTAAATATAGTAGGAGGCGCTGGTCGGGTCTGATTTCAGAGCACTGGGAGTTCTCAGCTGATACCCCCTTGGTAGAGAAGAGAAGCTTGATGGGATCTCTCAGGAGCCAAAACCTCCGAATAGATGTTTTCAATTTTAAGGATGTTGGGTTTACGGTGTAGGACTGTTAGTACTTTGTAGGTAAATCGTGGAATGTCTAACCTAGCTTGCTAGCGAAAATTTCATTTATAGAAGTAGCGCTGTTCCCGTTTGCAATAAATGTAGTAGAAGGCGTTGTCTGGTTCCAGTTTCAGATCCCTGGGAGTTCTCAGATGATGGGAAGCTTGATGAGATCTCTTGGGAATCAAAACCTCCGAAAAGTCATATTCATCTTCAGGGAAGCTACTTAGCGGAAATTTAGTTTGTTTTAAATATCATATATCAAAATTTCGCAAGGAAAAAATTATGCATATTATGCATTATTATTTCCCATTATGCATAAGGAATTCTTAAATTGTAGGTCTGGCCAGCTGGAGTTGCCCTCTGGACTAGTACTTCTTTATCTAGGTAATTCCTATGCGAAGGACGCAATATAAATTACTATATGATAAATCTTCGGTAGGTGGCTTTGGCAGGCTACGGAGAAATATGATACGACGACGAAATGATGACTTCTTGTACACAATAAATAAATAAATTCCTTAAAAAAATGCATGGTGTAGATCAGATTAAGTAGTTTAGTATTTATGGTATCCTTTATTATCCGTTGTTTCTCATGCGTAATTGAGTACACGAGGTAACCGTACGCATAGTGTGAATGAACTCTGAAGCTATTCTCTTCATTATACGTTTTCTTACTTTCCCATAAATCTTCTTTCACCACTATTTTCTGTCAACAGTAGCTGGCGAAGGAGGGAGAGAGAGCCTTGTCTGTTCTATACTTTATGCATGGTATAATTTTTCAGTATTCTTTATTTTCATTTGCTATTTCTATTTTTTTCTACTTCCTCTTTGGGTTAACCTTCGTGGGTTAATTTTAAGGTCTTTGTTAGCTTGTCACTCTGTATCAGATAAAGATTATTATCTTTGCTTTACGCAATATCGTATGAATTCATATCTAATAGAAACTATGTTCTCTCTCTCTCTCTCTCTCTCTCTCTCTCTTCTCTCTCTCTCTCTCTCTCTCTCATGAATACAAAAGTGTTACATAACATTCATCTCTTTTTAAACTTGAAGCTTAACTAGAGACCTAAAATTTAACCACAACCAAATTAACTGAAACGAAAACCAAATAAATATTAATTACATTTGTTTAATTAATTTTAACACAAGTTAAATAATGTAATAACTTTCCAATTAAAACACGTTTAATTAAATGGAAATTTTAATTATTATTCTATAGGCAATGAAAATCAGCCAATAAGATTTCATTAAATTTCTCATAATTTTATTAGCCAATCAGAACTCTTCTCTCATGTGGAAAGGCGAGAAATTTTTAGGGAAACTCGAAAAAATTAAAGTTTATTTTTTTATGAATTAAGATTTTTCAAAATAATGTTTTTTTTTATTAATTTATAATTAAACAGAGGGTGATTTTACGCGTTAGTGAGAAGATTTTAATAAATATGTAATAAATAAAGTAAATGCCATTAATTTTGCCTAAAAAGCCTCCATGCTTTCAAGGTCATATTCAGATGAAAGTACTGCAAATATATTAACGTCATATCAAATATCGGGTCAATCCCAGAATAGGCACCTGATGTACCTCAATCCCAGATGAAGCACCTGCGTTCAACCTCAATCCCAGAATAGGCACCTTGCAAGGAATTAAATAAAAAAACCTGATGATTACAAAATTTATTGTTTATACAAAGTTTATTACAAATGTAATAAAGGCAAAGTTATAAAAGGTTTAAAGTGGTTTAATGAATAAAGAAAAATTTTAGATATTATAAATTCCTGCAATATGAGCCCGAATGTTTCTGAATCCATCTGAAGTAAATCTATCTTGCCACATAAATTGGTATATATATAGCAAAAGATTAGGTTAGGTTAGGTTAGGTTAGAGTTGATTTTTTCAAATATTGATAAAAACAATGAAATTATATCTCTAAAAACTGTTTATATTTTTTTCTCCTCAATCCCAGATTAAGCACCTGTGTTTTGCCTCAATCCCAGATTAAGCACCTAAAAATGATTTCAGGTGCCTATTCTGGGATTGATCCCAAATATCTAAAAATTGATAAACACTCTCACTTCTGTTCTTTTCTGAATAAAGTGTTTTGAATTTAAAGATTTGTGAGCATTGCTTCACGTAAAAAAGTGAAGTTTTTTGCATTTCTTATCATTATAATAATGACAATAATAATAATTATTATTATTATAATGATAATAATAATGATGATGATGATGATGATATTTGGGGCTCTTAAACCTACTTCGCTTTTATGTGGAATCCGAACCACGGGTCGATACATTATCTCAACTCAAGAGGAGGATGGTTACCCATCCAAAGAGTAAACAGACCGAATGTCACTTAATTTCGCTGATCTAACGAGAAGCGGTGTTGCGACGTGGATACGATGTAGCCTTGCGTGTTGAAATAACTTTGAAAGTTACAGAGGAAAACCTCGAGTCTGTAAAAAGAACTTTTACATGACACCACAAAAGAAATACAAAACAAATGAAGAAGAAGAAAAAAGAAAAAATTATTTAACGCAACGAATCAAACGCAACTGAAGCGCTTCGAAAACAAAAACTTGATAAACGAATCAAACGCAACTGAAGCGCTTCGAAAACAAAAACTTGATAGAAATTGAAACTCTCTGGCGACTACGTCCTATCCATGTTGCAACGCCACTTCCCGTTCAGCAGTAAAGTTAAGCTACATTGGGTCTGTAGAGTATTTGGATGGGAGATCGTCCTCCGCGTCCAAATGATGTAATGACCCTCAGATGGTTCGGATGTTGTTGTTGTTGTTTAGCCGATCAGCCCACCCTGATCGAGCAAGCCTGCGGCACGCAGGTAACCGATCGCCCTCTCCGGAGTGGACCAGAGGTTCAGCGAACTTGATGTTGTGTTGTGTTCTATGTTGTGCTAGAGCGGTACAGTCTGTCATAATGTGTTCAATTGTTTGTGGTGTGTCCTGGCACAGGTGGCAGGTGTCGTCTGTGGAGTTGTCTAGTCTGTGTTTATATGTCTGTAAGTTAGGGTGATGTCCACATCGGAATCGTGCTAAGTTAACTCGATCCGATCTGCTCAGGCTGATCTCTGACCTGTTAATGGGTGGCGGCTTCGCACCTAGGACCGCATTCGGACCGAGTCGTGTCAGTGCTTTGTGGGTTAGGTGTGTGTGTGTGTGTGTGTGTATGTGTTTTCTGTACTGTGTGATGTCTGTGGGGCGTGGTATGGAATGGAGTATTTGGTTATAATGTCTCTCTGGTGTTACCTTAATGGTGCGAGGTGTTGCTGCATGATTGTAAACGTACATGTAGTGGCAAGGGTGTTGTGGGTTAGTTGTCGCTGCTGCCATGAATTGTGTTCCCCTCATGTCTAAATGTTCCCTAACGTTCAGTATATTTGTTTCTGTGTGCAGGTGTTCTATTGGTGTTGTTTGAGTGCATCCTGTAATGATACGAAGTGCGTTGTTTTGTATTGTCTGTAAGGTGTTTATGTGTGTGTTTGAGATAATGGGTGCCCAGCATGGGCAAGCATAATCCATAACTGAGCGAATATATTGTTTGTATATGAGTGTTGTTGTTTCCTGCTGGTGTCCAAAGTTTGTGCTTGTTAGTACCCTAAGCGTGTTAAGTCTTGACGTACACTTGTTTTTGATGTCCTGAATGTGGTTTGCAAAAGATAATAATGTGTTGTATGTGACCCCAAGTATTTTGGTCCTGTGAGTGTGTGGAATGTTGTTGTTGTTTAGTGTAAGCAGTGGAGTTATCTGGTGTTCTTTTGTGTTGCTTGTAAGCAAGGTGATGGTTGATTTTGTGGGCGCTACTTTGAGTTTATTGTGTGTGAGCCAGTCTTCTACAGATCTACAGAAGCTAAGGCTAACAAAGACCCTAAGATCCACTCTAAGGTTAGCCCGAGAGAAAGGAAAGGGTAGGGGGTTAAGAGAAGAGAATAAGGGGTTAAGTAAGTAGTAACACCTATCACTCGTGGGTCAACATTTATTCAGAAAAAGAGAAAAAAGACTCACCATCATCATCCGCCGGCCACTGCCGACAAGTCAGAAAAATAGTCGGAGAGAATAGGAAAGATTGCAGAACGGTCTTCTACTCCAGAAGAAGGTAGAGCCCACTCTGCCGGAAAAAGATGAAAAGAAGTAAAATAAGAACGCTTACAAACCATGCAATACATTCTTAACTCAAAGCAACACATTCTTCCAACTGTTGCAGACCGATCCTCCACTCCATAGGGAGGTAGAGGATGCAGCCCACTAGGCTGGAAAGGCGTGAAAGATGAAAAGAAGTAAAATAAGAACGCATGACAACACATTCTTAACTCAAACACTATCATACCATGCAAACTACAGACATGCAATAAAGAGAGAAGGAAAAAGTATAAAGAATAAAAAGTGGGTTAATTTACTCAACAAGCTACAACTAACTTCGTGTTAGTCTATTTTTTTTTTTTTTGGCTGGTATATCACACGCTGGCATGTCACAAGCTGGCATTAGGCGTCAACAGACTCATCCCCGATTACGACCCCCAGAGCTCCTGTTGCCAATTGTTTTTTATTTTAAACAACGTTAATATTTTTAAAATGCCTATCTAGACGGTTTTTAAACACATTAACGCTGGTAGAGTTCACGATGGGCACGGGAAGATTATTCCATTTATCAATTACTTTAAACGTAAAGAAGTTTTTAGCGATATTAGTAATGAAACGTCTGCCACGCAACTTAAATCCGTTATTACGAGTATTGCTATTATCGAAAGTGAACAGTTTGTCAAAATTTAAGTTATCGATGTTATTAACGATTTTGAAAACTTCAATAAGCTCTCCCCTTAATCTCCTAGTTTCGAGTGAATGCAAGTCTAACTCTCTAATCCTATCTTCGTAAGGCTTGTTGCGCAATGACGGAATTAGTTTCGTGGCATGACGCTGAACCCTTTCTAACCTATCAATATCCTCACGCAAATATGGGCACCAAAACTGAACGGCATATTCTAAATGAGGCCTGACTAGGGACTTGTAAAGGGGCAATATCCTTCAATTTAAATTCGAAATTACGCGCTATGAAGCCTAACATCCTATTACCTTTTGCGCAAGACTCCAAGCACTGGTTCCTAGCTCTTAAATCTTTAGATACGCGTACGCCTAAATCTACTTCCTCGTCAACGCTTGCTAACTCTCTATCATCCATCGGTACGTGTAATTATTGTTACGAGAACCTATATGCAAAACTTTACATTTGTCTACGTTAAATTACATCTGCCACTTATCCGTCCACTCCATAATCCTATTTACATCGTCTTGGAGCCTATTTCTATCGTCCTCGTTAACAACCTTACCGCCTATTTTAGAATCGTCCGCGAATTTTGACACGTTACTAGTCAATCTTACATCTATGTCGTTAATGTAAATTACGAATAGCAATGGGCCTAACACTGAACCCTGTGTGACACCGCTACCTACATCCAACCACCCCGATTTACTACCATTAACAACGACCCTATGTTTCCTAGCACGAAGCCATTCCTCTAACCAGTTAGCTACCTGACCGCGTATACCGTGCTCTTTAACCTTCGCAATTAATCTTCTATGCGGAATTGTATCGAACGCCTTTTTAAAATCTAAATAAATAACGTCAGCGCTCTATGCCTATCGAATTCGCGCGCTATTTCGTTATAAAATTCTAACAAATTAGTTAAACAAGATCTATGGCGTCGAAACCCATGCTGACTACTATTAATCAAATCTCGACTTTCTAAGTGATCGATGATACGATCCATAACTATAGATTCCAATAGTTTACCGACAATTGACGTTAAGCTAATGGGCCTATAATTGCTAGCTACTGTGCGGTCGCCTTTTTTAAAAATGGGAATCGAACCCGGGATCATCCGATTGCCGGTCATCGGATGATCCGGGTTCGATTCCCGGGTGGTACCTCATTTTTCATTTGTTCGTTCTCCCTCCTCATCTTGTGCGGAACGCTCTTCTACACAAGCGTCGTTCTTTACATTAATTATACTGTGTGTTGTTTGCAGTTAAAATGTATATATGTACGGCATGCGAAGGTGCCCCCTCAGGGCATTGGTTTCTGCTCGTATGTAGGAGAATTACGACTTCTGATTGATCGAGGTCCATGGTGTAGTGGATAGCATATCTGACCGGCAATCGGATGATCCCGGGTTCGACTCCCGGATGGTACCTCATTTTTCATTTGTTCGTTCTCCCTCCTCATCTTGTGCGGAACGCTCTTCTACACAAGCATCGTTCTTTACATTAATTATACTGTGTGTTGTTTGCAGTTAAAATGTATATATGTACGGCATGCGAAGGTGCCCCCTCAGGGCATTGGTTTCTGCTCGTATGTAGGAGAATTACGACTTCTGATTGATCGAGGTCCATGGTGTAGTGGGTAGCATATCTGACCGGCAATCGGATGATCCCGGGTTCGATTCCCGGGTGGTACCTCATTTTTCATTCGTTCGTTCTCCCTCCTCATTTTGTGCGGAACGCTCTTCTACACAAGCGTCGTTCTTTACATTAATCATACTGTGTTGTTTGCAGTTAAAATGTATATATATACCGTATATGTATATACGGGTGGACGAAAAAAACCTGGACACTTTTGTTTTTCTTACAAATTTCAAACTAATCAAGCTAATACATCCAAATTTGTACAAGATGTAGCCAATAGTATAGTTATCATATGCTAAAAATTTCAATGGAACTCATATAAAACTTACCCTATTGAAATCGATGTTGTATTTGCCCCCCATTTTCTTGAATTATGGCCAGTACTCTCCTTTTCCACTGATCTTTGGATGACTTGATTTTGTCTTGGGACACCATAGGCCAAACAACCTCATTTCTTTGTCTAAGTGCTTCCAAGTTTGAAAATGGTTCCCTGCGACCATGGTACACCAATGACTTCAGCTCATTCCACACGAAGTAATCCAGAGGATTTAAGTCAGGAGAATTTGGTGGCCATTCTTCACTTTTTATGAATTCAGGAATGTTCGCCAACAAAAATTCTTGGGTTGCATTGGCTGAATGAGATGGTGCATTGTCTTGAACAAAAATAAAATCTTCGCTCCGGTACAAGTCTTGGCATTCCAGTAAAAGTTCTCCGAGGTGTTCAATGTAATTTTGCGAGTTCATTTTTGTTTTCTGTGGATCAGTAAAGAATAATTTGGTTTTTCCATTGTAAAAAACACCACAAGATACCATTAATTTCTTGGAAAATCGTGAAATTGGATGATAAAGACGGTCTGGCGGGATTTCCGATTTTGAAGTTAATGCATTGACTCGGTTGTTTTGTCGATTTGTTGATACAATTAATGTAAAGTCGGACTCATCTTGAAAAAACATGCGTTTAATGTCTGCTAAATTAAATTTCCTGTACAAAGAATTACGCCTTTCTAACCGTTTTCCCATGGCTTTTTTTGTTATTCTGGGGGGCACTCAATCTTTTAAAAGATCTGATTCCTTTACTTTTCATTATGTTTTGGACACTGTTGCGCGAAATATTTAAATTATTCGCCATTTTTCTCTGCGAAAGATGAGTACCAGGATTATTTTCATGCGATAACGCATGCTCTTCAACGTACGTTTCGTTTTCTCTAGTCCGAGCAGTACGCGGACGACTGCTGCCACGTTTTCTGTCAGTTGACCCTGATTGTCTAATTTTATTTATTACGTATTGTACTGTACTTCTTTTCTAATTTTTTCCCTGAAATTCCTTAATTATTTTTCTAGCACTCCATCCCTTCTCGGCAAAACACGCCTTTATAACAGCTAAGTCTTCTTTGCTTAAAACCATTACGATAGAATTTTAATTAACACCACAAGAAAAAAAAAAAAAAAAAAACATTCCATCAGCCAACACTTTTTCAAGAAATCTGACACTGCTAGTCTACCAATTCGCCATGTGGCCACTTATCATTGTCTTAGGTGCGCATGCGCAAACTGCTTGTTTTATAGCGAACATCTAACACATCCAAGGGCGTAGTCAGCTTCAAAAATCTCGCTGTTTGTTTCGTCAAGTTAAATTTTTTATAATTAAGAAACGGCCAAAGATAATTAACTGAGGTTTTCAGCACATGATAATCATACTATTGGCTACATCTTATACTAATTTGGGTGTATTAGCTTCACTAGTTTGAAATTTGTGGGAAAAACAAAAGTGTCCAGGTTTTTTCGCCCACCCGTTATATATATATATATATATATATATATATATTATATATATATATATACAGTGCCCGCGAAAAGTATCCGATCACTCAAGAAAATACAATATTTTCCCTTAATATTCAGAGACACGTAATTCACTTTCTATTTGTTCTAGCGACATCTGGTAACTTTGAGGTTGCTCGCTGATATGAGAGCTATCCAACGCATTCTCAAATTAGTGTTCTGGTAGCCTTCGTTGCGGGTGGCTGTGTCTCAAATTTGTCAGATTTCACTGTTTGTGTAAATTTCTTGATTTTTTTTTTTTTTTACAGAAAGTGGTGTAAATAAAATTTATATATAATGTGTGCTAAAAAACAACTTAAGAGTGATTGTCGAGGTGCTATTGTTGCTTTGCATGCATGTGGGAAATCACAGAGACAGATAGCTAATGAATTAAACATATCCCAAAGTACCGTTAATTTATGGGTTTCACGGGCTAAGAACAATGGTGGCCTAACCACGCCAGTCCCTAAAAAACGATCTGGCAGACCGAGAAAAACAAATTCGCGAACAGACAAACTTATGAAACGTTTAGTATTGAAAACCCAACAATAACTGCGAAAGAAATAAAATTTAATATGAATAATTTGTTATCTGGTGTTTCTGAACGAACTATCCAGGAGCGGCTCCAAAAAGAACTCGGATTACCATCTCGCCATGCTGCTAAGAAACCGTTCATTAATGAAAAAATGCGTAAAAAACGTGTCGCATTTTGTGAAAAATACATTCATTGGACTGTTGATGACTGGAAGAAGGTTTTATTTAGCGATGAGTCGACATTTTTGACATTCAGAAGTTGTCCAAAAAAGGTTCGCCGGCCTATTGGCTCAAATAGGATGGACCCTAAATACACCCTAAAGACAATGAAACACCCTCCAAGTGTGATGGTTTGGGGTTGTTTCGGTTACTATGGGCGTGGAAACTTATACTTTCTTCCGAAGAACACAACTATGAATGGTGCACGGTATTTAGCAATGCTACAGGATAAACTTCTAATGGCAATGGCAATCCAAAGGACAAAAACATACATGCATGATGGTGCACCATGTCACAGGGCCAAAATAGTGACAAAATGGATTACTGACAATAAATTTGATATTTTGGATTGGCCTGGTAATAGTCCAGATCTCAATCCGATAGAAAATCTGTGGCTAATAATAAAAAATAAGGTTGAATGCCACGACACTGGCTCAGTCGAAAAATTACAAGAGGCCATCAAAAAGGTATGGTGCAAGGAAATATCAGTGGAAGTTTGTCAAAACTTGATTAAATCCATGCCAAAACGTCTAGAACAAGTCATCCAAACCAAAGGACAGATGACAAAATACTAATATATGGTTAGTATACATTTAAACATTGTTTTTTATGTAAAAAATACAAATTTCAAGGGTGATCGGATACTTTTCGCGGGCACTGTATATATATATAATATATATATGTGTGTGTGTGTGTGTGTGTGTGTGTGTGTGTGTGTATGTGTGTGTGTGTGTGTATGTGTATGTGTGTGTCTATGTATGTATGTATGTATGTATATATATATATATATGTCTGTATTTGTGCTGTATATTTTTAATTTTTATTTTTTATCTCTTTTCTTAACTGTTATTACTGTATTTCTATTACCATATTACCCTAATTTTGACATCACGATAAACACTTTAAATACTCAATACTGTAAATGAAATTATTGAATTTGAAAACTCCGACTATATCTCAGTAGACAACTTCTTAAACAAGAAATAAAACATTGGCAACCTGTCTTTCCTAAACTTAAGCATTCGTACTTTCGTAGTCTTCTATGCCACTTCGACGAATTGACAGCTAACCTGAAATTATTACAACATATATTCACGTGCATTATATTAACTGAAGCCTGATTAAATGAAAATAATAAGATCTTTTTTAACATTCCAGGGTATACATGCTACCATGTATGTCGGGCTAACAATAGGGGGAGGAGGTGCGAGTATATTTGTAGGCTCAAACTACAGGAGTAAAAGTATCGAAGAACTGACAAGCATAAACAATACCTCGAAAACACTAGCAATTGAAATGCTTATTCATAACACCCAGTATTCAATTTTAGGCATGTACCGAACCAAACCAAACCAAAAAAGCTACGGAACACTCTAAAAGAGTTAATTAACACAAAGAAGGTTAAAACAAATCCCTTGTCCTTCCTCACACAATGCGGAAATTCTTATAGTGACCTCAAAGACATAGCCAATTTATTAAACAACTTCTTTGCAAATATCGGCTCCGATACTGCAGACTCGATCCCAATTACAGACATTCACTACCGACCAGTGGTGGACAAAAAGTAATCGATTACAAATAAAAGTAATTTTACTTTCTACTTTTAGTTACTTTTCAGACACCAGTAATTTTTATTTGTAATCGATTACTTTTTGTCCACCACTGCTACCGACAGTACATGCCACAACCAAATCCGAACTTATTTTTCTTTGATCCAATCCTCTCATAAGATAAATCCTATCATAAGATATCTTTCTACCAATAAAATATCTAAAAAATAAAGAATCTGACATCAATATGATCCCGGTAAAAATATACAAATTAGTACCTGATGAATTTGCAATACCACTCAGTAAGCTAATGAATGAATTAGTAACACTAGATATATTTCCTGACAGTCTAAAGGAAGCCGAAGTATGTCCTGTATTTAAGTTGGGGAAACCCAAACGCTCCATCCAATTAACGCCCCAGTCCCTTATTGCCAACTTTAAGTAAAGTACTTGAAAAAATCGTTTATACTCGTGTTAAACTTATTAAATTCTTAATCAACTGCGAAATTTTAATTGAAACACAATTTGGGTTTAGAGGTGGACATACAACGGAAGATGTCATAAACTTGATATTAGAAAATGTGTATCAGAACTTAAAGAGCAAAAAACACACTGCCTCGATCTTCCTCGACTTGTCAAAAGCATTTGATACACTTTCGCATAAAATCTTATTGAATAAACTTCACATATATGGAATAAGAGGAAGTATCCTCGATTGGTTTAAATCATATCTGTTAAATCGCCATCAGTACATCAGATTAAATGACAATTCATCCCACAAGGATCTATTCTTGATCCATTCCTATTTCTAATTCACGTCAACGATTTTCATCTGCATCATTGTGAGAGATCTAAACAACGATCTCGCTAAAATAAACTCTAACAATAATGCTAACTTCTACAATCTCGCTACCGCAAATGGCTTTAATTTAATTATAACTAAGCAAACAAAACTACATAATTCCATGGGAAACTCCACTTTATTAGTCCAAATTTGAGTGCGATCATCCCTTGACTGTACGTCAGGTATACTCGTATTACACATTACGGATCATCTGTCCACATATACAATCCTAATTAGCCATTTACAAATACAGGAGAGAATAAAAATTGACTATAGACCCTACGCCTATAATAATAAATTAAAATTTCTCAGAGATATATCAAGTTTTGACTGGTCGAGAATTACTAAAAGTAACTGTGAAATATAAACAAAATTTCAAACATTCTCAAACACACTAACGCGTATGAGGGGTCCCGCGTCTTAAGGTACCTAAGTGCCAAAATTAAAATTCGCCACAAATCGCTTCCAAAGTTCAGCAATATTCTGGCAATAGTATCTCTGTTATTAATTGAGCTAGAACGTTCATTTTTGGCTAAATTAGAGTTCTAAATATGCTAATGAAGATGTTGATGAGTTTTTGGAATAGATTTTCATATTTTATATTATATATATATTTTTTTTTTAATTTTTTGATTTTCTTATTATGCCGAACTTTGGGTGCGATTTCTGGTACAGAATGAGGTGAAAAAAGTAGTTCGCTTCATAAGGTTTTCAACCATACTTCTAATGTCGTAAGGTCATTATAACCCAAACCACGGGATAGAGGAAGGGTGAAAATAGTGATATCCATCAAAAACACGTTTTAAAAATCTAATCCTAAAGGATTATGGAATACTTTAAAGGTCCAAGTTAACGCCAAAGAAGAAAAGACAAATCCCGTAACTTCGTTAACACAGGATGGAATTTCCTACAGTGATCCCAGAGACATGGCCAATTTATTAAACAATTTCTTTTCGAAAATAGGAAGCAATACGGCAGCTGCCATTCCAGAATCAGACAATTACTACCAACAATATATGCCACAATCCACACCAAATACATTCTTCTTTGAACCAATTCTGACAAACGAAACATCAACTACATTAAAAAACTTAATAAAAGCGCTGATATCATTTTAATTCCAGTGAAAATATATAAACTAATATCAGATGATATAAAAACCCCACTCACAAGACTTATGAATGAGTCACTAGTGCAAAGTGTATTCCCTGATCACTTGAAGATAGCCAGGGTTTGTCCAGTATTCAAATCAGGCAGCCCTGATTTCCCATCCAATTACCTACCAATCTCCGTCTTACTTACAAAATCTGAATCAAATTCTTAGCTAAATACATATTAACAAAAACACAATTT
Organism: Bathynomus jamesi; assembly: GCA_023014485.1. Lineage (NCBI taxonomy): Eukaryota > Metazoa > Arthropoda > Malacostraca > Isopoda > Cirolanidae > Bathynomus > Bathynomus jamesi. The sequence continues at coordinate 30,309 of JAJOZX010005467.1, read as the reverse complement.
GGGTTTAGAGAAGGCCACACCACAGAAGACGCCATTAACGTGTTATTAGAAAATATATATAAAAACCTAAACTACACAAAAAACACAATCTTAGTTTTCTTTGACACGTCGAAAGCCTTTGATACGCTCTCACATAATATCTTAGTAGACAAATCAAACACATATGGCATAAGGAGAAATATGCTAAATTGGTTTAAGTCATATCTTTTGAATCATCACTAGTATATTAAAGTAAATGGCATTTCATCAGAATATGCTATATTGGAAAGTGGGGTTCCACAAGAATCAATCCTTGGACCCTTACTCTTCTTAATGCATGTAAATGATTTTTATCTATCAACAACATTAGACTGTATTCAATATGCAGATGATACAACACTCACTTCTACACACCACGATATCAATTACCTAATGAATGAAGTGAACAGGCAATTAAATCATGTCTATAAATGGATGTGTAAATAAGCTTTCACTAAACTTGACAAAATCATATATGATCGTAATTAAAACAACTGCAATCGTGCATACACCATTAATAATTGGAAACACTCCTCTTGCAAAAGTAAATGAAGTTAAAGTTCTTGGCATCAAGTTAGATGAAAAATTTAATTTTATAAGCAACACACAACATATCAAATAAAAAATATCTACATTTCTTTACACGTTTAAACTCAAAAACACAATTCCCCAAAATGCTTTTCCTCGTACTGTATTACTCATTTATCCATCCACACTCGCAATATGGAATCATATAGCATGGGGTAGTACAAAGAATTCTATACTATATCCGCTGGAAGTAATCCATAAAAAAATGTTTACAAACTCTCTCAGACAATGACAACAGACGATCTTATATCTCTCCAGTGTTCGGAAACTTAAATCTTCTAACACTAAATGACCTGTATAAACTTACTGTCCGTATGAGTATGTACAAAGTTGCTAATAATAGAAACTATACTTCGCCCATTCACAGGGCGATTAACCAATTACCCCACATCAGATCAACCATAATTATAATACAAGGCTTCCCAATGATTTCATACATAAACCAACTCATTCCATGCAAATTGCAGGAAATGCCCTCTCCTACAAAGGGGCAGATATCTGGAACGCTATACCAATAAACATCAGACAAGCACCATCACTAATTTCGTTTCGCAACTCACTAAAGAAACACTTTATAAACTCCTACTAATGTATGTGTGTATATATGCATATATATATATATATATATATTGTATATTGCAACTTGTAAACATTACTAAACAATGAAAATCACCTATTATATATGAAAAATTCACGATCTTAAAATGGGTGCAATCATAAACCATATAAATTAGATGTTAAAAGTTTCCAGTATATTACGCCATAGTTATAATATGTCTCACTCATCTTTGTAACTTTAAGATTGTATCATGATTTGCATTGTTCACCATTTTTTTTTCTATTATTTCTATTACTATTATTTCTATCATTTTCTATTATTTCAAAGATTATTTCAATTTTAATTTGTTATGAGAGAGTTAACTAAATGCAACATTATTTTATTTTCCACAAATTCCATTTATATTTGACATTTTCCTACGTAAAAATAGAAATGAATCTCAAAGACTTTTGCCTGAAAAGCTGTCATGGTTCCCAACGGCATATTCAGATAAGAATACTGTAATTAAATTACAAAAATTAAACGTTAATGCCAACATTGTGTAAACCAATATGGATGTAATGTATATCTTATGTAATGTGTTCTTTCTGAATAACGATTATTGCTATTATTATTATTATTATTATTATTATTACTGTATTATCATCTTTCTACCCCTTTAAATTGCATACAATACGTAGATGATACCACACTTCCTTCTTCTCATTATCATGCAAACATTCTGATTAATGAAACGAACAGGCAATTAGAAAATGTGTTATAAATAGATGTGTGCTAATAAATTTTAATTGAACCTGACAAAGTCATCTTATATGAACAACAAAACATTAATACAAACTGTTATATATAAATTGGGAATAGTAATCTTGCAAGGGTGAATCAGGTTAAAGTACTTGACATTAATTTAGATGAAAAACTAAATTTCAAAAGTCGTGTACAGAATATCAAATCCAAAATATCAAGATTTCTTTTCATATTATTTAAACTACAAAAAGACCCTTTCTCAAAATGCATTCCTTACCTTATATTATTCCTTCATCCATCCACATTTATTATATTGCATTGGAACATGGGGTAGCTCAAGGAAATGTATAAAACATCCTTTGGAAGTAATTCATAAAAAATGTTTGCCAACTCTCTCGAATAATGACAACAGACAAAGTCACACTTCTCCAATGTTTAAAGAGATAAATATTTTAAAACTAAATGACTTATACAAATTGAATGTTGCTGTCGATATGTTCAAAGTTATGAATAAAGATCAATATACATCACCCATTCGAAGAACAATGACCCCCAACAAATACACCAAACTGCCCAGTGATTTTATATACAAACCTAACCATACAATAAAAACTGAAGGAAATGCACTCTCTTTCAAAGGAGCAGATATATGGAATGCAATTCCCATAAATATCAGACAGACTTCACCACTAAATGTATTTCGCAATTCACTAAAAAAACACTTCATTAGCTCCTACTGATGTATAAGTTCACTGCTGCGATTTTTACCATCGTAATTAATTTTGTAATCAACAACTGTACTTGCTTATGTAATATTTATGTAATATGTTTATGTAATATTTATGTAATATTTATGTAATATGTTTATGTAATATTTCACTTGTTTATGTAATATTTTCTACTAAATATACGATAAATCATTTAATTTAAAATCATGTAACATTTTATAAACTTTATTGTATTTATTATTATTATTTTTGAAGTTTGAAGTTTAATCCGCGTTAGGTTATAATGTTATAATGTTTTAGACCAACAAAGACCCTAGGATCCACTCCTGGCGTTAGGTTAGGTTAGGTTCGTAAATATTAGCCATTCTCATTTCGTGCCTTTACTCCGAATGGGAACGTTCAGGAGTGACATTTTTATCAAATCAAAAACTATTTTCTCAAATGTAAATTTCTTACTTTGTGATTCTCACTTACGGATCGTGAATGTGAATGCGAATAACACTGAATGAGAACTAATCTCTAATTGCACTTACTCACAATACATGAAGCAGAGACAATTGTGTCACGAGAGGCTTTGATTAAGTTTAAGCAGGATAAGAGCTTTATTCAATCTTTATCGACTAATTTTTCCTTCAAAATGGCTACAGATCATTTGAATTTTTCTTTTTGGCCATCTCGATTCCTCCTCATCGTGTGAATGTTTCATTTTCATGCTTGAAATGAAGAGCCCGAAAATTGTGTCAAACAGCACAAATGTGCGGGTGTTTGAAACGAACGAATATCAACAACGAACATAAACAAACAACTTAATAGAGAAATAAAGTCTCGCATAAAGAGAGACAAAACAGTAATGATAGATAATGTATCGCGCTTTCCCTGAGTTTTAAATACGTTTAGTGCATTTCCTATGCAAAGTCCAGTATTTGCTCCCGATCACATTAATATTCAATAAAGAGCTCCGTTTCCATTTTGCTTTGCATACCAATAATAGCATTGTTTAGGTCCCAATTAGAACAGTATTGAAAGCTTAAAAGAAACTCTATGATCAGTTTACAGTGTAAAAACTAGTTTTAAAGTGTATTAAAGTTGAAGGGACTTTTGTTTGAAGAGATTTGGCGCTATCTATTTTGTATGGAAGGTATTTCCTCTTATTTATCGTCATAGTTTATTTAGTAATAGGTTATATGTGTATTTTGGGATTTGTTTAACATTTTTCTTAACAACGAAGGTCATGTAACTTAGAGGACCTACAGTACAGTTTTACGTGGGGGTCCGAACCACGGATTGCTACATTATCTAGACGTAGAGGCAAGAGCGTAACTAGCTTTCAAAAGTTGGGGGGGGGACAACTATAATGATGAAATATCCTGCGATGAATTTCTGTGCTGCTATCCTGTAAGTAATGTGTTTACGACCAAAATGATGCTCTTAAAATACTGTGATTTAGAGAATGATCTATATTTATGATAGTAATAGGAAAATCAAAGAAGCATTTTCGCAACTACCTTATGTATATCGAGTATATACTTAACATTAAAGGAAAACAATATATGCAATAATTAAAGTAAAAAATAACTAGATGTCTCATTAAAGTATCTATCACTGCAGTATTAGTACTGAATCAGTAATACTTTCCAGCATACTAATAGGACAAATATAATTAAAGATTTACTCATCATAGATTATTTCAAGAACTGAATATTTTCCTTCACGTAAGCTAACTTAGATCGAAAGTTGGGGGGGGGACAAAACCTATATTATCCCCCTCAGTTCAAAAGATTGGGGGGGGGACATGTCCCCCAGCAACTTTAGTTACGCCCCTGCGTAGAGGACGGTCACCCATCCAACCACAACCCAAAGCCAATGTCGCTTAATTTCGCTGGCCACCACGTAGCCCTAATAGGTTATATTTTCAGTTCACTTGGTTAAACTTTATACTTTTTAGACTACAAATAGAAAAGATTTCAATATAAGAGTTATGGTTACACACAGGGTGATCGAAAAAGGTGTTCCCCAAAAGATATTTATGTAATACTGTTATTTTGGGGAACACTTTTTTTTTTGGATCACCCTGTCTAATAAGTGTGAAGGGAGTGGAAAATTTATTATGGTAGAAAGAGGAAAAAGGTTATTGAGATTCAACGAATAGTCTCGCGATAGACTATTTTCATTATCTGTATTTTCGCCAGCGCCCGTGGCTCACTCGGTAACAACATTTTCCTATGAACGAAATGAAGACACTGAAGTCGGGTTCTCGATTCCCGATGATGCTGGCAATAATAATCGAGGAGTTAACACTGTGCCAGTTTCTGGCCCTTCTGACTGATAATTATTATGTGTATTTCCAACACAAAATATACATACTTTCTTACATATACCAATTTGCTTATATATATAATATATATATATATATATATATATATATATATATATATATATATATATATATATATACACACACGCTGACGTCTTGAGTGTAGGCCCTATAATAAATGTCATTAAAGAAGATTAATAAACTTCGTGGTTTAAAATTTAGTTTAATTAACAAAATGAATAAATGATAACTGCTACAGTTGGTTGAATAACTATGCAGTAAAAAAAGTACATGAATTGCTGCTGATTAACATTGATGACAAAAGGACAATTAATATGAATGAATTGTTGATATTAAATGTTATTACACCGAAGGACAATGCAAAGTCGGTTGATAAATAAATTACGAGAATGAGGGATTAAATGACTTTTGATTTATTTAGGTTAAAGAATGAATCTAGCCAACTTAGCGTGACATCTTGGACGCGTGTTAGCAAGAATTGAGGAGAGTTGGATTGTTGGAAAGACCCTTAAATTGGAGTTCCTCGATTCGAGGTGCCATATGTGGCTCCAATGCGTTATCCCCGGTTGAGAACAATGAAAGCCTTATTTGCAGCACAGTCACTCGAGGTAAAAAGGAATGCATGTGAAGAGGAGAAAAAAATGCGTGTAGCATGCTAATATATATATATATATATATATATATATATATATATATATATATATATATATATATATATATATATATATACTACACACAGACCTTGCATGGAACTAGGAACTCTTCTGGGAAAATTAAATCCACTATAGTCCGAATAAGTAATGGTAAATGACAAACACTATAGTTTTTTCTTTTTCATGATGTTAGCCCGACGTGGGCAACGGGTCACTCGCAAAGAAGCCCCAAAATATAGTTCCCCTCACCAACGTCGGGCTAACATCATGAAAAGGAAAAAAACTATATTGTTTGTCATTTACCATTACTTATTTGGACTATAGTGGATTTAATTTTCCCAGAAGAGTTCCTTGTTCCATGGACGGTCTGTATGTAACATCAAAGATCTCAGGGACCATTCTGAGTTCTATCCCACATATATATATATATATATATATATATATATATATAATATATATATATATAACTTATATACTGTATATATAGAGGGAGTCACTTAAAATCAAAAGTACGAAATGTTGACCTCTCACCCTCTAAATTAGTTCTAATAATTGAAAAAAAGCGCCCTAGTAAAATTTAAACTGAATCGCTTAGAATTTAGAGGTCGCCCTCGTATGGTCTGTTTTATTAATGTAAAAATTACGAGTATACAGTGCGGATCACCCTAGATGTGGTAAACTTCTTACGACAACTTCTTAATTATAATATATATATATATATATATATATATGGGGCTGAAGCCTGGCCTCGGGCATATTTTGCAGGCCTCGGCCTCGAGGCCAGCTGAAAAGTGGAAAGGCTTCGTGACTTTCGTGAGGCCTTAGGGAATCCTGATTTGTTTTGTTCTGTAATTTTCGACCCCCGGTAGCGTTGGGGTGGAGATTCTTCAGGTGGGCGCGCTCGGGGTGGATATTCTTCAGATGAGGACCATGACCTGACAGGTGACCGTATGTGGCGGCATACTTTGATAAATATTCAGACAGGTGACTAGTCAGGCGGTAGTCTTTGATAAATACGAGGGCCACTCAATATATTCTGCCCCACCTTTTTTTTTGCTTTCCAAGTTTCCTTGTAAGTTCCAGAAATTTTGTACACAAATAGTTACATACCTTTTTTACAAGTTTTTATTTTTCCACATAGTCTCCACTCCTTTTCCACGGCTTTCCTCCACCTCGAAACAAGGGCCTTTATTCCTTGCTGGTAAAAGTCCGCTGGGTTCCGCTGGAGCCAACTCTTACCCTCCTCAACAACCTCATCGTCACTCTGAAACTTTCTTCCACGAATAGCATCCTTCATTGGCCCTAACAACTGGAAGTCTGAAGGTGCCGGATCCGGGCTGTATGGAGGGTGGGGTAACACAGTCAAGCGCAGTTTTGTGATGGCCTCTCTTGTTTGCAAACTGTTGTGTGGTGTTGTGTTATCGTGTAAAAGAAGGACGTCTTCCAGTTTTCTCTCCGGTCGAACTCGCTTTATACGTCTCTCGAGTCTCTGTAGGGTAGAAATATATGCCTCTGAGTTGATTGTTTGTCCTTTCCTCATAATGTCCACCAGAATCACCCCTTTCATGTCCCACAAGATGGTGGCCATAACCTTTTCTGCAGAGGGGTCCATTTTGAACTTTTTCTTGCGTGGGGAGTTTGCGTGATGCCACTCCATGTATTGGCGTTTTGTTTCAGGTTCAAAGTGGTGCACCCAAGTCTTATTCCCAGTCACAATTCGTGAAAGGAAGTCATCCCCTATTCCCCTTCTGTCTCGTATCGAACCAACGACTCAGAAGCAATTTCTTTTCTTTGGGCTTTGTGATCTTCAGTCAGTTGGCGAGGAACAAACCGTGAACACACTTTTGAGTATCCCAGTTGCTGAATTATCGTATTCACACTTCCTTCACTAATTCCTAGCTCCAGTGATAGCTCCTTGTATGTGACGCGCCGATTTGATCGAATGATGCTGTGAGCACATTGCACAGTGTGAGATGTGACAGCCGATGCCTGGCGACCGCTGCGTGGCTCATAATCGAGGCTGGCTCTCCCTCTCTCCGATGATCTCACACGTTTAGACCAGCGTCCAACTGTGCTTCGATGAACAACAGCATCTCCGTAAACGTTTTATAGACGTTTGTGAATATTTCCAACTGTTTCCTTCTCTGCGGTTAAGAACTCGATAACAGCTCTCTGTTTACGACGCACATCACTGTCAGACGCCATTTTCGAAACTGCGTTAAGCATCGGTTTTATACAAGGGCATTTTAAAGCGGTTTTATATAAGAAGGGGAGGTTCAAACTGGAAAAATCCGGTTATGTGAAGCACAGAAAGTTCAAACTTACGGCCCGAAAGACATTTCAGCCCCATAGCCTATTATTTAGCTAAGAAAAAAGGGTGGGGCAAAATATATTGCGTGCCCGAAGTACTATTCATTTAAGTGACCAACGGATTAGTGACAGGTCACTGTGACGTCGGTTAGGTACATAAATATTATATATGTCACGTTATATAAATATTATTCAGTCAGTCAGCAGAAGACAAATTGACTTAATGTCGCAAAACTAGTGTGGAAAAGCATCTATCAGTTGGTCATCAGTTGAACTGAGCTCATATAATGTGTTTGTGTTATTTATGCGTATAAACTATTGTACTGTATCTATTTCTATAACAAAAAATAGGTCAAACTAGAGAAGAATACCACCTAGTGTACTGATAACTAGCTACTAGGGTCGATAATTTTGTTTTTCGCCCCCATCGTAAATTGTAACATATAAACTTCTAAATAATATGATTTGAAGTGAATATATAATATCGGATGCAAACAATAATTACGCTAATATCAGCATTATAACAGATGTAAATTGTTATATTGTTTGCAAATAATTTTTTCGGTCTTTTTCATTTACTTTAATAATATAAAGTATTACACTGTACATATAACTTCAAAAATGTCTGATAATGGATAATATCAGGTGCAAATATACTCTTGAATGAAATTGCATATATAACATGTTGAAATATCAAGTGCAAATATATTCTTAATGTTATCGTTATTATATTTTTATCGTATATATAATTATATATTAATGGCATGATATAAACTTCATACCTATAGGCCTACCGTACATCAGAAACATCTTTCACATACAGTACAAGCTACAATTACATTAATGATCTTTGGTAGACTTTAAAACCACAATTTCGTATTGTCAAGATACACAAAAATACAAAACTTAAAAAAAATAAGGCATCTCCAAATGTAGCTCTGTTTGCAATGCTCGCTAGAGTCGCTAATATGATAAATGTAGCCATTCAGAAATTATACGATGAACACTCAGAGTCACAGGGCCGTAACTAGGGTTTAGAAATTAGTGAGGTCCAGATTTTTTTCGAGCGCGGCGGGACGAGCAAAATTCAGACCAAAATGACATCTACAAACACAACCCAAGCTATACACTAAACACAAAACACAAAACGCTCGACGCTCCCTTTTTTCAAGAGAAAAGCGGTAATATGCGTTTCATACACGGAGAACGGTTCAGTCTCTTTTTTTTTTTTAGGAAATAATTACCGAGGTCCGGACCTCGGTGACCTCATAGGTAGTTACGGCCATGCTCAGAGAGTTAGTACAATCTTGGAATATTTTGCTAGATCACCTTCACATCATAACTTTCCATATTATCATAAATACTTGAAATATTGCGGGTATATTAAAATGAGAAACAAAAAGTTATTGGGTTAATGTATAGTAATTTCGCCCGGCAAGTGTAAACACACAGCATGTCGGTGTTATGGTGTTGCCGCGTGTAATAGATTAACGTGCTTAATGCTTAAAAATTCCCTTTTATTAGGTAAGTGAAGTGAGCTATGTCTTTGTTTATTAATTTTGAGTAGAATCTTGCTTTTCCTTATGGATTTAAAAAAAAGAAGAGATACAGTTCTTTGGTGGGACCACGTTGTTTGGTGGGCCTATATTCCTTGGTGGGTCTGGGGCTGCAACCCTATCAGCCCTCTGTCTAGTCCGCCAGGTTATTGAGCGACCTCCAAATCTTACTCGATTTGTAAAATATTTTACATACATCGTTTTTTCATCAAAAGGAACGATTCTAGAGGGTAGGAGCATAGAATTTCCAACTTCAGAAAAAAGGAGCACCCTAACATTCATCCTGGAATATATATATATATATATATATATATATATATATATATATTAGTGATGGATCGAGTGGTCGGTTTTTCACAACCGCGGTTGCGGTTGTGTTTGCGGTTGTCGAATTTTTTCCAACCGCGGTTGCGGTTGCGGTTATCATATACTAGGAAAAATGCGTAATTATTAACTGGATTTAGCCACTATAGTGCGATTTAGCCACACTTGGTACATAATATATACTAAATAGTATTTATTTAGTAAATACCTTATGTTGAACACAAGTTTTGCAATACACCGCTACCGCTATTTGTGTGTTGCAAAACTTGTGTTCAACATAAGGTATTTACTAAATAAATACTATTTAAATGAAGTATATTCTAAACTTATATAGCTATTATGAAAGAATAGGTCAAATTAATTAAAACCATATTTTGCACTAAGTGTGTTACCAGGATGAGGGACGAGGACCCATCGCACTGTTCATCCCACCTACCACTTTCCCCAGCCTCCACCCATTGGAAAGTTATGGATTATTATTCATTTGAAAAACTGATGTCAAACTTAATGACAGGCAGTGTGAATTTCAAGAATAATATTTTTGCTGCATTTTCACCTTTCAAGCGGCAACGCCTCTCATCGTACAACGTTCCCGCTCCACGCATAAGGAGACCCATCATTTTCTTTTAAAAAAAAAGAAATATTTCTAATTAACCTAAAATTAAAATTAACTAAGCTTTTACAACCGCAACCGCACTTATGGAACGGCGGTTGCGGTTACGGTTGCGGTTGTGAATTTTTGTGCGGTTGTAGTGCGGTTGCGGTTGCGGTTGCGGTTATTCGATCCATCACTAATATATATATATATATATATAATATATATATCTTATATTACCTTATTATCAGAACATGACCGCAATCAATATCTGAGAAATGACGACACGAGACATGAGGTCATGTTTATTGATGCATGACCTTGAATTCAGTCTGGTATTTCAGTTTGACTTTTAAACTGTAAACTCATTTCAAAATTAGTTCTTTTCCCACACTGTTTTGCACCCTCTCGTCTCGTATCTGCGTTCCCCAGATTAATAATGGTAGGCTTGGTCTGATTATTAAGTAAAACGTTACATTAAAATGTGGTGAAATGTCGTGTACACCATTCTCAAGAGACATGTTCGAGCTTTTGAAACAAGTATGTGAAATAAAATGGAATGAAATGTAATTTTCATACCATGAATATATGAGGATGTCATTAGACGAAAGCGCTTGAGCACCATTTTGTGTTTCCTTTCCTTCGTGGTTTTATTCATCATATATGTGTGTGTGTGTGTGTGTGTTACAGACAATCTGTGAAACCAGTCATTTCACGCAATGCCTAAAAATTTCAGGCATTTCGCGTAATACCTGTAACCCATAAATATAGGTAATACGCATTTACTAACCTAAACTAACCAAACCACCTCACTTAACCTAACCTCACCGTCACGGTCACTAATATCGCTTAATGGAATTACGCGAAATGCCTGAGACTTTTAGACATTACGTAAAATGACTGGTGTCATAGATTGACTGTAACATATATATATATATACACACACAGGGGTTAGACAAAATAATATGAACACCCGCCGATTTCACCGGTTATCTTTACGGACTGCTCAGACACAAAGTAAACGGTCAAATGACTGGCAAACCTATTTAAATGCGTAACAGAGAGTGTATACGTCATGTTATAACCCTCACGTTGTTTTTACAGATCTGAGTGAATTATGAATTAGCAGTTATGAAAGACCTGTCAGACTTCCAAAGAGGGCAAATTGTCGGAGCGCGGATGGCTGGTGCATCGGTGACGAAAACCGCTCAGATGTTCAATGTATCCAGAGGAACTGTCTCTATGGTCATGTCTGCATACCAAAACCATGGAAAGACAAGCACCGACAAATGCAATAGTGGACGCAAGAAGAAGCTGTGTGATCGAGACCGCCGGGTGCTAAAGCGCATTGTGACAAAGAACCATAAGACCACAGCTCCAAAAGTGACTGCAGAGCTTAACCAGCATCTTGCAAGCCCGATATCGACCAGAACTGTACGTCGCGAGCTCCATGGAGCTGGATACCATGGGAGGGCTGCAATTGCCAAACCCTTCCTTTCGCACATCAACATTGAGCGGCGCAGAAAATGGTGTAATGACCATAAGAATTGGTCAATGGACCGGTGGAAGAATGTAGTCTACTCCGACGAATCCTCCTTTACGCTATTTCCATGTTCCGGTCGAGTTTACGTCTGGAGACAGCCTAAAGATGCTTATGACCCCGACTGCCTGACCCCAACCGTTAAGCATGGAGGCGGATCTGTGATGGTTTGGGCAGCAATATCGTGGAATACTCTTGGCCCAGCTGTAGTACTGCATGGTAGGGTTAACGCCCAGGTCTATCTGTCAATATTGGCTGACCAGGTCCATCCCATGGTCCAAACGCTGTTTCCCAATGGCGGCGCCGTCTTCCAGGATGATAATGCACCAATCCACACCGCTGGGGTCGTTAAAAACTGGTTTGAAGAGCATGTTAGTGAAGTAGAACGCTTGGATTGGCCTCCACAATCCCCGGATCTTAACATTATCGAGCATCTGTGGTGTCAGTTGGAGCAGCAGGTCAGAAGCCGATTCCCACCGCCGGCGTCTTTGGAGGAACTGGAGCAGGGTTTGCTCGAAGAATGGCTCAGGATTCCTCTAGCCACTGTCCAAAAGCTGTATGAATCAATTCCCCGACGCATTGCAGCGCTATCTACAAAGCAGACAGGATCCAGCTTTGGGACAAAAGCAGCCTAGTCCTGCTACATTTAGAACCTCAATATAAGCAAACGACTCGCTGTCTTCACGTCAGATTGAATACATCAAAGAAAAAGGGGTAACTATTAGTGATGTAGCGGATGTCATTTTTTTCACATCCGCGGATGCGGATGCGGATGAGGATGTTTGATTTCAACATCCGCGGATGCGGATGCGGATGCGGATGCCTACATTTTCGTTATTTTTTAGGATATATTCGAGATTTGTTGTGTTTAACGTATATAATAAGTTATTATATATAGAGAGCTGTAGCTATAATGTAGTATAATTGATTAATTGTACAATAATTGCTGTACTTTTCTCTGAACATATAAAATAATATCAAGCATCTAACTAATATAGAAATCAATCAGTGAATTCGTCTGCAAATAAATTCGTTATATTTTGTTGAGTTTCAGCCACAATTAAAAACCATAATTGTGTTACCAGGATGCGGGACGTGAACCCAACTCAAATGCACCCCACCGACCTCTTTCCCCAACCTCCACCCTTATAGAAAGAGATCTTTAATTAGCTTGATAACTATTTATATTAAGTTTAAAGTTTTATTAGGCATATTATAAATGAGTAATTAAAATAAAGTAAACTAAGATGTTCATCGTTTAATGTTCAAACTTAATTATAGGAAGGTTATGCTTAAGGAACATTAATTTTTCTGCCTTTTCTGCTGCCAGTCTGTTTCTCTTTTCATCATATATTAATCCAGTACTGCTAAATAATCTCTCGCTTGGTACGTTTGTTGGAGGACAGGCTAAATGTTTCCTTGCAAGTTTACTCAAGTATGGATAGATATTCTGCGTATTTTTCCACCAACTAATAGGATTGTCACATGCAGCCAGGCGTTTTTCTTGGTGATAGCTCTCGATCATTTTTACTACATCTTTTGACATCGCGTAGGTCTCGTCATTGCTGCTTGACTCAAGAAACTGAGAGACAGATTCTGTGATAGATTTGCTTGTTGAAGGTGTTGGTTCTGTCACTGAAACTGTTATTCTTTTGGTGGGTGGCGAAGCGACAGATTCAAGAGATTGAAGCTCTTCAACTGCTTTGCCAAGTGATGATTTAACTCGTCCTAATGTACGAGGTGAAAATAACTTAGCTTTGTAACGTGGATCTAAGTAGGTTGCAAGAGAGTAACTTCATACAAGAACAGCCTCTCGTCTTGTCGCTTGCATCACTTTTGCGCACAATGAACTAGTTCTATTAATATAGTAGAATTTGATAATTTCCGCTTATTAATGACGTTTTATCTCAACGGTCCACATCCGCACGACATCCGCAGTCCAAAGTGCGGATGCGGACGCGGACGCGGATGCGAGAAAATGTGCGGATGTTCCGCGGATGCGGATGCGGATGCGGATGCGGATGTGACCTACATCACTAGTAACTATTATATTTTAGCCAAAAACCAAAACTTAAACCTCAACTGGCAGAATTGAGCGTCCACTTTTCAAGGCACATAACATGTCCGTTTCAAGATGGGAATGAACTCAGAATGGTCCCCTGAATTTTTTATGATACACACAGACCGTGCATGGCACAAGGAACTCTTCTAGAATAATTAAATCCACTATAGTCCGAATAAGTAATGGTAAATGACAAATACCATAGTTTGCAAGTGACCCGTTGCCCACGTCGGGCTAGCATCATGAAAAAGAAAAAACTATGGTATTTGTCATTTACCATTACTTATTCGGACTATAGTGGATTTAATTATCCTAGAAGAGTTCCTTGTGTCATGCACGGTCTGTGTGTATCATAAAAAACTCAGGGGACCATTCTGAGTTCATTCCCATCTTGAAACGGACATGTTATGTGCCTAGAAAAAGTGGACGCTCAATTCTGCCAGTTGAGGTTTAAGTTTTGGTTTTTGGCTAAAATATAATAGTTACCCTTTTTCTTTGATGTATTCAATCTGACGTGAAGACAGCGAGTCTTTTGCTTATATTGAGGTTCTAAATGTAGCTGGGCTAGGCTGCTTTTGTCCCAAAGCTGGATCCTGTCTGCTTTGTAGATAGCTGGTGAGGGAAGCTATATTTATGGGACCTCTTTGCGAGTGACCCGTTGCCCACGTCGGGCTAGCATCATGAAAAAGAAAAACTATGGTATTTACTATTACTTATTCAGACTATAGTGGATTTAATTATCCTAGAAGAGTTCCTTGTGCCATGCACGGTCTGTGTGTATCATAAAAAACTCAGGGGACCATTCTGAGTTCATTCCCATATATATATATATATATATATATATCAGTGGCGTGCATTTAGGGTAAGCTAGATAAGCGCCGCCTACCCTGATAAAAATCTTATTAAAGATATTAAAGACAGTACCGTATTTTTCAGAATAGTCTACAGTACATACCCACTAGCCAGTTCTGAAGTTTATCATTAGCTACTATAATTATATAATATGTACAATTTGTACATATAGTGCGTGTGCTCGCACGAAGTACCATTTACTCTGTAGACGTACCCACCGTACGCCACTGATATATATACAGGGCGTACATAAAGTCAGGATCTATTTTTGTGAAGCACTTGTAAATTATATGGAATTCAATCATAAAATGATAAAGTGGCAACATTTATTAAATAATTAAGAGTAGGATTCGACGTGACGCTCATCAGTATCCCTGCACAGCTCAAATCGTTCCGCAGCATTTCTAAACACATTCTGGAGCATTTGCGGGGTTATGTTATCTGCAGCAGTTCGTATACGTGTACGTAAGTTTTCAAGACTCGTAATCTTCGTCTGATAGACGTGCGATTTGATAAAGGCCCATGCAAAGAAATCTAAAGGGGTTAAATCTGGTGATCTCGCTGGCCAAGGTCTGTTGCTTCCGCGTCCGATCCAGCGATTTGGAAAACGTCCATTTAGATAATCCTGAACAATTTTGGCATAGTGACAAGGAGCACCATCATGTTGATAGACGACGGTACTAACAATCCTATCCCCAATCAGCTGAGGTTCAAGGAATTGCTGCAACATGTCCAGATAAATAAGCCCCGTAACTGTAGCTTCAGCAAAGAAAAAAGGACCATAAACCTTAGATTTTGTTAAACCCATCCAGACATTAACTTTAGGTGAGTCTCTTTCCCAGTTTTGGACGAAATCATTCGGTCTTTCATCTGCCCAAATTCGACAGTTATGGCGATTTACTTTTCCACACGTATGGAAAGTGGCTTCATCACTAAAGAGAATGTTGTCCATTAAATTATCACTCCAGATTTGTTCTACGAGATCAGCACACACAGCACTTCGTCGAGGGAAATCTTCCTCATGTAAATCGTGTAAAACCTGCAAATGATAGCTTTTCTTCCGCAAATTAACTTTCAGAATTTTGTGCACAGATGACGTCGGGAGGCCGAGTCTGTGTGATGCAGCACGAACGGACGTACGTGGCTCCTCAGTGATAATTCCGCGTACTGCATTCACGGTAAGATCTGACATACACGGTCGTCCTGATCTTGCTTCATCATTTACAGATCCCGTTCGTTTAAATTTGTTCACCAATTTTCGTATTGTCTTGTCTATTGGCCCCGGCTTATGAAATCTCCTTCTAAACTTCTCTCTGATGTCATTGTATTTCTTTCCCTCGATTCGCCAAATTACTATTGCCACACGCTCTTCTGTATTCATTCTAAGGGCTTCTGAAAAGAAAAATAGAAAAAAATAATTATTTCACAAAAATAGATCCTGACTTTATGTACACCCTGTATATATATATATATATATATATTATATATATATAATATATATATTAATAAAGAAACTGCTGTAACTTTATTCTAATGTTACTGCAATAAAATTGCTTACTCCTTAGAGAAGTGTTCCAGATGCGAATCATACATTGCAAATTGAATCTGACTTTTTTTTCCAGACTTTGTTTAAGAGTTCGTATATCGTTCTATCCACAACACGGAAGATGCGTTAATTCTGACCTGTTTTAGTCTGTTTCCTCTTTTTATGGCATCATATAAGGTGTATATATATATATATATATATATATATATATATATATATATATATACAGGGTGGCACAAAAGTCGCGCATCATAGAAATTTTCAGTGTTGCTTATAATATATTATTTTTTTCTTTTAGGTAGGGGATGGTTGCGAAATTAACAATAGACGAGAGGGTGAGCTTGGTTTTAATGTATGGAATACCAAGTACAACAAATCGATGAATTGATACAGAATTTAAGTTTTGTACTTGCTTTTGTTGTTGTTTATAACAATTGTTCAAGATCGACCTAATAAATCTGCAGCATCCCGCCTCATTTTGGGGATTTGATGGAAGAGAAAGTTTCTAATATTATATGAAAATAAAAACCCACTCTAATAGACAGAGTTTATTTCCACGACAGTTTCGACGCCCACTGGCATCCTCCTCGGGTGGATACAGAAACACGAATGAACCAAAACAAGAGGGAAAAACAGTCCAGGGACCGACCGTTAAGAAATTCGCACCTAGGTTAGATCCCATTCTCCCGACACCGGAAGGGCATTTTCATTAAGTACATTCGCGCAAATTTAAAACTATCTTCCTGTTCTAAACATACAGATTCTATTATTTTTTACATAATTATTACATTTATTATTAAATTTATTAGAATAATAGATAGATAGATAGAATAACCTTTATTAATAATAAAATAAATACAGTAGTCTTTTTACAATTTACAATTTTTACAATGACATAAATAATTGTGAAGCTCGACTATTTATTTTTTTTTATTTTCAATTTGGCCCTTAAGCTTTAGGCTTTACTGGGCTCTTATTAAAAATAAGCAGCTAGCCGTTATAAATTAATAATAATAAAATAAATAAATAAGTAAATAAGTATATTAATAGTTAAAGCCTGTATTTCAATATTAAACAATATTAATGGACAATATTAAACATTATTAGTGGACATTAATCCAAGATTTTTGTTAGTATCCCCTTATTAATCGGGATTTTAACTTGGTTTTAAACAAATTTACATTCGCAATATTTTTTATATCGGCATGCAAGTCATTCCATAGTTTCAATCCAATGAAAATGGGTAGTTTTTGAGATGAAGACAATCTAAATTGAGGTAAACAATCTTTGATCTATTTCTGGTCTGATACGGGTGGATTTCTTGATGAGTTACAAAATATCTATTTACCCATTGCAAATTAATGATTTTGCTCTTACACTTGTAAATAAAAATAAAATGTGCCAGTTTGGTTATATCATTGAGCTTTAGTAGGTTTAGCTCTTTAAATAATGCACTAGAGTGATCAAGGAAATCAGCATCAGATAATAAATAACCTTATTGCTCGTTTTTGGATGACAAAGATACCATTTAATGCGTTGTTAGCGGAGTTTCCCCAAACAAGGGTGCAGTATGTTATATAAGGAAGAACAAGAGTATGATAAAGAGTCAATAAAACTTGTTTAGGGACTACATTTCTAAGTTTAAACATTATAGCAACGCTCCTTGAAATCTTTTTCGCGATATAATTTACATGATCACTCCATTGCAAATTCTTATCTAGCATTACACCAAGAAATTTTGTTACAGTACACTCCTTTATGGTGATTTCATTAACATTGAGTTCATCAAGATATACATTTCTTTTATTAGTAAAAATCATGAAATTTGTTTTACTGGTATTTAGGAAGAGTTTATTGGTGGTCAACCATTTCATTACACTGATGAATTCTGAATGAAATATATTCTTAGCTGTATTAACATCTTTGCAAGAAAAGGAGAGAGTTGTATCATCTGCAAACATTATGAAGTTCAGTATATCAGATGAACGTGGAAGGTCATTTATATATAATAAAAATAACAGTGGACCCAGCACTGAGCCCTGTGGCACACCATGTTTGACAAGCGCTTTAGTGGAGCAAACCTTATTTACTGATACAAAATTATATCTATCGGACAAATAACTTTCAAACCAATCACTGATTGCCCCTCTAAAGCCGTAACAATACAATTTATTAAGTAGAATATTATGGTCTATTACATCAAACGCCTTACTCAAATCCATAAATATTGACATCATTATTTCTTTGTTCTCCTTAGCTATATTTACATTTTCCATAAGATTTAAAATAGCCATTTCCGTTGTTCTATTATTACGGAAGCCATATTGATTTGGAGATAATAAATTGTAAGATTCTAAATATCGCTGCATTCTACTTTTTACAATTTTTTCGAAAACTTTGCTGAACACAGATAATGAACACACCGGCCTGTAATTTGTTGCTAGTGTAGGATCACCCCCTTTAAAAAGGGGTGTTATACAACCAGTTTTTAGCATTGATGGGAATATTCCTTTGGAAATACTTTGATTGATAATTTTAGCCAAAGTTACAGATATCTTATCTTTAACAAGTTTCAATATAGGTACAGGAATGTTATGAATGTTATTTTTTGTATTTTTTAATTTACCAATAATATTCTGGACCTCAGTAGAGGTAGCAGGAACAAAAGAAAATGAATTTAGTGGGCTTGGTGGCATATATTCTAGAGTGAGTGATCATTATTTATTAATTGTGAGCGAAGCTTATCCGCTATTGAAGTAAAATGTGCATTTAAAGAGTCTGCAATAGCAGTATCATCAGTGATTTCTTTATTATCAACATTTAATTTCTCTATTGGATTTTTCTTAATTTGTTTTCCGAGAAGATTGTTTATGGTTGTCCAAGTGTTTTTCATGTCTCCTTTATGTTTGGAAAATTGATTGTTATAATAGTTATATTTTGCAATTTTGATTATTTTAGTTAATTTGTTTCTGTATTGAGTACATTGTATTTTAGGAATTTTGCTCGGCAATTGCAATTTGAATAATTTATCTCTATTCTTTATTGAAGTGATAATTCCTGGAGTGATCCATGGATTTGCGACCCTTTTGGGCGAAACTGTTTTTCTCCTTAAAGGAAAGCAAATATTAAAAATATGGAATAAGGTGTCATAGAAGAACTGAAACATATGATCTGGGTCATTTAAAGGTTCGTCACAGTCAAGTCGAGTATTTTCTACTGCCCCAATAAATTTTCTTTTGTTAACCTCTGAGAATATTCTGTAATCAATAGTTGTTTTGTCCGCAACCTGAACAATGTTATTGAAAATAGCGTAAGTAGGAAAATGATCACTGATGTTAGTGGTTATAATTCCAGAGTTTACAAGGGCATTGCTATTTACAAATATATTATCAATCGTAGATTCTGTTATTCGATTGCCATAACTGCAGACTCGAGTGGGTTTGGTAATAGAATGACTAAGATAGAAAGAATTCATTAAGTTTAAAAATTTATGAGAGATTGTTTCAGATTGCAAATTGATGTTGAAGTCTCCCGCAACTATGGCATTCGATTTATGAAAGTTGCATAACATGTTATCTAAGTGAATTAAAAAGCTATTGATATTAGTATTAGGTGGTCTATATATCGCATGGACAGAATATACATTACTTTTGTCTTTTATATTCACAATCAGGTTTTCATTGTCACTATTACATAGAGAAAATACTTCGTTAGAGTCGTAAGTTTGATGCACATACACAGAGATAGCCCCACCCAATCTGACCATCTCTTACAGTATGATAAGCAACGTAATTATCTATATTATATAGGTTTTTAATACTACTATTTAACCAAGTTTCCGTGAGAATTATAACACTAAATTTGACCGTAGAAGTTTTCAAAAGGGCCAATAAGTAGTTATAGTTCCTAGGTAAGCTTCGAATGTTTAGATTTAGTACTGAAAGATTTTTATAAATATCTTTTTGTAATACAAAGGCATTAAACTCGTCTATCGATGAGACCATGCAATTGCCTATACCAGATTCCTGATCTAGATTCTCTAAACTGGATACAGAATTGTTTGGTAATGAATTGAAATGATTAATATCGGCACATATACTATGAAAGTCTTTATCGATGAAAGCCATTTAACAGTAGTTCTCAAACAATTTCACTAGATACAGAATACGGGAATAAGGGATTACCGCCCAGTTGAGCCGAGACTGGGAAAGTCGACTGTTGAGGTTGTATGCGGAGTTATTCGCAGGCCTCCTGTGTGCCGACTGTCGGCTGGCGTTTTCTTAGTTCTCATAGCTTCGAATACTTTTTCACTAACAAGGTGAACTCCTTTGACCGAAGTATTCCGCGCTGGAGGAGTCTCTCTCTCTTTAATCATTAACTTCGCTCCAAGGAAGTAGGCAACTTTCCCGAGTCTCCTCGCTTCTATGAGTTGAGGGAGCTTTTCTTTACGAATTTTACGTGTTTCCTCACATACGTCGTCATTGACGAAGATTTTTGATCCTTTCAGCTTTCTTCTGTTTTTTAGTATTAAATCTCTGTGAGTTTCAGCCTCGCATATTACTTTTATAGCTGAAGTGGGCGTCTTAGATTCAGTCGTGTCATTAACTCTAGAATTTGCTTTTTGTGGTGGAAATTACATCTAATATTGCATAATTATTTATTACAGAAATTATAAATTTATTATTACATTGGTTATTACATTGTTGTTTATTATACAGAACTTATAAACCGAAAAACGAATGAAAAAAGCCGATTAGGAAACAATCCAGAGACCATTGAGAAATTCGCACCTAGGTTAGATACCGTTCTCCCGACACCAGAAGGGCATTTTATTACAGGGTCCGCTTATAAGTACATTCCCACAAATTAAAACTATCTTGTTCTATACATACAGATTCTAATATTTTGACATAATTACTGCATTTATTATTGCATTTACATTTTTTTTTTTTTTTAACATTTATTATTATTACCTTTACCCTAATTATTAAAATATTACCTTTATTATTACATCTGTTGCATTTATATTTATTTCCACATTTATTACTTCCATTATTACATTTACTAAAAGCGAGTAAGGAAACAATCCAATCCAGAGACATTTAAGAAATTCACACTTAGGTTCGAACACGTTCCCACGACTCCTTAAGGGATTTTTTGACCAAGAATCTCATTAAAAGGTCTAACTTATAATAAGTACCTTCGCACAAATTAAAATTATCTACTTTTTCTTTACACACAGATTCTATTATTTTTCTTTTGACATAATTATTACATTTATAAAGTACCTTACTTGATTCCCAATCTATAGCATGATTATTTTGGCTGGCGTGATAAAAAATGGCATTATTAGTATTACAACTTCTGAAGGCATATTTGTGTTCTTTAATACGGGTTTCAATATTTCTTCCAGTTTCTCCCACGTATACTAAATCACAACTTTTACAGGGAATGCTGTAGACACAGGCTTGTTCCTCTTTTGCAACGTTATTCCTAACCAATTTACTTTTCACGGCAGACGAATATTTGAACGCCAAAGCAAACTTAAAATCTTTCGTCAACGGTTTTACTCTTTCTAAGCCGGCAATGTAAAGCAAACTCACCATGGGCGCCCGCAGGTAGGGGCAAGGGGGGGCGCTTGCCCCCCCCCCTGGAAATGCCAAGAAAATATATTAAATATTTTCTAAGAAAATATTTATATCCTAAACTTGCTGAAAAGTATCCAACTGCCTCCTAAAGGGTGAAATTTTTTATTTGTGTGCATGATAAAAGGTTGCTACCTTTTTATTTGTTCAGAAGTCCCCCCTTAAAATTATCCCGCCAAGTTGGCAGCGCCAACTCAAGCACCTGTCAAAAGTTTTTTGCTTGCTCCGGTCCCTACCTATTAATACATTAAATTTTGCCCCCCCTTGGAAAAAATCCTGCGGGCGCCCATGAAACTCACATATTGTTTTTGGTTAACTGAAGGTTCCCGAGGGGCATAAAAAGATTTTCTGGCTTTAAAATACGCCTTTCTGATAAACCACTCGGGATATTTTAAATCCTTAACAATGTTCCAAATCTTCGAATTTTCCGGGTCCAGCAAATGTGGGCTACAAATCCTGAGTGCTCTTAGAAACATGGAAGAAATAATTGAGCTTTTAACCCCCTCATCATGATATGAAAAATAATGAATGTACGAATTACAATGAGTAGGTTTTCTATAGACCGTGAAATTGGGCTTTACGCTTTCGTTAATGACCAAAACATCTAGAAAAGGTAATTGTTTGTCGTTCTCCCATTCATATTTAAATTTAATAGAGGGAACAAGATTATTTAATGACTGAAAGAAAGTGTCAAAGTTGTTCCAGTGGTCAGGCCAAAATGAAAAAATATCATCTACATAACGAAACCAAATTAGATTCCTGGGACATATTGTTTGCAACAATTCCGACTCATAATATTCCATGTATAATGTACTCAGTATTGGGGATAAAGGGGACCCCATTCCCATACCAAAACGTTGCAAATAAAATTCTTCACCGAAGGAGAAGGCATTATTGGTGACAGAGTTTTATCAGTTCTAAAAATACAGATGTGGGCATGCCTAGTTCTACGTTACATGTTGGCAATTTTCTATCTAAAAAACTAAGTACATCATCAATGGGAACTTTCGTAAACAAGGACTCAACGTCAAAACTGATCATTCTTCCCCGTTTTAAATCTAAGGACATAACTTTGTTAATAAAGTCACAGGAATTAGTGATGTGCGAGCCTGAAAATTTACCAACTAATGGGGATAATTTATCTGCAAGAAATTTAGATAACCTGTAACTAAAGGAACCCCTGTGTGAAATAATGGGACAGAGTGGTATATTAATCTTATGGGTTTTGGGTAGGCCGTAAATGTGGGGGAGTTTGGGGTTAATCTGTAGAAATCTTTTAGGATCAATCGCCGGGACATCTTTTAATAAGTTCCTGATGGTTTTGTTGAATTCAGCAGAAAGACGCTTTAGGGGGGGACGATCTCACTTTGGTGTAGGTGAATTCGTCACTAAGTAAGGCTTCCATTTTTTGTTTATAATCACACTTGTCCAAAATAACCACAGTGTTACTTTTGTCCGCTTTAGTGACAAATATTGCTTCATTCTTCCTGAGCTTGTCTAAAGCTAACCGGAATCTTTTGGGGATAGAGTCCATTGAGTTGAAATGTTCCAGAAACTTGCTCAGAATCAAACCATTTAAACACGGAATATCCACCCTGGAATTAACTACGGAAGACACAAAATCTAAAACAATGTTTTTATCGGGTTTAAGGGCAAACGACAGCCCTAAATTAAGAACTTCCTTTTCGGATTTGGATAAGACATATGTCGATAAATTTAAAACGGAACCTTCCACCGCACACTTTGACCAAGCACTTTCATCACATAAATAGGATAGCTATTTATCTAACCTAGGTGCGAATTTCTCAATGGTCTCTGGATTGTTTCCTAATCGGCTTTTTTCATTCGTTTTTCGGTTTATAAGTTCTGCATAATAAACAACAATGTAATAACCAATGTAATAATAAATTTATAATTTCTGTAATAAATAATTATGCAATATTAAATGTAATAAATTTAATAATAAATGTAATAATTATGTAAAAAAATAAAAAAATAATAGAATCTGTATGTTTAGAACAGGAAGATAGGTTTAAATTTGCGCGAATGTACTTAATGAAAATGCCCTTCCGGTGTCGGGAGAATGGGATCTAACCTAGGTGCGAATTTCTTAACGGTCGGTCCCTGGACTGTTTTTCCCTCTTGTTTTGGTTCATTCGTGTTTCTGTATCCACCCGAGGAGGATGCCAGTGGGCGTCGAAACTGTCGTGGAAATAAACTCTGTCTATTAGAGTGGGTGTTTATTTTCATATTTTGACCTTCACGTAGAAAAAAGTGAAGTTTTTTGCTTCTAATATTATCATGACCATGGGCGCCCGCAGGATTTTTTCCAAGGGGGGGCAAAATTTAATGTATTAATAGGTAGGGACCGGAGCAAGCAAAAAACTTTTGACCCCTTAGGAACCAGCAGGTTAATTCTAAGCAAGTTTAGTGTTGCATTTTCTGTAATGGAAAATGCAAATATATATTGTATATACATACAATGCACATGATAACAATCAGTTATTTTATTTATAACAGAAACATGATAGAATGAAGAAAAAAGCACACTGAAGTAAATGTTGTACCTAATTTGAAAACGGTGTTTTGAGCATCACCTACACTGCTCATTTGAATAGGAATTGTAGTCGTCTGCGGTCACTAGCAAAATTATGAACAACCTTTTCCATAAAATCAGTTTTGTTGGAGTTGATTTTCTCCCGGTGAACAAATAAAAAGGTAGCAACCTTTTATCATGCACACAAATAAAAATTTTCACCCTTTAGGAGGCAGTTGGATACTTTTCAGCAAGTTTAGGATATAAATATTTTCTTAGAAAATATTTAATATATTTTCTTGGCATTTCCAGGGGGAGGCAAGCGCCCCCCCTTGCCCCTACCTGCGGGCGCCCATGATCATGACTTCATAGTCAGTTATGCATGGCTGGTGAAGGACTTTCCATAAGAACGTGTCCAGATGATTCTTAAATGTATCTAAGTTGATGTGCTGGAGGTTCCTCAATTCTTCCAAATATGAGGGGATTTGTGTTTGCAAGTTTCCTGCTTCTCTTTATGAGGGACGAGTCCGGGTTGCCGTTCGGTAAATCTGCGAGGCCTACCTACCACGATGTCCCAAAGTCAACTGAGCAGAATAGGCAAAAAACGTAATAAGCTTTTATACAACTGAAACATAATATACTGTATGCAATAAGTTATTTCTACATGGATATTAAATTACAATTATAGCAGTTATAGTAAGCCTGTGTGTCGGGTCTATATAATAAAATTATGACGATACGACACTTTCAAAACATTAATAATCATGCGTATGTGTGACGTCGTACCATGAACTTTAGTGGCCATCATTTTAAACGATAATCATCTGATGCTTATAATGAGCACGCTGCCCTACTGCTGCTATGTATGTAGAATATAAGTTCCACGACAAATCTGTCTTAGGCATAATAGTTATATTGCACCATCGGGAATCAAACCCTCGACCTCAATTTGATAGTTTGTATACAGGGTGGCGCAAAAGTCCTACACCATAGGAATTTTCAGAGTTGACTACAATATACGAGTATAATTTTTTTTCTCTCACGTAGGGGATGGCTGCAAAATTAACAAAGGACGATAGGGTGAGCTTGGCTTTAATGTATGGAAGACCAAGTACTACAAATCTATCAGGTGCTACAGAATTTAATAGAAAACACTTGGAGAGACTTCCAACTGATCAGGCAACCGTTGGGAGAGTAATTAATTGGTTTAAAGAAACGGGAATTGTTCATGACCGCCCGCGTAGCGGTAGGCCGAGAACTTCAACTGACGAAGCAACAACAACAACAATGGTATTAGGTCATCTCTTACAAAATCCAAAAAAGTTGATGAGAAGGCTTTCTAAGGAGGCAAGAGTCGACAGGAGATCCATTCAGTGAATTCTAAAGCAACATTATTTTCATCCCTACAAAGTCCAACTTGTTCAGGACCTGCACGGTGATGATACAAACCGTAGAAAGGAGTTTTGTGAATGGTTCTTATAACAACCCAACCTCATCCATTGGATCATGTTCAGTGACGAGGTGATATTTCACCTAAACGGAAATGCCAATAGACATAATGCTACTATTGGGCCAAGAAGTATAAGCCTGTTAAGAAAAATTCAAACATCATGTTTACATCGATTCGAAAAGTGTATCCAGTTTCATGGTCAGCAATTCGAACATTTACTTTAATATGTCCTATGGTGCGCGACTTTTGCGCCACCCTGTGTATATATATATGGGATGAATTTCACAATAAAACACGTGAAATGAATGAATGCTGCAAACCCACAAGGAAAAAGAAAAACGATTCCAAGGCCTTTCGTGTATTCAAAGCTACACCTCGTCAGGGAATGACGAGGTGTAGCTTTGAATACACGAAAGGCCTTGGAATCGTTTTTCTTTTTCCTTGTGGGTTTGCAGCATATATATATATATATATATATATATATATATATATATATATATATATATGAAAAGAAGGACCAACACAACGGCAAACATTTTCGTTTATTTTTTGTACTTCAGACGTTTCGACAAATCTTTTGTCATCATCACTGAATTAAGTCTTAAAACCTTAAAACAAAAATAAAAAATGAAAATTACATCAATGCAATGTTAAAACCATTAAAATTAAAACCTTAAAACAAAAATAAAAATAATGAAAATTACACCAATACAAAATTAAAATCATTAAAATTACATCACTACAAAAAATTAAAATCATTAAAATTAAATTAAATTACCTCAACAGGTAAATACACAATGTTTACATCAACCTCCATACTTGACATAAACTAAGAGAAAACTGTATGGTCAGTAAATTAGAAGGTATGATATGTCTATGAAAATCGGTTGGTTAGTTAAAAGAGCTGTAATTTGTAAGATGAGCTGTTATTGTTAATGGAGGGTTTGTTTCTATAGATGTACAAAGATTCTAAAATTCGGAGTTCTGTGAGGTTATTGGGTCTAGTTAGAATTTCAAACTGAGTTTTGTGAAGGGGATGGTTGTTTTCATTACTATAGTTTCTAATTGCGGATTGTGGTGGGCTACTGAGGGGACGGTTGGTACGGACTGATAAGCCCAAATATTGAGAAAGGCGTACCTCCAGTTGGAGTACTAGATCCAATAACCTCACAGAACTCCGAATTTTAGAATCTTTGTACATCTATAGAAACAAACCCTCCATTAACAATAATAGCTCATCTTACAAATTACAGCTCTTTTAACTAACCAACCGATTTTCATAGACATATCATACCTTCTAATTTACTGACCATACAGTTTTCTCTTAGTTTTTGTCAAGTATGGAGGTTGATGTAAACATTGTGTATTTACCTGTTGAGGTAATTTAATTTAATTTTAATGATTTTAATTTTTTGTAGTGATGTAATTTTAATGATTTTAATTTTGTATTGGTGTAATTTTCATTATTTTTATTTTTGTTTTAAGGTTTTAATTTTAATGGTTTTAATATTGTATTAATGTAATTTTCATTTTTTATTTTTGTTTTAAGGTTTTAAGACTTAATTCACTGATGATGACCAAAGATTTGTCGAAACGTCTGAAGTACAAAAAATAAACGAAAATGTTTGCCGTTATGTTGGTCCTTCTTTTCATCTGTATATATATATTATATGAAAATTATTTCACGAAAGCCTGAAAACAGCACGTTGCCCCACTGCCACTATGAATATAGAGTATAGATTCCATGGCATCATTGTCTTAAGCATAACAGCGATATTACTAATAAAAAATGACATGCCATTGAGTGATGCCGAGGGCTTCGGTGTCCCCGTCACCGACGGACGCACGCGCGCGCCACGGCCGTATCTGCAAGTTTTCATAATTAGTTACATTCTCAATGCTTTGTATAATACATCTGTATGCAATTGTATTCTTTAGAAATAATACTTGCATGTGAGTGTCAGATGAGCTCAGAAAACAATATTACGATTTGGGTCACTGTTTAATCGGTGGCTACCCTGGCGCTTTAATTTTATCTTTCAGTGATTTCTCCACTCCTCCACTTCATGCGTTTTGGGGGCGGAGCTTAGCCTTCAATAATTAATCAGGCTTTACATATAATCAAGTATGGACATACCATGGTATTTATAGAATTTAAACAATATATATGTGGATTTCGCATTCTCTCTCTCTCTCTCTCTCTCTCTCTCTCTCTCTCTCTCTCTCTCTCTCTCTCTCTCTCTCTCTCCAATATCTTTTGGGCGTAGAGTTAAAACTCAACTTTATTGAAAGTTAACTTTTGCGTATCTCTGGTTACTTTGTAGTTTTATCAGCTGCGTCTGGCGTTTTATTTTCAAGAAATACAAACCAAAAGTATCTGGAGAAGACGTCACTTATAAACAGGATATACCTGTAACCATTATTATACGCAGAATACCCTTGCATATCAGTTAAATCTGCCTGCTATACAGTGTCCAGTGATGGCGATTTTATTTCAGCAGTTTTAAGCATTCTTCGCACAGGTTTATGAAGTGTATAAGTATCTTGTTCGTGCAAAAGATTGTCACCATCCCTTCAGTATAGGTACTTCTGTTGAGCCTCTCAACTCCACCATAAGAAGCGGGGCTAGAAATATTGTAATAACGATTCTCTTATCCGTCAGCCATTTACGTATTTCAGAAGCGTGTGGATAGGATCGTGTGACGATTCTCCTCTTTTTCAAAGGTATTAAACCGGGTGTACCTGTTGGAGGGGTACTCTGATGTGGGGTTTGAGTTGCCTGTTCCAGAGCTTTTATTCTGTTTTGGTTACCAACCATTGTTCTTGGAATGTCCATCTGCTGTAACCTTTTTTCTAATATGCTCCCACTTTCTCACCAAATCATGGATGATGTCAAGACTGTTCAAGCCCGATACTGTTGAACCTTCAGCAATAACTTCACCTGTGTTAGACCATTGTATGATTGGATCATTACTCAATAGATTAAAAAGACTTAGGCCTTTATTCCTCAATGTATTAGGAAGACTATTTTTTAGCATTTGTTCGAGGTTGGGGAGTACCCACCACTGTCTTCGAATTGATCGTCTCTAGTCTCAACATGACATGTTCAGTATCTTCACTATGCTTGATAACTACGGGTAACTCCATAGGTTTCTTATAGTCTTCATACTCTTGAAGAAATTTCTGAAGAGTTTCTTGGTATAAAATTCTTCAGGATATAATTGTTCATTTAATATATTCATCAATTCGCTCTCCATTCTTTCAAGTCTGTTTTACTGTGGTCTAGAGATGTTTCGCGCTTCTTTGTATTTTGTAGTGAAGAGTACATCTCGTGAGACAGCACTACAACATTCTTCATTATATAAAACTAGATAATAAAGGGGGTTAAAACTGACAGGTAGAAATGATTCACCTTTTTGTACAAGACGTTTTTTCTTTGACACAGCTTGTCTTTTACGGGCGAGAGTTCGTATTATGGTTTTGTAACGACGTAAACGTCCCTTCTGCGACGTTTTGAGCATAATGATGAGGATGGTGATCTGTTCTGGGTACTTATACCCTACAGACGCCTGAGTGAGGAATATATTGATTACATCTTTTCAGGTATTAAGAAATCGGTGCAGAGTGGGTTAAAATTTAACCTAGCGAATTTCATGATTGATATTGACCACATCTTATGGTCAGTATCCGTGATGAGGGTCATGACGCTACACCGTACACCTTAAACTTTAATTCACGAGATATTTACAGACAACACACAAACAACGGTCGTAGTTGCGGATTTATGGTTGTGATTTTAACGCATATAATTGGTACTCTTAACATGGTAGCCAAGAACATTTAGTTAAGTACGGTTATAAACCAGGCGCAAAAGCTAGCCAGATCTTGTGGTGTTAATTTTGAGTATAATATGGGTCCTGAACAGCTGATGCAGGTGGAGCAGCAGATAAGAGTACGAGTAGTTGTTTGGTTGGATGAGCGTGAGAGGACAACATGTTTTTAAGGGTCGTGTGACGGATCGAATAAGAACTTTGCTTATTTTAGGTTTGGTAGGAGCAACCAACCTTCTTATTGGACATACTGTATTAGAACGTTTTACGTCAACTATGATGAAACCCGTAAGTATAAACGTTATCACGATTTGCGTAAGGAGTGCCTTGAGTTTACGAATGATTTGCTAAAGCATTGTAAAGAGTGTCATATGGTATGTGCTCAGTGTAAAAGCCCTAGATGTGTAAGCCGAGTGGCAGAGCTGAGAGGAGAGATTG